>CM035437.1:99297511-99307511 GCA_020310875.1 Ceratopteris richardii
ACATTGTTGATGAGTGGACACATATGATATTTGAATCTCTTTGCTTAGAACCTTCTCTCGTACATAGTGATAATGAACTTCAATATGTTTAGTCCTTGCATGAAAAATAGGATTAGCAGCCAAGTGAATAGAACTCATATTGTCACCAAAAATAGTTGGAGTTCCAAACTCCAATCCAAGATCTTTGAATAATGTCTTCATCCACATAGCTTCTTGTGTAGCTATGGCAAGACCTCTATATTCAGCTTCAGTAGAAGAGAGAGCAATTGTGGGTTGCTTCTTGGATGACCATGAAATAAGCTTTGAACCTGCAAAGGTAAGATAACCTGAAGTGCTCCTTCTATCTTCCTTGGAGCCAGCCCAATCTGCATCAGAAAATAGCTTCAAACCTAAATCAGATACATAAGGATAATAAAGTCCTTCATTTATGGTTCCTTTGAGATACTTGAGAATCCTTCTGGCAGCATCCATATGTGGTTTCCTTGGTGTGTGCATAAATTGGCTTAGCACACTCACACTGTAACATATATCTACTCTTGTCAATGTGGCATAGTTTAGACTACCCACTAGACTTTGATATGATGTGATGTCCTCTATGAGTTCACCTTCATGTGAGCTCAATTTGTGATTGACCTCCATTGGAGTACCTGCAATCTTACAATCTTGCATCTTGAATTTTGCCAACATGTCCTTAATGTACTTCCTTTGAGTGAGAAACAAACCATGATCTTTGTAGACAACTTCCAAACCTAGGAAGTAGGTAAGTGAACCCAAATCACTTATCTTGAACTCTTCTCTCATCTGATCTTTGATCTTCTTCATACCATCTGCATCATTTCCTGTCAATATAATATCATCTACATATACACATAGATAGATGACCTCGGAATTACTCTTTTTAATAAAGAGTGAAGGATCTGCCTTGCTTGGTTGAAAGCCTTTGTCCTGCAAGAATGAAACAAGCCTGAAATTCCAAGCTCTTGGAGCTTGCTTGAGACCATACAATGCTTTGTTAAGTTTACACACATAATCAGGATAAACTTGATTCTCAAAACCAGGTGGTTGTGCCATATATACCTCTTCTGTTATCCAACCATTCAAGAATGCATTCTTTACATCTAGTTGAAGTATCTTCCAATTCTTGGAAGAGGCAATACTAAGCAAAACCCTAATAGTAGGCATCTTTGCCACAGGAGAGAAAGTCTCCTCATAATCAATTCCCTGAGTTTGTGCAAAGCCTTTTGCTACAAGCCTTGCCTTATACCTGTTAATTGAACCATCAGAATTCTTCTTGAGTTTATAGACCCATCTTGAGCCTATTACCTTCATGGATGAAGTCTTGGGCACCAAATCCCAAGTGTTGTTTTCCTCAAGTGCTTCAATCTCTTCCTTCATTGCATGCTTCCATTCTGTTTTTGCTTTGGCCTCTTCAAATGATGATGGCTCCTCTTGGTTTATGTCCTGTGCTATGTAGATAGAATGTTTAGTTACTAATGAGGTGTCAAACCCATACCTTTCTGGTTTTTTCTTTTTCCTCATAGATCTTCTTAGGCCATGATGTGATGATTCTGCTTCATGTCCAAGTTCCTGCAATTTTGCTTTACCTTTAGACTTCCATGCTTTGATCTTTTCCATGTGAGATTCTTCATCATCCTCTGAGGTGTCTTGTTCTTCAATCTTTGATTGTTCTCTACCAAGCTTTGGAAAATCTTCTTCAAGATCATATGGTAAATTGATCTTCCTGCATGAATCTTCATACCATGAATTGTTCTCATGAAAAACTACATCTCTGCTTACCAAGAATCCTTTGTTGGTAGGGTTGTATAACCTGTAGCCCTTTTGATTGTTGTCATATCCAATAAATACACACCTTTCTGCCTTTGGATCCATCTTGCCTCTAACCTGTGAAGGAACATGAGCAAAAGCAATACATCCAAAAATTTTACAATGATCTAAGCTTGGCCTTCTTCCATTCCAAGCCTCATATGGAGTCATCCCATCAAGGGATTTTGAAGGCAACCTGTTAATCAAGTAAGTGGCTGTAGATACAGCCTCAGCCCATAAGTAATTAGGTAAATGCTTTTCATTTAACATAGACCTTGCAGCTTCAACAATTGTCCTATTCCTCCTTTCTGCCACTCCATTTTGCTCAGGAGTGTACCTTGTAGTTACCTCTCTTTTGATTCCTCTTTCTTGAAGAAAAGAATCAAAATCATGGGAGAAGTATTCTCCCCCTCCATCTGACCTTAGCCTTTTTAGTGATTTACCTGTTTGATTCTCCACAAGAGCCAAATATCTTTTGAAACATGAAAAAACTTCATCTTTGTGTTTCATAAAGAATAGGATAGTCCATCTGCTGCAATCATCAATAAAGGAAACATAATACCTTGATCCAGATATTGAAGCTTCCTTGCTAGGTCCCCATACATCTGTATGAACCAACTCCAAGAGATCTCCATGCATATAACCTTTCTTCATGAATGGTAACCTGTGAGACTTTCCAAATTGACATGCACTGCACTTATAAATCATATGTTGTTTTGACAAATTAGGAAGTCCAAGAACACTTTGGTCCCTGCAGATTTGCTTTAATGACCTTTCACCAATATGTGCTAACCTTTTGTGCCATACTTCCAATTCTGTGAGTTTCTGACTACCATAATTAAAGAGAGCAATGTTTCTAGTGTCCTGTAATTCAAATGTGAACAATCTACCTGTCTTTTCACCTTTTGCAATTCTTCTAAATCCTTGACTTGGATCTTCAACAAATGCTCCTGCTTTTGTGAACCTGACTTGCAACCCTTTCTCTACTATCTGCCCAACACTTATCAAATTCTTTGTAATGGTAGGGACATAGAGTACCTTACTGAGTAGGTTGATGTTTCCATTAGGTGCTTTGACATTGCCTATTTTCTCCACAGGATGTTTTGTATCATCTCCTGTTTGTACCTCATGCTTATTCCTTGGATCTTCTAAATCTGATAGGAGTGCCACATTTCCTGCTACATGATTTGAACAACCTGAATCTATGTAGAAAACATGCTCATTAGATTTACCTTGTGGCATAGCCATGTTCATGATCAATAATGAATCCTCTTTGTTTGAGTCTTCTGTGTAGTTATTGTAGTCTCTCCTTCCTTTGTAGCCTCCTTGATAGTTTGAATGATTGTAGTTGTTGTAGTTGCCATGGTAGTTGTTGAACCTTCCTCTTGAGTAGCCATAACTTCCTCTATTGTATCCTCTGCCTCTTTGATTCCTGGAATTCCTAAAGCAATTTTCAGTTGTATGATTAGTTAATCCACAAATAGAACATGAGTTGGAGTCTTGGGATCTCCCCCTGCCTTGTCTACCTCCTCTTCCTCTACCTCTGCCATGTCTTCCTCTACCTGCATAGTTAGCTTGATATGTACCTGCTTCATCATCCACTTTCTTTGCCTTTCCTTTGTTATCTTTAGACTTGCTTTTATCCGTGTATAAAGCTGAAGATTGATTACCTTTAGAGCTTTCTCCATTTTTGATAAGCTTTGCCTCTTGAGTAAGTAGTTGTCCAATGAGTGTGTTGAAATCAGGTACATGCATGTCCATGTACAAATCCATAGCTGTGGTGAATGCTTCCCACTTATCATCTGCCTTCAAGCCATTGATGACCTGCCTTACAATTTGCTCTTCATCTATTACCTCTCCAATGCTTCCCAACTGATCCGCTATATCCTTGAGCTTTGTGACAAAATCAGTCACATTTGGTTTGGGAGCCTTCTTGAGAGTTGTGAACTCCAGCCATAGTTGATGCTTCCTAGCTTTGGTACTTGAAGAAAAGAAAGCTTCAAGTGCATCCCACACTTCCTGAGATGTCTTACAACTTCTAATGTGAGGCAACAAAAAATCTGAGATAGAGTTGAGGAGATAAGACCTTGCAAGTGCATCCTTGGAGCACCATGTGCTCAATCTTTCTTGCTCTTCTTGTGTTGGTTGACTTTTGTTCCTGAAACTTGGCATAACTTCATCTCCAGCCACATATACCATATAAACTTCTACCTTGGAGATAAGCTTCCATCCTTAATGACCAAGCTGAGTAGTTACCTCTGTCCAATTTGTCAATTGATGAAGGAAATCCATCTGCCATGTTGTCCAACCTTGCTCTGATACCACTGTGAAGAGATGGATAAGTATGTGTTTGAAGATGAAGAGGTGTTGCAAAATCCTTGATCTACACCAGTCAAATGAACTCTATGAGTATATGGTGGGCCCTTTTAGCTTGCCAATGGATGTATTAGACACCCTATGTACCTTGGAAGATCACTCTCAAAAAGATAGATCAAAACAGATAAGTTAGAGTTAGCTCAGAGGTGAAAACTTGCTATTCTTGGTTCATACACCTGTCCAGTGTTTTACATAATTCTCTGAGCACAGCAGCAATTAGCTCAATTCCTCTTGGGGAAGTCTAGGCAACTTAAAGAGATAACTTTCAAGAGTAATCTCATCAAAAATAATGAACCACACACTGAGAATGAGTTTTAACAAGTGATGACATCATCCCAATTTTCACGGGCTGCTACAGAAATAGACCAATGAGCAGAAAAATCACCATAACTCAAAATGTAGAAATCCAACGATTATGAAAATTTGTATGGTTATACTAGACAGTAAGCTGAATCCAACAAGATTTAAATCACTGAATTTAAATAAGTAACCACTGCGAAACACCTCTGACAAGATGAGTGAAAAAGTCGGGTATCTAACAGAGAGGTGAAGATGAACAGACCCTGTTGACTTCAAATGAACATAACTGAAGATTGCAACATCCAAATGACATGAAAATTTATGAGCATATAGTAGACTTATAGAGCTAACTTTACCAAGTTAAATCACTGAAAATGATGCACCAAGCTCAGATAAAACATCTCTGCACGCTGACTGAGAAAACTGAGAGTAATGTAGTGAGTAGTACACTTCACAAGAACATGGAAATATGAACCCAAATGATACTGAAAATGGAAGTATATTGCTTGTAAAATACAATGGACTTACTGATACATATGTGTGCCTTGTAATCACACCTTGATATGGCATAAAGCTCAGCTCTTGGAGGTCTTCACATAGGTCTCTCTAACCACGACTAAAACTGCCATCTATTTATAGTTGAGTTTGGGAGGCTAACTTCCCTCAATCACTCTCCAATCAATCAATGATTGATTTGATTCTCTACCTACCACAAATCACGAATTCGTGGCTCCTCTTTCCATTCTTGATCAAGTGGACTCAACCACTTAAGATTCTCTTACTTTTACATTAAGTAAACTCTTCAAAAGTTACAAGAGGTAGTTCACAAGTGAACTTTACATAGTCTTCTTTTTAAAGCTTCTTCTAAGACTTTGTGAGACTCAAGCCAATACTTAGGCTTGTCATAGACTTGCTCCAACAGCTCCCCCTCAAGCCAAGTATGCTTGAGGTCTTCAATCTTCCAAGATTACCTGCAAACCTATCATAGCCTTGAATTTGCAAAGCTTTGTACCATCCAATGCTTTGGTTAGAATATCTGCACATTGTTGATGAGTGGACACATATGATATTTGAATCTCTTTGCTTAGAACCTTCTCTCGTACATAGTGATAATGAACTTCAATATGTTTAGTCCTTGCATGAAAAATAGGATTAGCAGCCAAGTGAATAGAACTCATATTGTCACCAAAAATAGTTGGAGTTCCAAACTCCAATCCAAGATCTTTGAATAATGTCTTCATCCACATAGCTTCTTGTGTAGCTATGGCAAGACCTCTATATTCAGCTTCAGTAGAAGAGAGAGCAATTGTGGGTTGCTTCTTGGATGACCATGAAATAAGCTTTGAACCTGCAAAGGTAAGATAACCTGAAGTGCTCCTTCTATCTTCCTTGGAGTCAGCCCAATCTGCATCAGAAAATAGCTTCAAACCTAAATCAGATACATAAGGATAATAAAGTCCTTCATTTATGGTTCCTTTGAGATACTTGAGAATCCTTTTGGCAGCATCCATATGTGGTTTCCTTGGTGTGTGCATAAATTGGCTTAGCACACTCACACTGTAACATATATCTACTCTTGTCAATGTGGCATAGTTGAGACTACCCACTAGACTTTGATATGATGTGATGTCCTCTATGAGTTCACCTTCATGTGAGCTCAATTTGTGATTGACCTCCATTGGAGTACCTGCAATCTTACAATCTTGCATCTTGAATTTTGCCAACATGTCCTTAATGTACTTCCTTTGAGTGAGAAACAAACCATGATCTTTGTAGACAACTTCCAAACCTAGGAAGTAGGTAAGTGAACCCAAATCACTTATCTTGAACTCTTCTCTCATCTGATCTTTGATCTTCTTCATACCATCTGCATCATTTCCTGTCAATATAATATCATCTACATATACACATAGATAGATGACCTCGGAATTACTCTTTTTAATAAAGAGTGAAGGATCTGCCTTGCTTGGTTGAAAGCCTTTGTCCTGCAAGAATGAAACAAGCCTGAAATTCCAAGCTCTTGGAGCTTGCTTGAGACCATACAATGCTTTGTTAAGTTTACACACATAATCAGGATAAACTTGATTCTCAAAACCAGGTGGTTGTGCCATATATACCTCTTCTGTTATCCAACCATTCAAGAATGCATTCTTTACATCTAGTTGAAGTATCTTCCAATTCTTGGAAGAGGCAATACTAAGCAAAACCCTAATAGTAGGCATCTTTGCCACAGGAGAGAAAGTCTCCTCATAATCAATTCCCTGAGTTTGTGCAAAGCCTTTTGCTACAAGCCTTGCCTTATACCTGTTAATTGAACCATCAGAATTCTTCTTGAGTTTATAGACCCATCTTGAGCCTATTACCTTCATGGATGAAGTCTTGGGCACCAAATCCCAAGTGTTGTTTTCCTCAAGTGCTTCAATCTCTTCCTTCATTGCATGCTTCCATTCTGTTTTTGCTTTGGCCTCTTCAAATGATGATGGCTCCTCTTGGTTTATGTCCTGTGCTATGTAGATAGAATGTTTAGTTACTAATGAGGTGTCAAACCCATACCTTTCTGGTTTTTTCTTTTTCCTCATAGATCTTCTTAGGCCATGATGTGATGATTCTGCTTCATGTCCAAGTTCCTGCAATTTTGCTTTACCTTTAGACTTCCATGCTTTGATCTTTTCCATGTGAGATTCTTCATCATCCTCTGAGGTGTCTTGTTCTTCAATCTTTGATTGTTCTCTACCAAGCTTTGGAAAATCTTCTTCAAGATCATATGGTAAATTGATCTTCCTGCATGAATCTTCATACCATGAATTGTTCTCATCAAAAACTACATCTCTGCTTACTAAGAATCCTTTGTTGGTAGGGTTGTATAACCTGTAGCCCTTTTGATTGTTGTCATATCCAATAAATACACACCTTTCTGCCTTTGGATCCATCTTGCCTCTAACCTGTGAAGGAACATGAGCAAAAGCAATACATCCAAAAATTTTACAATGATCTAAGCTTGGCCTTCTTCCATTCCAAGCCTCATATGGAGTCATCCCATCAAGGGATTTTGAAGGCAACCTGTTACTCAAGTAAGTGGCTGTAGATACAGCCTCAGCCCATAAGTAATTAGGTAAATGCTTTTCATTTAACATAGACCTTGCAGCTTCAACAATTGTCCTATTCCTCCTTTCTGCCACTCCATTTTGCTCAGGAGTGTACCTTGTAGTTACCTCTCTTTTGATTCCTCTTTCTTGAAGAAAAGAATCAAAATCATGGGAGAAGTATTCTCCCCCTCCATCTGACCTTAGCCTTTTTAGTGATTTACCTGTTTGATTCTCCACAAGAGCCAAATATCTTTTGAAACATGAAAAAACTTCATCTTTGTGTTTCATAAAGAATAGGATAGTCCATCTGCTGCAATCATCAATAAAGGAAACATAATACCTTGATCCAGATATTGAAGCTTCCTTGCTAGGTCCCCATACATCTGTATGAACCAACTCCAAGAGATCTCCATGCATATAACCTTTCTTCATGAATGGTAACCTGTGAGACTTTCCAAATTGACATGCACTGCACTTATAAATCATATGTTGTTTTGACAAATTAGGAAGTCCAAGAACACTTTGGTCCCTGCAGATTTGCTTTAATGACCTTTCACCAATATGTGCTAACCTTTTGTGCCATACTTCCAATTCTGTGAGTTTCTGACTACCATAATTAAAGAGAGCAATGTTTCTAGTGTCCTGTAATTCAAATGTGAACAATCTACCTGTCTTTTCACCTTTTGCAATTCTTCTAAATCCTTGACTTGGATCTTCAACAAATGCTCCTGCTTTTGTGAACCTGACTTGCAACCCTTTCTCTACTATCTGCCCAACACTTATCAAATTCTTTGTAATGGTAGGGACATAGAGTACCTTACTGAGTAGGTTGATGTTTCCATTAGGTGCTTTGACATTGCCTATTTTCTCCACAGGATGTTTTGTATCATCTCTTGTTTGTACCTCATGCTTATTCCTTGGATCTTCTAAATCTGATAGCAGTGCCACATTTCCTGCCACATGATTTGAACAACCTGAATCTATGTAGAAAACATGCTCATCAGATTTACCTTGTGGCATAGCCATGTTCATGATCAATAATGAATCCTCTTTGTTTGAGTCTTCTGTGTAGTTATTGTAGTCTCTCCTTCCTTTGTAGCCTCCTTCATAGTTTGAATGATTGTAGTTGTTGTAGTTGCCATGGTAGTTGTTGAACCTTCCTCTTGAGTAGCCATAACTTCCTCTATTGTATCCTCTGCCTCTTTGATTCCTGGAATTCCTAAAGCAATTTTCAGTTGTATGATTAGTTAATCCACAAATAGAACATGAGTTGGAGTCTTGGGATCTCCCCCTGCCTTGTCTACCTCCTCTTCCTCTACCTCTGCCATGTCTTCCTCTACCTGCATAGTTAGCTTGATATGTACCTGCTTCATCATCCACTTTCTTTGCCTTTCCTTTGTTATCTTTAGACTTGCTTTTATCCGTGTATAAAGCTGAAGATTGATTACCTTTAGAGCTTTCTCCATTTTTGATAAGCTTTGCCTCTTGAGTAAGTAGTTGTCCAATGAGTGTGTTGAAATCAGGTACATGCATGTCCATGTACAAATCCATAGCTGTGGTGAATGCTTCCCACTTATCATCTGCCTTCAATCCATTGATGACCTGCCTTACAATTTGCTCTTCATCTATTACCTCTCCAATGCTTCCCAACTGATCCGCTATATCCTTGAGCTTTGTGACAAAATCAGTCACATTTGGTTTGGGAGCCTTCTTGAGAGTTGTGAACTCCAGCCATAGTTGATGCTTCCTAGCTTTGGTACTTGAAGAAAAGAAAGCTTCAAGTGCATCCCACACTTCCTGAGATGTCTTACAACTTCTAATGTGAGGCAACAAAAAATCTGAGATAGAGTTGAGGAGATAAGACCTTGCAAGTGCATCCTTGGAGCACCATGTGCTCAATCTTTCTTGCTCTTCTTGTGTTGGTTGACTTTTGTTCCTGAAACTTGGCATAACTTCATCTCCAGCCACATATACCATATAAACTTCTACCTTGGAGATAAGCTTCCATCCTTAATGACCAAGCTGAGTAGTTACCTCTGTCCAATTTGTCAATTGATGAAGGAAATCCATCTGCCATGTTGTCCAACCTTGCTCTGATACCACTGTGAAGAGATGGATAAGTATGTGTTTGAAGATGAAGAGGTGTTGCAAAATCCTTGATCTACACCAGTCAAATGAACTCTATGAGTATATGGTGGGCCCTTTTAGCTTGCCAATGGATGTATTAGACACCCTATGTACCTTGGAAGATCACTCTCAAAAAGATAGATCAAAACAGATAAGTTAGAGTTAGCTCAGAGGTGAAAACTTGCTATTCTTGGTTCATACACCTGTCCAGTGTTTTACATAATTCTCTGAGCACAGCAGAAATTAGCTCAATTCCTCTTGGGGAAGTCTAGGCAACTTAAAGAGAT
>CM035437.1:99315011-99320011 GCA_020310875.1 Ceratopteris richardii
GACACCACTGAAGCTCCCTTGTGACTCACTAATTTGACTCACCATGTTCTAGAACTCACGTGGTATTTTTGCTACATTTTATGAATAATATGAGCCTTCTTGAAGTATTTGAAGACTTCCCAAAGGTATTTACATAATTTGAAACTTGTACCCTACATAAAACAAATGTTCGCAACATTCTCCCCCTCAAGTTTCAAAGGGTATTTCCTTCATGCCAAGAATATAGTTGAATCTTTGAAGCTTTGGTCCATCCAAGGATTTGGTGAAGATATCTGCAACTTGATCCTTTGTTCCAACAAAAGAAACCTGCACTTCATTGTTCATGGCCTTCTCTCGAACATAATGATAGTGAACCTCTATATGCTTTGTTCTAGCATGAAAAATAGGATTTGAGGTCATATGAATGCTGCTCAAGTTATCCCCATATATCAGTGGTACATCAACCTGCACATTCAAGTCATGAAACAACTTTTTAAACCACATAACCTCAGTAGTAGCCAATGCTAAACCTCTATACTCAGCCTCTGTAGAAGATAAAGCAACTGTAGGCTGTTTCTTTGAACTCCATGTTAATGTCTTGTTTCCTGCTATTACACATATCCACTTGTGGATCTTCTGTCATCTTTGCTTCCAGCCCAATCTGCATCACTAAAGACTTTAAGAGTTAGATCAGCATCATGACTATAAAATAATCCTTCGTTCATGGTACCTTTCAAATACCTAAGCACTCTTTTCGCTGCATGCATATGAGGTACTCTAGGTTCATGCATAAACTGTGACAATACTCCCACTACATAACATATATCAGGTCTAGTTTTTGTTGCATAAATCAAAGATCCTACCATGGATCTATATACATTCATATCATGCAACTCATCACCTTCCTTTGCGCTTAGCTTTACATTACATTCCATTGGAGTAGAAACAAATTTACATTCCTGCATACCAAAGCTTTTCAGCATATCACATATATACTTTCTTTGTATCAACCACATACCTTCATCGCTATACACAATTTCAATCCCAAGAAAGTATTTGAGCAAACCAAGATCTGAAATTTCAAATTCCTTTCCCAAATTACCTTTTATCTCATCAATTGCTTTTGCATCATTCCCTGTAATCAACAAGTCATCCACATAAATGCATACATAGACACACAGGCCATCTACATGTTTTACATAAAGTGAAGGATCAGCATGACTCGCTGTGTATCCTTGCAGCATAAGATACTTTACCAACCTTGCATTCCATGCCCTTGGTGCCTGTTTAAGACCATACAATGCCTTCTTTAACCTGCATACATGATTAGGACATTTTGCATCCACATAACCATCTGGTTGTGACATATACACTTCTTCATTTAACTCACCATTAAGAAAGGCATTCTTTATATCGAGTTGATATATATTCCACCTTTTACTTGCAGCTAAAGCCAACAAAGTTCTCACCATTGCCATATTTGCTACTGGACTAAATGTTTCCTCATAGTCCACACCTTGAGTTTGATTATATCCTTTTGCTACAAGTCTAGCCTTATATCTAGACACACTACCATCACTATTTCTTTTAATCTTAAAAACCCACTTGCAACCAATTACCTTTTGCTTTGGTGTACTTGGAACTAAATTCCAAGTCTTGTTATCCTGTAGTGCTTCCATTTCTTCTCTCATTGCTTTCTCCCACTTTTCATCTCCTTTGGCCTCATCATAACATGTGGGTTCATTTTCCTGCTCAACTTTTGTCATAAAAGCATAATGAGTATTCATGAAAGATTCATAAGTATACCTTTGAGGTTACTTACTTACTCTTGAAGTTCTTCTTACCTCCAATGTAGATGCTCTTCCTTTCTTATTAGGAACCTTTGATGATTCTCCATACTCACATACATCACTAATTTCCTCTCCTTCATCATTAACTTCAACAAGTTTGAGTTTACCTTTACTTTTAACACTTGGAGGTGACTCTTGCCTTAATCTTTGATTGAAAGGTGATCCTCTTTCTTCATCTAAACCACTCCTTTCATCATTTAAACTTCCTAATGGCTAAACTATGCATTCATCTCCTTCAACCACACCTTCTTCATTTTCATCCATGACCTGCAAACAATTCTTATCTGCATACCATGAAAGTGATTCATCAAAGTTTACATCTCTTGACACAACAACCTTATTGGTATGAGGATTATAGCATCTATATCCTCTTTGAGTATCTGCATAACCAATAAATATACATTTTTCTGATTTCGCATCAAGTTTAGATCTCACCTCACTAGGTACATGTACATAACATACACAACCAAATACTTTCAAATGACTTACACTTGGTTTCCTTCCATGCCATACCTCATATGGTGTCAAATGATGAACTCCAGCAGTCGGAACTCTATTCATAATGTAAACACTTGTGCTAACAGCTTCAGCCCAAAAATAATTAGGCAAACACATATCATTAAGCATGCTTCTAGATGCTTCTGCTATGATTCTGTTTCTTCTTTCTGCGACTCCATTTTGTTGTGGAGTATACCTGCATGTAACTTCTCTTTTGATACCTTCATCATACAAAAAATCAGTAAAAGCTTGAGAGAAATACTCTCCTCCTCCATCGGATCTTAGCTTCTTAATATACCTTCCTGTTTGCTTTTCGACATATGATTTGAACTTCTTGAAACAATCAAAGACCTCACTCTTATGTTTAATAAAATACACAAATGTCATTCTACTATGATCGTCAATGAATGATACATAGTACTTATTACCAACCAAGGATGCCTCTTTAGTAGGTCCCCACACATCTGTGTGTATGAGATCTAGCAAACCATCACTTACATAGCTTGAATGCTTGAAAGGTTGTCTACTCTGCTTACCCATTTGACATGCGTCACAAAGATGCACCATATGTTGCTTAGTAAGATCAGGTAATCCTTCAACAATCCTCTTCTTTGATAGCTCCTTTAACCTGTGTACATTCATGTGTCCAATCCTTTTGTGCCATAGATCAAGCTCTGCTATTCGATGCATACCATAAGAGAAATAGTTTGTATGATTTGGGTTTACCTTGAATGTAAACAATCTACCTTGTTTTTGACCTCTAGCAATTAACCTCCTTTGCTTTGGATCCTCAATGAAGCAACCTGCATGATTAAATCTCACTTGTAGACCTTTTTCTACCATTTGACCAACCGACACCAAATTCTTAGTGATCGTTGGCACATAAAGTACATCCTTCAAGCAATTTTTCTTGCTCTTATACTGCATAACAACATCTCCAACCTGCATAATCTTATGTGTTGTATCATCTCCTGTTTCAACATGACCTTTACATGACGGATTATGCATATTAGAAAACCATGAAGCATCATGAGACATGTGATTAGAACAACCACTATCTACATACCATACATCGCTATTGCAATTCATCTTAGTTTCTACATTCATCATAAGAAGAGAATCATAATCATCACTTTTACCTTCAACTGCATAATTTCCTTGTTGTTTACCTCTTCTTGAATAGCCTCCTCTTCGATTACCACCTTGATTATTTTCATTTTGATAACAATCTTTGTCATAGTGTCCATACCTTCCACATATATAGCAATTGTTCTTATTATCTTCACTCCTTTGTCTTTGGTTGTAGTTGTAGTAGCCTCTCGTAACTCTAGCGCTTGATCTTCCTCTTCCTCTTGTGTTGAAGAAGCCACTTGAAGTCCTTTGATCATCGCTCCTTCTTCCTCGACCTCTATTTGAACCTCTTCCACCTCTGTTTCCACCTCTTGATGATCCTACATAAAGAGCTTGTCATTGAGATCCTTTTTGATTTGAAGTAGAACCATTTAGATTCATCTCCTCCGTGACCATGAGGGCAATAAGTTGATCAAAATCTGGTAATTCTCCTCTGACATAAACTGAAGTAATAAGGGTTTCCATCTCTCATCATCTTTGAGTCGGTTGAGAGTATGTGCAACCAAGTCGTCGTCCTCCACATGAGCTTGAATTGATCCTAGTTGATCTGCAATCTCTTTAACTTTCAATATGTAATCATTGACCGATGTCCTTGTATCTTTCTTTATGTTATTCAACTCATTTTTGAGTTGAATCTTCCTTGCTCTTGTACCTGTAGCATACAACCTTTCCAATGCAAGCCAAACATCTCTACTTGTGTCTAGATCTTGTATGTGTCCTACCATTGAATCTTGAATATTTTGTGATAAAATGAATATAACCCTTTTGTCTCTCTCATTCCAAAGTCTAAACTCCCTCAATTGTTGCTGATTTGGGTCCTCTGGTAATGTGGGTTTGATATCTGTGCCGTCAATCAAACCATACAAGCCTCTACCTTGCAAGTATGCTGTGATTCTAAACTTCCATGCTTGATAATTGGTCTTATCAAGCTTCTCTATTTGTGCATGTTGGTCTCCCATAATACAAATGCTAAGCTTCCTCATTTAAGCCTCCTTTCCAATGTGTGTGATGAGAAGAAATATAATATTTACCTTGTAAATGAGGTATGTGCACCTTTCTTTGCTTGGATGTTGCTTCAGATGCCTCCTTGCAATCTTCTTCTACCTTTGTGTAGTGTTGATGATGAACTGCTTCTTTGATAGCTTCAAATTCTTCATCAAGGTATGATAACCTTCTCCAAGCCTCCAAGTACTTGCTCTGATACCAATGTTGGAGTTTATTGTTCTCCAAAGTACAGCTAGAAGTAGGTGAAACCCAACAGGACCTAGTTGACTTTTTCACAAACTTGTATGCACATACCAATTTTCTTGCAGAGCAAATTTCTCTTTACTCACTTGGAATTTTCCAAAACTCTTTCACCCACATAAACTAGACTCTAAGAGCTTTCCAACAAGATATAGAACACCTCAAATGGATAAATACACAATGAGCTATGACCTCTGCAATATGCAGCTTTAATGGAGACCTTGAAACAGAGATGAATTTGAGGACACACATCCTTTGCAGAGACAACTGCTCTTAACGCACAACTCCAATGACTTT
>CM035437.1:99345011-99355011 GCA_020310875.1 Ceratopteris richardii
TATATGCATGAAGACTATCTAGAGCTTGTACACACAGATGTTTGGGGACCTAGCAAAGACCCCTCAGTCTCAAGATCAAGGTACTATGTGTCTTTCATTGATGATTATAGCAGATGGACTGTTTTATACTTCATGAAGCACAAGGATGAGGTATTTAATTGTTTTAAGAAATATCTTGCATTAGTTGAAAACCAGACAGGAAGGAATTTGAAGAGGCTAAGGTCGGATGGAGGAGGTGAGTACTTCTCCAATGAATTTGAAGACTTCTTGCAGGACAGAGGCATCAAAAGAGAGATAACCAAAAGGTATTCTCTTGAACAGAATGGGGTAGCTGAGAGAAGAAATAGGTTAATTGTTGAAACAGCTAGATCTATGCTTAATGAGAAGAAATTACCTAACTATCTATGGGCAGAGAGTGTTTCTACTACCACTTACCTCATAAACAGGTTACCATCTAAGTCACTTGATGGTATGACACCCTATGAAGCATGGCATGGTAAGATACCATCATTGGATCACTGCAAAATATTTGGATGTGTAGCATATGTGCACATTCCTTCTCAGATAAGAGGTAAGCTAGACCCAAAGGCTGAAAAATGCATTTTCATTGGGTATGATTTAAATAAAAAAGGTTATAGGTTTTATAATCCTACCAATAAGGGATTTATGGTAAGCAGAGATGTGATCTTTGATGAAAATGATTCTTGGTATGAGAATGAATGCAGGAAGGTCAAACTACCCTATGATTAGGAAGAGGAATTTCCAAAACTTGCAAAGGAGGAACCTACTCAGAATGAAGCCTCAAGTTCAGATGATGAAGACACTATCAACCTTGAAGAATTCAAAGCATGGAAGTCCAAGGGCAAAATGAAGATGAAGAAGCTTGAAGACATACCTAAATCATCAACTCAATCAATCAGAATATCTCAAAGAGAAAGTAAGAAACCTATCAGATATGGGTATGATACATCTCTTGTTACTAAACATTCAGTTTATCTTGCCAAAGATTTGTCAAATGAAGAACCAGGTTCATATGAAGAAGCAATAACCAAATCAGAATGGAAAGAAGCTATGGATGAGGAGATTGATGCTCTTAAGGAGAGTGACACATGGGAGTTAGTACCCAAGAAGGATTCTATGAAGGTAATAGGATCCAGATGGATCTATAAGTTGAAAAGAAATTCTGATGGAACAATTAATAGGTACAAAGCTAGATTGGTAGCCAACGGTTTTGCACAAACCCAAGGCATTGACTATGAAGAGACATTTTCTCCTGTGGCCAAGATGCCAACAATCAGAGTGTTGGTAAGTGTGGCTGCATCAAAGAATTGGAACATGTACCAATTGGATGTCAAGAATGCTTTCTTGAATGGATGGATTTCAGAAGAAGTGTATATGTCACAACCTCCTGGCTATGAGGACCCTAAGGGGGTAACTTGTTGGTGCATTTTGCCCAAGCCTACATGCTTGATATGCTTGATATTATCCTCATTTGTAAGTCACATGAGTAGTCATGTGAACACCTCTTGTAAAAGAGTACATTTTATCTCTTGTAAATGGAAAAAGAAAAAAGTAAAAGGATGGCTTACCTCATCCATGATGTAAAAGCAAATTCGTGGCTCCAACTACCAAAATCACGAATTTTTGAGCTGAGGGAATCTCTCCTAACTTTGGGGATCACTTTTAGGTGGAGCCATTCGAATTCGAATTCAAAACTCCCTCCAAGAATAGCTATAAAAGGAGCAAGAAGGAAGAGGCGATTAGCAAGCCTTGTACGTGACCACTTCATGTCATTTTGTAGAGATTGAAGAGCTTACTCCATAGCTCTATCATTCTACTCCCATTGTGCAAAGATTCATTGCCAATGTGGTTGTAATCATATGTGAATCTATACATTTATTATCATCTACCTCTCTGTTTTGTTCTCTGCTATACTCACTCAGAGCAGTAACTTTAGAAGGTCATATCTCGAGTTTTACTGAACATTTTTCAGTGTTTTAAAGTGCGTTGGATAGCTCTCACTGTCTAGTTTCTACCTATAAATTTTCAAGGTCATTGAATGTATACTTTTGGAGATATCTGCATTTTACTGCTTACTGGTCTATCTCTGCAGAGCCCCGAGAATTGTGGGAATGTTCCAGAACTTGATGAAACTTGTTCTCAGTGCTCAGTCCATCATTTGAAGTGTTTTAACTTGGAATAGGAAGCTTGCTAAATCTATTTGCTATGCCCAAAAGGAATTTTTCTAATTCCTTCCAGGTTGAGAGCACTGTTCATTTTTTCCAGCAGGTGTATGTCCAAAAATAGCAAGTTTTGGGAGCTAGTCATTTCGCAACTTGTCGGTCTTGACTTAAACTTTTGGGATACATGTTCCAAAGTACTTGGCTGATATTTTGGTGGATTTAGGAAGCTCAAAGGGTCTACTAATCAACTCTGAAGTCTCAGTTGGCTGGTGTGAAGCTGGTTGTAGCGGCACCTACTCATCTTTGGATTGCATCCACCATCTCTCTTCACAGTGGTATCAGAGCATAGTCAAGCAACATGGGAGATGGATTTCCATCAACAATTGACAAATTGGATCGAAACAACTACCCGGCATGGTCTCTAAGGATGGAGGCTTACCTTCAAGGAAGGAATCTATATGGATTCATATCCGGAGATGAAGCAATGCCAACCATGAGGAACAAAGGGCAACCATCACATGAAGAAGTGGAAGGACTTTCGAATTGGTGTTCGAAGGATGCACTTGCAAGGTCCTATATTCTAAACTCAATCTCTGATTTTCTTTTACCTCATGTCAAGGGATGCAAGACATCAAGAGAAACCTGGAATGCACTTGCTTCTTTCTTCTCTTCCAACACTCGAGCAAGGAAGAACCAATTGTGGATGGAGTTCACAACAATGAAGAAAAGCCCGAAGCAAAATGTGACTGATTATGTCACAAAGATGAAGGAGATTTCCGACCAACTTGGAAGCATTGGAGAGGTAATTGAAGAGGAGCAAATCATAAGACAAATCATGAATGGAATCAAAGCAGACGACAAGTGGGAGTCATTCACAACAGCCATGGATTTATACATGGATATGCATGTACCCGACCTCAACACACTCATGGGCCAACTCTTCACTCATGAAGCAAAGATTAGCAAAGGTGGTGAGTCCTCAAGAGGTAATCAAACTTCTGCCTTATATTCTGATAAAGCTAAGGTCAAGGACAAGTCAAAGAATAGGAAGAATGAAGATGAAGGAAGCTCTTTCCAAGCAAACTTTGCAGGTAGAGGAAGAGCTAGAGGAAGAGGCAGAGGTGGAAAGCAAGGCAGGGGGAGATTCCAATCATCTCAACCTTGCAACATATGTGGCTTATCTAACCATACTACTGAAGAATGTTTCAGGAATCCAAGGAACTCAAGAGGAAGAGGATTCAATAGAGGTGGCTATGGATCAAATAGAGGTAGGTACAATGGAGGCTACAACAACAACAACTACTACAACAACAATTACAACAACAACAACAACTATCAAAGTGGCCATAGAGGAAGAAGAGATTACAATAACTATGCAGAGGACCAAAGTCAAGAAGATTCATTATTGATTATGAATCTATCAACAAAGAAGGGTAAGGATGATGATCACATATTTTACATTGATTCGGGATGCTCGAACCATGTAGCAGGAAATGTGGCTTTACTTTCTGATTTGGAAGATCCTCATAACAAGCATGAAGTGCAGACAGGAGATGACACAAAGCACTCAGTGGAGAAGATAGGTAATGTGAAGACATCAGATGGGAATATGAACCTCTTAAGCAAAGTCTTGTATGTCCCTACAATTACCAAAAATTTAATAAGTGTTGGACAGATTGTTGAAAAAGGATTGCAGGTTAGATTCAATCGATTTGGAGCATATGTTGAAGACCCAAGGCAAGGCTTTCGAAGGATTGCCAAAGGAGAAAAGACAGGAAGGCTTTTCACTTTTGAAGTGGAAGATACAAAGAACATAGCTTTGTTTAGCTATGGATCTCAAACTCTAACAGAGTTGGAGATATGGCACAAAAGGCTTGCTCACATTGGTGAGAGGACACTCAAACAGATTTGCAGGGACCAAAGTGTACTTGGTTTGCCTAATATCACAAGGCAACACATGATTTATAAGTGTGAAGCTTGTCAACTCGGCAAGGCTCATAGACAACCTTTCAATAAGAAAGGATATATGTATCAAAATCCTTTGGATCTAGTGCACACGGATGTGTGGGGTCCAAGTAAGGAGCCATCTATATCAGGCTCAAGATATTATGTGTCTTTCATAGATGATTGTAGCAGGTGGACCATTCTGTTTTTCATGAAGCACAAGGATGAAGTGTTTAATTGCTTTAAGAAGTATATTGCTCTTGTTGAAAACCAAACAGGTAGGACTTTGAAACGACTCAGATCAGATGGTGGAGGAGAATACTTCTCTTCTGAATTTGATGCCTTCTTGCATGAAAGAGGCATTAAAAGGGAAGTCACTACAAGGTATACACCCGAACTCAATGGTGTAGCAGAGAGGAGGAACAGAGCTATTGTCGAAGCTGCAAGGTCCATGCTCAATGAAAAGGGATTGCCGAACTACCTATGGGCAGAGGCTGTGTCGACAGCCACATATCTCATAAATAGACTTCCATCTAAGTCACTAGATGGAACCACTCCATATGAAGTGTGGAATGGAAGAAGACCTAGTCTAGAGCATTGTAAAATCTTTGGATGCTTAGCCTATGCTCACATTCCTTCTCAAGTAAGAGGGAAATTGGATCCCAAGGCAGAGAAGTGTGTATTCATTGGTTATGATCAAAACCAAAAAGGATATAGATTGTACAATCCAACCAATAAAGGATTTTCTGTGAGTAGAGATGTAATTTTTGATGAAAACAAATCATGGTTTGATGATGATAGGAAAGTGAAGCTGCCATATGACTTGGATGAAGATTTTCCATCACTTCAACCAAAGGAGCCAAAGCAGATTGAAGAAAGTGATTCGGAGATTGACCTAGAAGACTTGGAAAGACTAAAGCTATGGAAGAACAAAGGTAAAGCAAAGATGCAGGATGCTACATATGGACCCGAGAGCTCACATCAACCACTTAGAAGGTCTTCGAGGGAGAAGAAGAAACCAGAGAGGTTTGGTTATGATACTTCTTTGGTCACCAAGCACTCAATCTACATTGCAAAGGATTCAACCAATGAAGAACCTACCACATTCGAAGAAGCACAAAGCAAGAAAGCTTGGAGAGATGCAATGGATGAAGAAATGGAAGCCTTGAAGGAGAATGACACTTGGGAGCTTGTACCTAACAAGCCATCTATGAAGATAATCGGATCTCGATGGATATACAAAATCAAGAGGAATCCAGATGGAAGTATAAATAGACACAAAGCAAGGTTAGTTGCTAAAGGGTTTGCTCAAACCCATGGTATTGATTATGAGGAGACTTTCTCTCCTGTTGCAAAAATGCCTACAATTAGGGTTCTCATAAGTCTTGCTGCATCTAGAAATTGGAATCTTTATCAACTTGATGTAAAGAATGCCTTCTTGAATGGATGGATTTCTGAGGAAGTGTATATGGCACAACCTCCTGGATATGAGGATGCACATCATCCTAACTATGTATGCAAACTAAAGAAAGCTTTGTATGGATTGAAGCAAGCTCCAAGAGCTTGGAATTTCAGATTGGTTACTTATTTGCAGGACCAAGGATTCAAAGCTAGCAAGGCGGATACCTCTTTGTTCATAAAGAGGAATGGATCTGAAGTGATCTATTTATGTGTGTATGTTGATGATATTATTATCACAGGCAATGATCTTGAAGGAATCAAACAGGTAAAGAGTCAAATGAAGGAGGAGTTCAAGATAAGTGACCTCGGACCACTCACTTATTTTCTTGGATTGGAGTTGATCTACACAGATTCAGGTATATACATCACACAAAGGAAGTATGTCCATGACATGCTCGTCAAGTTCAAGATGGAAAATACAAAGTGTGCAGGTACACCTATGGAGCAAAATCATAAGCTTAGTGCTTATGAAGGAGAGCCAATTGAAGACATCACAAGCTATCAAAGCTTGGTTGGAAGTTTGAACTATGCAACACTCACAAGGGTGGATATATGCTATAGTGTTAGCATATTGAGTCAGTTTATGCATAAGCCGAGAAGACCACATATGGAAGCGGCCAAGCGAGTCCTCAAGTACCTAAAGGGGACCATGAATGAAGGTTTGTTCTATTCATATACTTCAGATATTGAGCTAAAGGTCTACTCAGATGCAGATTGGGCCGGATCTAAAGATGATAGAAGAAGCACATCAGGGTATATATCATTTGCAGGTTCAAAAATCATTTCTTGGTCATCGAAGAAGCAACCAACCGTGGCATTATCTTCTACTGAAGCTGAATATAGAGGTTTGGCTAATGCAACTCAAGAAATCATGTGGTTAAAATCTTTGTACACAGATCTTGGACTTCATTCTTCAACACCTCACATTTTTGGTGACAACACAAGCTCACTACATCTAGCAGCTAATCCGGTATACCATGCTAGAACCAAGCATATTGAAGTCCACTACCATTATGTAAGGGAGAAGCTAATGAGCAAGGATATTCAACTATCCTACGTCTCTACAGATATGCAATGTGCAGACATGTTGACGAAAGCTCTTGATGGTACGAAATTAAGTAGATTCAAGTTGATGATTGGTTTGCAGGAAATCAAGGACAATTGAAGACTTATTTGGAGGCCAAGCATGTTAGGCTTGAGGGGGAGCTGTTGGTGCATTTTGCCCAAGCCTACATGCTTGATATGCTTGATATTATCCTCATTTGTAAGTCACATGAGTAGTCATGTGAACACCTCTTGTAAAAGAGTACATTTTATCTCTTGTAAATGGAAAAAGAAAAAAGTAAAAGGATGGCTTACCTCATCCATGATGTAAAAGCAAATTCGTGGCTCCAACTACCAAAATCACGAATTTTTGAGCTGAGGGAATCTCTCCTAACTTTGGGGATCACTTTTAGGTGGAGCCATTCGAATTCGAATTCAAAACTCCCTCCAAGAATAGCTATAAAAGGAGCAAGAAGGAAGAGGCGATTAGCAAGCCTTGTACGTGACCACTTCATGTCATTTTGTAGAGATTGAAGAGCTTACTCCATAGCTCTATCATTCTACTCCCATTGTGCAAAGATTCATTGCCAATGTGGTTGTAATCATATGTGAATCTATACATTTATTATCATCTACCTCTCTGTTTTGTTCTCTGCTATACTCACTCAGAGCAGTAACTTCAGAAGGTCATATCTCGAGTTTTACTGAACATTTTTCAGTGTTTTAAAGTGCGTTGGATAGCTCTCACTGTCTAGTTTCTACCTATAAATTTTCAAGGTCATTGGATTTATACTTTTGGAGATATCTGCATTTTACTGCTTACTGGTCTATCTCTGCAGAGCCCCGAGAATTGTGGGAATGTTCCAGAACTTGATGAAACTTGTTCTCAGTGCTCAGTCCATCATTTGAAGTGTTTTAACTTGGAATAGGAAGCTTGCTAAATCTATTTGCTATGCCCAAAAGGAATTTTTCTAATTCCTTCCAGGTTGAGAGCACTGTTCATTTTTTCCAGCAGGTGTATGTCCAAAAATAGCAAGTTTTGGGAGCTAGTCATTTCGCAACTTGTCGGTCTTGACTTAAACTTTTGGGATACATGTTCCAAAGTACTTGGCTGATATTTTGGTGGATTTAGGAAGCTCAAAGGGTCTACTAATCAACTCTGAAGTCTCAGTTGGCTGGTGTGAAGCTGGTTGTAGCGGCACCTACTCATCTTTGGATTGCATCCACCATCTCTCTTCACATAACTTATGTTTGCAAATTAAAGAAGGCTTTATATGGATTGAAGCACGCACCTAGGGCATGGAATTACAGGTTAACTACATACCTCCAAGACCAAGGTTTTGTCATGAGCAAGGCTGACACTTCTCTGTTCATTAAGAGAAGTAATTCAGAGGTAATCTATCTCTGTGTTTATGTTGATGACATCATCATTACAGGTAATGATGTCAATGGAATCAGGTATATCAAAAGCCAGATGATGAAGGAGTTCAAGATCAATGATCTTGGTTTGTTGAAGTATTTTCTAGGGCTTGAATTAGTTTACACTAATTCAGGGATATACATTACTCAGAAAAAGTATGTACAAGATATGTTGAAGAAGTTTCACTTGCAGGATGCTAAAGTAGCAAGCACTCCAATGGAGGTGAACTTAAAGCTAAGTGCCCATGAAGGTGATGAAGTCAAAGACATTACAGGTTATCAAAGTATGGTGGGTAGCTTGAACTATGCTACTCTTACAAGAATTGATATTGCATATGGAGTAAGTGTGCTACGTCAATTTATGCACAAGCCAAGGATACCTCACTTAGAGGCTGCAAAGAGAATCTTGAAGTATCTCAAGGGTACACAGAACCATGGTTTGTATTTCCCTTACACTTCAGATATTGATATCAAAGTTTATTGCGATGCAGATTGGGCAGGATGCAAGGATGACAGGAGGAGCACTTCTGGATATATCTCTTTTGCAGGTGACAAACCAATTTCATGGTCTTCAAAGAAGCAACCTACTGTTGCTTTGTCTTCCACAGAGGCAGAATATAGAGGACTAGCTAATGCTACACAAGAAGCAATTTGGATTAATCTTTTGTATACAGAATTGGGTTTGTATACTAGGTCACCAATTATCTTTGGAGATAATACAAGTTCTCTTCACCTTGCAGCTAATCCTATCTATCATGCTAGGACCAAACACATAGAGGTTCATTACCATTATGTGAGAGAGAAGTTGATAAGCAAGGAGATTCAACTTACCTATGTATCAACCAACATGCAATGTGCAGATTTGTTGACTAAAGCTTTTAATGGAACAAAACTTTGCAGGTTCAAATCCATGATTGGATTGCACGAAATACTTGAAGATTGAAGATGAAGACTTAAGCCAAAATGTTTGGCTTGAGGAGGAGCTGTTGGTGTAATTTGCAAGCCTACACATTTGGCTCAAAGGACACATTAAAGTTTACACATACATGAAGAAGCATAGGAACATATGCTAGTGGTCAATTACCACTTTACCTCATTGTAAAAGTCAATTTCACTTAGAATCTTTTTGTAATCACCTACCACAATGAGTCATGGAAACTTAGCTCATTTGATTGAAGGAATATCTCCAAGCTTTTAGGAGCTTGATAATAGGGAGCAAAAATTTGAATTTGAATTCAAATCTTTACTCATCACATATAAAAATGAACTTGAAAAGTCGCGGTTAAGAGAGATCAATTCCCTAGCCTCATTCTACAATTTTTGAGTGTGTGTGAGGACTATACCATAGCCTACACCTCTCTACACCATTAGGCAATGTTATTCATGCCAATGGAATTGTATACAAGTGTTAATTAATAGATACATTTACATCATTAATCTCTGAGTTCTCTGTTAGTCTACTCAAAAGTCTGTCAACGTGTCAAGGGCATATCTCGGTCAATTCTCCACCAAATTAAGTGCTTCAAAGCTTGTTGGCTTCAGCTCAAAGTCATCTACAAGCTATCAAAATTTGAAGTGATTCTATTTAGCCATTTCAGAGAAATCTGCATTGAGGTGAACTCTCATCAATTTCTGCTACAGTCCTAAAAACTCGGCGGTATAGCTAAACTTGCTAAATTGATTTCTCTTAGCATAGTTTATCTTTTTACATCATTCCACTTGCAAATGGTAGCTTACTAAGCTAGTTAAATACCCCTAGAAGGAATCTTAACAATTTTTAATGTACTGGTCACACTAAGTAAAACAGTCACCAGGTGTCAAGACTAAAATAGAAGGTTTTCTTGAGTTTGTGAACTACAAAGTTATCTGTTTTGGTTCAATCATTACACACATCACTTCCAAAGTACATAGGCCATTTTTTGGTGTTATTGGAAACATAAGAAGGTCTA
>CM035437.1:99362511-99367511 GCA_020310875.1 Ceratopteris richardii
GATGGAATCTCGTGGCTTTTGGCTTCCTTTGATTGCTCCACATGTCCATAAAAGATTCCCCACGAATTTTTAGCTTGAAGCTTGACTTTTAACACTCCCCCTCAAGCTTCAATTCTTCATCCTCATCCAAGCTCCTTCATGTTGATGCATTGCTTGAATTTTGAAATCTTCATTCCATCCAAAGCCTTTGTAAACATGTCGGAAACTTGGTCCTTCGTACCAATATGATGTACTGAAACTTCCTTGGATATCACCTTTTCCCTCATGAAGTGATAGTGCACTTCAATATGCTTGGTTCTAGCATGATAGACAGGATTCGATGCTAGATGAATGCTACTCATATTGTCACAAAAAATTGGATATGTGTCAACCTGTAAATTAAGCTCCATAAATAACTTCTTAATCCACATTAGCTCACATGTGACTTGAGCCAAATCTCTATACTCAGCCTTGGTGGAAGATAATGCCACCGTGGGTTGCTTCTTTGAAATCCATGAGATGATCTTGCTACCTAGCATGACTAGGTAACCACTTGTACTTCTTCTATCCTCCTTGGAACCGGCCCAATCCGCATCAGAATAAGCTTTGACCTGCATATCATTATCAAATGAATAGAACAATCCTTCATTTATAGTGGCCTTGAGATATCGTAACATTCTTCTTGCATCTTGCAAGTGTGTAGTCCTTGGACTATGCATAAATTGTGATAACACTCCAACTCCATATGCTATGTCAGGCCTAGTTATTGTGGCATAATTGAAAGAGCCTACAATAGAGAGATAAAAAGTTACATCCTCTAATGGCTCTCCATCAATGGAGCTTAGCTTTACATTAACTTCCATGGGATTTGAAATAGGCTTGCAATGTAGCATCCCAAGCCTCTCAAGTAGGTCTAGAATATACTTCCTTTGTATGAGCATAATACCTTCTTCTTTGTATACAACTTCAATGCCAAGAAAATACCTAAGATCTCCAAGATCAGATATCCTAAACTCCTTTCCAAGCTTTGCCTTGATCTCCTCAATGCCCTTTGTATCATTACCTGTAATGATAAGATCATCTACATACACACACATGTAGACTACAAGTTCTCCTCTTTGTTTGATGAAGAGAGATGGATCCGCCTTGCATTGGTTGTAACCAAATTTGATCAAATAGTCCACCAATCTTTGGTTCCAAGCCCTTGGAGCTTGCTTTAGGCCATAACGTGCCTTCTTCAACCTACAAACATGATGTGGAAACTCTTTATGAACAAAACCTAGTGGTTGCTCCATGTATACCTCTTCTTCCAAGTCTCCATTGAGAAAGGCATTCTTGATATCCCATTGGAAAAGCTTCCATCCTTTGCTAGCAGCCATTGCAATGAGTGTCCTAATGGTGCTCATCTTTGCCACGAGGCTGAATGTCTCTTCAAAGTCCACTCCATAGGTTTGTGCAAAACCCTTGGCCACCAATCTTGCTTTGAACCTAGAAATAGATCCATCTGAATTCCTCTTTACTTTATACACCCACTTATTACCTATTACCTTCATGTTCTCCTTCTTAGGCACTAGAGTCCATGTTTGATTTTCCTCCAGTGTGTCGATCTCTTCTTGCATTGCCTCTTTCCATTTGGTGTACCTGCTTGCATCTTCATAGCAATCGGGCTCATGATCTTCTACTACTTTGTTCATATATGCATAATGTGTTGCCATGTATGAATCATAAGTAAACCTTTGAGTTGGATACTTAACTCTAGAAGACTTCCTTTCTTCACCTTTTGGAGGAATAAACCTCCTTTGCCTTGGGAACTTGATCTCTTTCTTTGACGTGGCTTCTTTCTCCATCATGTGTCCTCCATCATCTTCAACTTCATTACCTTCTTCATCCAACTCCACCAATGTTGCTTTGCCTTTGTTGATTGATTGTGCTTCATAGCTTGATGAAGATCTCCCCCTCCATGGTGAGTTCATGCTTGAACTATCTTCATTGATGGAACACCTTGGGCCGCTTAGATCTAGGTCGATTTGTTCTTCGTCATGTCCATGCTTTTCTTCTTCATAGTCCTGCATACAATCATACTTCTTATACCAAGGGAGTAGCTCATCAAATGCTACATCCCTTGATATCCTCAAGTCCTTTGTGTTTGGTTTGAAGCACCTGTAACCTTTATGATCATTTGAATATCCTAGAAACACACACTTTTCTGCCTTTGGTTGTAGCTTGTGCCTCAATTCACTTGGCACATGTACATAACAAGTACATCCAAATATCTTCAAGTGGGAAAGATCAGGTTTCTTACCATAATAGGCTTCATATGGTGTCAAGCCATGGATCCCTGAGGTAGGAGCCCTATTCGTTAGATACACGGCGGTATTTGTTGCATCACTCCAAAACATGTTAGGTACATTCATCTCATCAAGCATTGCTCTAGCGATCTCGGCAATGTATCTATTCTTTCTCTCTGCTACTCCATTTTGATGGGGTGTGTACCTGCATGTTACTTGCCTTTTGATGCCTTGATCCATTAAAAAATCAGAAAACTCATTGGAGAAATATTCTCCCCCTCCATCGGACCTTAGCTTCTTAATACATGTACCTGTTTCCTTCTCTACCATTGCCTTGAATGCTTTGAAACATGTAAACACATCTGATTTGTTTTTGATGAAATAAACCCAAACCATCCTTGTGCAACCATCTATAAAAGTGACAAAGTACTTGTTACCTCCAATGGATTGCTCTTTGGTTGGCCCCCACACATCTGTATGTATCAACTCCAATGGATGTTGGCTTATGTAGCCACTCTTCTTGAATGGAAGTCTCGCTTGCTTCCCTAGTTGACAAGATTCACATAAATGCTTCATACCTTGTCCTTGGAAGTTGGGAAGACCTTCAACTAGCCTCTTGAATTGCATTTCCTTCATTCTTTGTATGTTGATGTGACCTATCCTCTTGTGCCACAAGTCCAACTCCGAAATCCTCTTGTTTCCATATGTGAAGTAGACATGTTGAGTGGAATGAGAATTTACCTCCAAAGTGAAGAGTCTCCCTTGCTTCTTTCCTCTTTCTATGACCTTGTAACCTTGCTTAGGGTTCTCCACAAAGCATCCACCTTTGTTGAACCTTACTTGATAGCCTCTTTCAATCATTTGCCCAACGGACACCAAGTTCTTTGTGATAGTAGGTACATGCAAGACATCCTTGAGACATCTTCCTTCCTCCTTGTCATCCAAAGCTACATCTCCAACATGGGAGATCTCATGGGCTGTATCATCACCTGTTTCTACATGTCCTTTACCTTTGGGAACATGTAGATTAGTAAACCAAGAAGCATTGCACCTCATATGGTTGCTACATCCACTATCAATATACCAAGTGTTATCTACTTTGCTTGAATTCCCATTCATGTGCATCATCAAGAGATTGTCATTTTCTAAACTTGTGGAAGCATAATTGCCTTGGCCTTTGTATGAAGAACCTTGATTATAGCTCCTTTGGTTTCCTCCTTGGTAGCAATCTCTAGCATAGTGGCCAAACTTGCCACATATGTGACATCCTTCGCCATCTTGATTCCTATTTTGTTGATGTCGTCCTCCTCTTCCTCTTGTTCTTCCTCTCCCTCTTTGTGATGAGGTGCCTTGGTCATGTCCTTGATTGCTTGAGTGGCCTTGCCTTCCTCCAAACCTTCTGTTGCCCCTTCCTTGTCCTCGTCTTCCTTTGCCCCTTTGATTACCTGCATAGAAAACTTGTGCATCCTTGCTTTTAGTTGAACTTCCACCTATGTTCATTTCTTCGGTGACCATGAGAGCAACCAATTGCTCAAATCGGGAAGATTATCCCTTACATAAACTGAAGTGGTAAAAGGTTTCCACTTCTCATCATCTCTCAAACCATTGAGAGTACAAGCCACAAGATCGTCATCATCTACGTGGCTTCCAATGGATCCCAATGCATCTGATAACTCCTTGACCTTAAGTATGTAGTCATTTATGCTACTCCCTGAGCTCTTCCTAAGGTTGTTGAGCTCATTCTTGAGTTGCATCCTCCTTGCTTTGGTGCTTGTTGAATAAAGCCTTTCAAGTGTCTCCCATACCTTCATGCTTGAATCCAAGTCTTGGATATGGCCGATCATGCTATTGCTAATGTGTTGGGAAAGAATAAAGATAACCCTCATGTCTCTTTCATTCCATTCCCTAAAGGCCCTTCTCTGGTCATTGGTTGGATTCTCATCCAACCTAGTTCTTGGTTCACTTCCACTAATCAACCCCCAAAGGCCCTTGCCCATAAGATAGTTGGAGACCCTAAATCTCCATGGTTGATAGTTACCTTTGTCTAGCTTTTCAACTTGAGTGTTTAAGTCTCTCATATCTAGTATTTGATACTTGACCTAGCCCTTGGCTAATGCTCCAATGTGTGTAAATGAAAATGAGGCTCTGAGGTTACCTCAATCCAAAGCTTTCCTTAGATGGACACCTTGTGCTCTTGAAACTTTGAGTAGAATAGCTCCCCCTTGATATGAGCTACCTCCAAGAAGCTTTTGTTGATGCAAATCTTCAACCACCAACTCCAAGAGGTCTTCTTTCTTGTATGTGATACCTCCAAGATGCCCAAATGCTCTGATACCACTGATGGGGGAAGTATCTCAACCCCTAAGCAACGATGAAGCGCGAATGACCTCCACAGCTATACTTCTTTGACCTCTGCACACCAAAAATGCTCTTACTCAGAGCTTATGCAGAGAACTCTAGTGATCTTCTGTAGACCTGTAGTAGACACCAAGAGCTTTCCAACAAAACAAATTTCACTTCAAATGGATGCTTACACAAAGAGAAATAATGTCTACAACATGAGCTAGTTGAATGCTCACAACTGCTAGTCAAGTAGAGACCTCACTTCACTCCAGCAAGCTTTTCTCAGAGCTTATAAAGAGAATGAATCTCAAACTTGAGCCAACTTTAGAGCACTCTAATACCTACCCAATGACACAAAAATCATAGCAAATGGATAAATAGAGAAGGAGA
>CM035437.1:99372511-99375011 GCA_020310875.1 Ceratopteris richardii
ATAATCAAAACTATAATTCAAGAGGAAGAGGTGGCAGAAATCAAAGAGGTAATTTCAGAGGCAGAGGTAGTAGAGGTTACTTTGGAAGAAATGCAGGTAGAGGTTTCCAAAGTCAACAATATAACAATACCTACTACAATTATGCTTCAGATCAAAAGGAAGATTCAACATTGATAATGAATGCAACTTGTGAAAGGCAGAATGAAGATCAAAGAGTCTTCTACATTGACTCAGGGTGTAGCAATCACCTGAGTGGTAATATAGCCTTGATGACTGATTTGGAAAATAAGGTATCTAATCATGTTGTTCAAACAGGTGACAACACAAAGCACAATGTGAAGTCAATTGGATCAGTGAAGACCAAGGATGGTAGCACCTTATTGAGTAAGGTCTTGTATGTTCCTACAATTCCTAAGAATTTGATAAGTGTACGACAAATTGTGGAAAAAGGTTATGAAGTAAGGTTCACTAATGAAGGAGTGTTTGTGGAAGACCCTAGCAATGGGTATAAACAAATTGTTTCAGGGAAGAAAGAAGGAAGATTGTTCACATTGAAGATTCAAGGTAATGTTGATCATGCCTTGTTCACCTATGGAGGACATAAGATCTCTGAGTTAGATCTTTGGCACAAGAGACTTGGACATTTCAATGAAAGAGGTATTAAAGACATGATTAATAATGGTTCAGTGCTTGGATTGCCTAATGTTGCAGGTCAACATATGACAACAGATGTGAGGCATGTCAATTAGGTAAGGCTCATAAGCAACCCTATTCTAAGCATGGGTTTATGTATTCAGAGAAACTTGAGTTGGTACACACAGATGTGTGGGGACCATCAAAGGACTTCAGTATCAATGGCTCAAGGTATTATGTGATTTATGTTGATGATGCTACCAGATGGATCACTATCTATGTGATCAAAGATAAGTCAGAAGTATTCAATACTTTCAAACATTATCATATGTATGCAGAGAGAATTACAGGACATAAATTGAAGAGACAAAGGTCAGATGGAGGGGGAGAGTATTTCTCTAATGAGTTCAGTGATTACTTGTGGAATGCAGGTATAAAAAGAGAGGTTACTTGCAGGTACTCTCCTCAACAAAATGGTGTAGCAGAAAGGAGGAATAGGACTCTTGTTGAGTTTGCAAGGTCCATGATGAAGGAGAAAAATTGCCCAAATTATCTGTGGGCTGAGGCTGTAAACACAGCTACTTATTTGGTCAATAGGCTACCTTGTAAAGCTTTGCAGGGAATGACACCTTATGAGGCATGGTGGGGTAAGAGACCTACACTAGACCATTGCAAAGTATTTGGATGTTTGGCCTATGCATATGTGCCATCACAATTAAGGCACAAATTGGAACCTAAAGCTGAAAAATATGTGTTTATTGGTTATGATGATAAGCAGATGGGATACAGGTTGTGGAATCCATCCACAAAACATTTTCTTGTATCAAAAGATGTTACATTTGATGAGCAAGGTACTTGGTATGCAGGTACTATCAATATTAATACAGATGATGAAGAAATTGTGAGCCAAAGGAAAGGTAAATCAAAGGTTCAGATATTTGATGAGCAAGAGAATAATGAAGTGCAGGTTGAAGTGGAAGAAACACCAAGACTTGATCCTGAATATGAAGAACCAGAAACCTCAAGAAGTGGAGAACTTAGGAGGTCTACAAGGAACAAATGGCAACCTACAAGGTATAGCTATGATACTTCATTTTTGGCTACCAAAGATTATGCTTACATGATTAAAGCAGATGAAGACCCTTCTACATATGAAGAGGCAAAAGGTAAAGAAAATTGGGAGAAAGCTATGCAGGAAGAATATGATGCATTGATGGAGAATCAAACATGGGATTTGGTTCCAAAGCCAAATAGTCAGAAGATCATTGGATGTAAGTGGGTTTATAAGACAAAAAGATTTGCAAATGGAAGTGTGTCTAGGTACAAAGCTAGACTTGTTGTCAAAGGGTTTGCTCAGACATATGGTGTTGACTATGATGAGACTTATAGTCCTGTGGCAAAGATGACAACCATCAGGACACTTATAGCAATTGCTGCATGCAAAGGTTGGAAATTGTGTCAATTAGATGTGAAGAATGCTTTTTTGAATGGTTACATTTCAGATGAAGTTTTCATGGAGCAACCTCAAGGATTCAGAGATGGAAGATATCCAGAGTATGTGTGTAAGCTCAAGAGAGCTTTATATGGCTTGAAGCAGGCCCCAAGGGCATGGAACTATAGACTTGTAAAGTTCCTAAAAGAACTTGGATTTCAAGTATCAAAAGCTGATAGTAGCTTGCTTGTCAAAGCAAGTGATGATGGGTTTATTTACATGTGCATATATGTTGATGATATCATACTTACAGGTACAGATGAGGAAGGCATACAAAGTTTAAAGAAGCAAATGGAGAAAGAGTTCAAAATCAGTGATTTGGGAGACTTGTCATACTTCTTGGGCATGGAGATTTCATACACTCAACATGGAGTG
>CM035437.1:99380011-99412511 GCA_020310875.1 Ceratopteris richardii
ACATTTTTGGTGCCGTTGCCAGGGAACACACTCAACCAAGGTGCCTTTGTGATGGTTATAGCTTTAGAGTGAAGGAATCGTACTTGTAGAAGTGAATTTGTTCAGTGTCAAGTAGTGAGACACTTCAACACTTGTTACTTCACATCCCAAAGGTGTGTGTAATGAGTTTTTAGGTTTAGGGTTTGGAGTGAAGGAGAGAAGAAGTTAGAGTTAGGTCAAGGAGAGAAGTGGAGTAGGAGTAAGTTGAAATCACCAAGAAAAATCTCAAAAAAATAATGGCAAGTTAGTGTAGAATAGGTCGCAGACATCACCAAACTATAGAAACCAAAAAAATTAGTCATTTGATACTTGCTCTGGAACTGGTATCGTCCTAGACAGCAGTCGGTATCGCCTGAGCAGTATCACGCCCTACAAGCCCAAAAAGCTACCTTGTGAGCCCAAGACTTAAGCAAGATATCCCAAAGGTAGGGGACATTAAGATTTCAACATCAAAAGTATTGTGAAAATGCATTTACACGTGATTAAAGACGTTTTAAGTATTGTCGGGTGGAACATAGAGTATTGAGAGGTTCTTTGAGTGAGACAGAGGGTCAAGACTAAAGAGCAGTGAGGTATAAGCTAAAGGGGGCTAAAATTTTTGTGTTTGGAACGATTTCGGCTGAAGTATCATGGTCGGTTGAGCTTTGGTATCGCGATACCAAAATTCCCTTGTATCGCGATACTTTCCAAGTGTGTACCTAAGTCACGAAGTCTTAGGGACTTGTGTCAAAGAGACTAAATCTCATTTGCCACACAAGTGCATATAGTGGTGGATTGACACACGCTTAATTATCAATCCGAAGAACTGACCTAACCAAGTGTATGAGGACTCGTGCACACATGATGGATAATGAAGTGGTTCAGCTAACATGCATGAGAAAAGACTAAACTACCTCTCCAAGTCACTTAACTTCTGAAAGTGTCTGCCACGATACCACTTATAGCAGTAATTACAAATTTGAATGTTTCTCCCAGCTCTGGATTCTGAATATGGGCAAGAGTGGGTTCCTTTCGAAGCTCTCGACAAGACACATCTATTATTAGTATTTTCACTCGAATCTGACAACTGCTCTTCAAGTTATGACCAAAATAGTGAATGGTGAGAACCACACACACTCATTCCACAACTCGTACTTGCTCACACACACACAGTACAGTAGCTCAAAAGTGATGGGGAGGGGTAGATAACAGTCCTACACACACATTCCAAGCTTTACACACACACAAACGGTCATAGAGAAGATGAAAATCTGCAGGAAAGAAGCAAATTCGAAATTCAGAAGCTCTCCTTCTTCACAATGGCAAAAAGTACTTACCAATAGTCACCAAGTGACTTATATACATGTGCCCTAAGGCCTTTCACACAAGTGACCGGCACTTTAGTGAATAAGCTCTTATTTCCTACTATTTTACAAGAGATGTATTACAATGATTTGGGATTATGCATCTAGAGGACTCCTCTAGTGCATTTACATAGCTTGAAGGGAATTTTCTATGACTTTGAAGAAGAAAAAATATGCCCATTAATTTGAAAATTTTGGCTCCTCTTTTGTGCCTCTTAGCTCTGCAATACTCTCCCCCTCTTTGTCTTTGTCGTCCCTTGACAGGCTTTTGCTTCTTAATTATAGCTTGTCTAAGGCTTCTGACGCTGACCTCTACTCTCTTTTAAGTTAGCATTACGCTTTAAAGGTCCTATTCTTGAATCTTCTTTGTCATCCTCTAGGACCTGTTCCATTTCTTTCCACCACACGAATCCAGTGGATGAGGAAGTTGTGTGCAACCTCCCATGAAATGTCCTGGTTGTTATCTTTCTTTAATTCCACTCCTCAGGACCTAGTTCTTTGGCGTTGTCGCCTAATCCGTGCCCCTGTGGGGCTTTGGGCTAAGAGTTGTTCTTTTCCTTTATAATCTTCGTTCTTTACTGAGCAGTTTTATTATTTGATTTTCTTCTTCTTCTCTTTTTGCTTGATTCCCCTTCCACACGTTCCTCCTCCTGAATTATGTTGTCCCTGACAGGCTTTTTGTGGTGACGTGAGTATGTCTCAATGACTTGTTTCTCTCGTTGATTAAGCAGATTGGCATGACATAGCATGAATTCTTTCCATTGGCTCGACTTGACCCCGTCTTCTGGTGCCTGTCTATGATCTGCAAAGAAACTCAATTCGTAGGCTACCATCCTGGCATTAAGATTTGAAGACATTTTTAACAAAATCTCGGAGTCTATTTCAAAAAATCCGGTGAAAAATGCTTCTTCAAATTTCTTCATGTAAGTACTTGGCAAAGTCATAAGCCTGAAGTATATAGCCATAAGCATTAATCGGCTTGGTATAGTTGAGAGATAAAAAATGAGGGCTTCTGATCCCTGATTTATGTCGATGAAGTTCAAGAAGGTAAATTGAGCGTACTAAAACACTCTTATTACCGTAAGTAACATGCTTAAAATTTTATTAGTCATCTTGATAGCTAAATTCGGTATAGTTGCATATCGAGCTATCCAGAATTCGATGGTCTTGATCATGTATTCTTCTGTAGGTAGATAATCACGAGGTGGACTAGGCAGTAGTGGATAGTTGAGCCACTGATTATTGATGCTTCCCTGGCACTGACCTTCCCAAAATTGGATCCAAGAGCATCTTCGGGGTACTAGGCAAAAAGCTGGATTTACCTGAAGTATATACGGTGATGATTCCCAGTGTACCCTTAGGGTCGGATTTTTCTCCAAAAATTTCCTCCTCCATATGGGATCAGGTTTGTCAAATTCCTCTTAAGTGTAGGAGAATGTTTGCATGCTAAACTGGAGGTTGCTATCGCGCTCTTTATTTGTTGCGTTCTTTATATATTGCCGTGTTTGCTTTTTAAGTAAACCATATGGTACATTGAATGGTCTCATTATCTGTTCTAGATTTTTGCTTTCGATCTTTGCTTCCTTCATAACCTTTACCACTTGTTCTTCAAAATCTTCAGTAAGTTGGGACACCAGTAGTGCCCTTTCGTGCCGGCTTAGTTCTGCAATATCCCGATGATTTCTTTTAGAGTGGATCTCTGTTTCCTCCCTTATTGGTGAATGATGTAAGGGGGGAGAGAGAGGACGTACCTCCATTTCCTCAGTAGCCATTGTGGAGTGTGGAACTATTGGTGTCCCCTCTATTATCTTCTGTGCTAGTTGATCATGTAGTTGCTTGATCAATTCATCTTTGTTTGTAATCTCCTCCGTGGCCTTCAAAATCGTTTCTTTGTTTTTTAGGAGTTCCTCGCCAATGACCGCGAGTTGATCAACATCTTCTTTGCATTGTTCAAAGTATTTATTCTCTGCAACCTTCCACTTCCTTCTCAGTTCTGCTGTGTCATCCATATACCTTTTCTCCCATTCTACGATAATGGCCTGCTCCTGCTTGAGCTGATCTTCATACCTAGCTATCTTTTCTTCCAATGCTTTTGTGTCTTTTTCTGGCACTTCAGGAGCTTCTATCGGTTGATTACATAGAAGGGTTGTCATTAGCTCCTTGTTTCTATTTCAAAAGTTCTCTGCTTCTTCCATGTATACTTTGATTTGTGATTCAAGTATTTTGCTTCTGGCATTCATGCATGTTTTCTCGGTCTCGCTAGCATCATATTTACTTTGTAAATCTTGTAATTATTCTTTTAGTTTCTTATTTTCTGTCTCGAGGGTGTTTGTCACTCTAGCACAATGGCAAGTACCAACGTGAGGAGATACACCTCATAAATGTCAATCCGTGGAGACGTTGTCGTCGGGGTTCATGGAAAGGAGGGAAAGCGACGGTCGGTGGATCAAGGTTCTTACGTGCTTAGGGGTGCATGCAGAGTGCTTTGAGCAAACTTAAGTTATGCAACCACACGTGGTGCCCGAAGGGTACTTAAAGGATAATTATTAAGGGTAACTCAAAGAGATGACCTAAGAGATCATATTTTCAAGGAAAACATGTCTTTAACGTTCTTCTGTTTATATTACTAGAAAAACAAACATCACCACTTTTTCGTTGCTTCACGTATTCAATAATGATATCGAAATTTCATCTTGTCAAAGAGTCTCCATGAGAATTTAAAAGCTGGATATGACTTTCACTATGGATAGCTAAAAGACTCCAATACAAAGCACTGTGAGTTTGGCGCACGTTTTATTACGATCCGTATGGATACATAAAGAGCGCATGTCTTGTATAGAATAAGGGCTCACAATATTTGAACTTGCACATTCACAAAACAAATTGTTACTCGATGTTAACGTTGTGAAAAACGAAAAAAATATCAGAATGAAAATCATGTACTCTTTACTTGCACATGGCTGCACATACGACCTAACATGATTGAGATCCCATATTCATATGTTTTTCAGATCATATGACAGTAAGACTGTAGAACACGCATCGTTTCATATAAAATATTTACTCTGTTTAATGCTAAAACTATTGCGTTCTTGAACATATTTCATCGTATACTGTTATGTAGCTATAGAGCATTATCTGACGTAGCTTCAAATACACATTTTCAGTCACGCAAACATAGGTACATAAATGTACCACGTTAACACATAATCCCATATAGGTCTCATGCAAACATTCCCACTTTTGAAACAAACAAATGGTATATTTTATATGAAGCGAACATCAAACAATGGCATATTCACCAAACAGTATGCTCAACATCCAAGACCAGAAGAAAATATATAAAAAAAAAAAACGCAGAATAGCATATAGGCCTCTTATAGAACATGCAAGAGCTCCACGTATTCAGATCGATTCTAAGGCTATGACCAAGTCCATAAAAAAAAATCAGAAACCAATGTTTCCTTAAAAGTCTAAAAAAGTTTCCGGAATAGTACAGTGTCCACACACTGCCAGCAACATAAATCTCTATTCTTGCACACACAGAGAATCCATTAGAACTTGACACAGTCAATCAAATCTTCTCCATTTTTAGTTGAATGAAGTGGTCTGCCTTAACATCAAAACACATTATTTCTTTTATTGCAGTTTATAAACTTATCGAAGCTACTTCACACCGAACAGTCATCATCTGATCAAGTGTTGGTGCCAAAACGAATATCATCAAGATAAATCTTCATACATCATTGCTGTTAAAACAAACATAACCTGCTTCGACTTGTATGAATTCACATGCATTCTTACGTTGCTAAACTCCGTTTTAATCCAACTATGAATGCACTATCTTTGGAACATAATTATGATCAGTGCAAGGATTGTAATGAGCAAATTCTCATGAACTTCTGACACAACAGTCCAAAAAAAAACAATTAAAATAGAGAGTAGTAAGCACACAAAATCAAATACAGTTTATACATTCGCGCAGCTGTTAGATAAAGTAATTCAAACTTAAAAAAAAAAAACATCCTTAATCTTTAAATCACAATCAACGATGGAGAGAGTATCAGACAGAACAGAGCGGTGTATCCTATTTGGCTAATCCGAATGTTGTGGAAATCATCATGGTATCTATATATTTATATACATATATTTGTTGACATGACAGAGTATGCATGCTAGAGTAGAAAATGCACAGCATTCAAATCCGGCAACAGTTAAAACTTATATATATACTTGACAGAGAGCACACCAGACCTTTGCGCTCTGTGTAGTGAAAAAAATCGATGATGGGCTGTTTGAAATTCAGCATCGCTCACATCAGACTTTGATCATTGAAGTGGACATCCACTCACCATAGCACGGCAGTTTCCAAACACGTTTTCAGAATCGCAAATCGCATATGAAACCTTCTACCAGATCTTGAAGCCATACAATCGTCACAAACATCAGAAGAACTTGAGAGCTTTTATGTCGGCTTCGAAGCTATTTCTCTGCTGTCGGACCACAGTCCTCTCTTCCCTCTGCATTGAATCCCGGATATCTTCCCGTAGATAGTACGCGAGTGAAGCATCCCCCCCAAATCCTCTCTCTCTCTCTGAACCTCTCTATCTCCTCATGCGCGCCCTTCTCCACCTGCCTTTCCATAATCGGAGATGACCTTCTCTCTAGACGCCTCTTCCTTTCTAGGTTCCTCCTTTTTTGTCTTCTAAAATATAACATAGAGAAACATAAAGCACTTGACAGAAAATTTCGAAGCCTCAAGGAGATTGTCCAATAGCCAAGTATATCAGAAATGACTATCCACACACCAAGCAGTAATTAAGCAGTGAAATGCCACACAACGATATGTGTACATCACCAAAAAAAAAAAAAAAAAAAAAACAAGGATAAGGAGGCGATTATATTCGGAAAGGCCCTTCTTTGCAATATTGGCATTTTTCCTTTGACTTGAAAATTGTATTGGTTATCGCATTCAAGTGGTTTATAAGGCTCGACTTCAATTCTTGACCACATCCACCCCCTCTGAACCTGTGCATTCTCCGGATGCACCAACCTGCATACGTAACATCAAACACAAGCAAGGATCAAGTAGTCATAGCATATAAACAAGACTTAAAGAAATTTTTAACTTGATGCGTGAAATCTGAAAACACATTGAACTTGGCATACATTAAGAGAAGAGGGTAGACAAAAACATCTCATACAACATATCAGAATACACTAATGCGCTTAGACTAGAAATCATATGAGTAAATCAAAAACTTCTTAGCTCTCTCGTTAACTTGACCCGGTCAGATCTAGTAGCCTATCCGAAGCATTTGCATATACCAGTCTTCACTAACTCAATTTATGAAACTCGCTTTTGGCTTCCCTATTGATCTTCTATCATCTGAACCCCCTTCAGACCCTTTTCTTATTTTTCTCATATTTTTATTCTGTTTCTCTTTATTTTAATTCTTTATTCCAGCTCAACCTTTATACCTTTGCTTTTATTTTTATTTATTTATTTTTCCACATTTTTTGGCCTATGTCGAAATCGGATGCGACTCGTGGACCTGACCACCCGGCCAGGTTTAGACCACCCATCTACCGACCCGACATAGCGCACGATTCACAATGTTAGCCTCATACGAAATCAACGTCAGCTCGTGGCTCTGACCACCCGGTCAGAGTGACTCCACCCGCCTATCAACCCGTATGAGCGCGTAACAACATGTAGGTTAGGCCATAGGACACAACTAGCGTCAGCTCGTGGCCCTGATCACCCGACCAAGGTAGTTCCACTCGCCTACTAGCTCATCGCAGCACCCAACCAGACATACACATACACATAGATAGTTGGCTGGTATAAGAATTCTTTTCTCAAGATATAATCTGTCTGAAGATTAGGTCAGATGAGAGATCAAGAGTAGAAGTCGAAGTGTCTCACTCATCAAGTGCTCGTAAACACTACTATATACAGATACTTAGTCTAGGTCTTCCCTTCACCTTCCTAGATCTTGCTCTCGAAAGTTCTAGTCCATCTTCTAATCTTACTCATATAATCCTGGTCCTTATACATTACATGTAATCTAATTAGTGGCACGAGATTTTTGTTCTACTTAATTTTTCTTAATTATGCATTTATTTACATGTTATATGCTCAACCCATGTAGTCTTTTCATATGGATATATATATACATACATACACATATATACATGAGAGGAAAAGAAACTGAAACAATAACATCTCACCAGTATAAAATCAGAAGCCGCTCGAGCTTGTCGCCTTTAATCATTCTTTCTTTAGAAAAAAACTTGAACTTGGTCATCCTGCATAAATCAGAGGCTTATTTCACACAAATCTATATAAAAACAATTATTCAAAAAGGAAAATATTACCTGGCTTTATTTATATACATTGGTTTTTATTTTCTTGCCGATCTCTGAGGATCTTCCCTGACTTTATTCTTCATAAATTATAAAAAAAAAAAAAAAAAAAAACCTAACTTGATTCAAAATAAACATTATTTACACATATCTTTAATACAACATTTTAATTTATCTTTAAGACGTCTCACCCCCTTCACGTTCCCTACGGAACAAGGCAAGCTGTTGTAAGAGTTCTGCATATTCTGCTAAGTCACGACTATATACAAGAAGTGTTGTTGGGTCCACTTCCATATATGACTCACGGTCATCCGAAGTATCATCTTCTCCATATGTTCGTGCCCTTCGATACCTGAGCATACTTCTTTCATTTGATGATGGGATCAAGGTCTCCCTAGTGATACGATCTTTAACAAACTCTTCTATAGGAATTCTTTCTTCATTTTCAGGTGTAGGGAGCAAGTAAGTTGATATGAAAGAACTATCTAAGGTTCTCCCTTCAGGCACACTCCTTGACGTCTCTCTAAATCTTTCGGGAATGCTACCCTCAGGAATGGATGTATCATTGGAATCTTCACTGTCCATTCCAGATCCTAAGATAGTTAAACAGTCCAATCAAACCTAAAAGACTTCCTATTAATAACCTGATCACAAATCTCTGTCAGTACCCTGTAAGAAACAAAAATTAGTATTAATAGAATGTCATGAATAAGTAAAACACATACATTTAATTTATTTGCTGCTTTATTTATTTATTACATCTAGACGGATTCATATCTTGTTATTTGTCTACATGGTTTTTATTATATACATACATATATATATACATGTTTTTATATATATATATATATGCACCATCTTACGATATAATTTATTTTAATCATTTTCCTTATTGATGTCTTCATCTTCATCATCTCCACTTCCTTCCTCTTCACTTCCCTCTTCTTCGTCTTCATTTATTATCGTCTCATAATTCTCATTCTCTCTTCTTTTAAAGAGCTTAACTCTCTTTCCAGCAATTAAATCCTTTAACTTGGTCCCATCTAATTCTCTAAGTGAGTATGTTCCATTATCAAAAACTTTACATACCACATAGGGACCAAACCATCTCTTAACCAGTTTTCTTCGAGCTTCATATTGAGTATTCAGTGAGCTATCATAGACAAGTACCCAGTCTCCTTCCTTCAACCTTTTAGGCCTTAACCTGTGGGATTTGTCAAATGCAACTTTATTTTTCTCTCTAGAAGCTCTAAGCTTAAATGCAGCTTCTTCTACCAGATTTTTTCCTCTTTCTAGTTGAAGAATCCGCACTGCTAGAAGATCTTCTCTTGACACCTCGTCTTCCCAAGGCAAGGAGGTCCACGCTAAAGCATGTGACTCTGTCGGCAAAATAGGTTTTTGACAATACATCAGTTCTGCTGGCATATATCCAGTAGTTCTAGTGTATGTCATCCTATCTGCCCAAAGGGCAAAGGGAAGGTAATTTGGCCAATTCTTTATTTTCCCCTCACAAGCCTTAGCCAAAGCTTTAATAATTGGAGGATGACCACGCTCAATTTTTCCATTAGCTTCGGGATTATAAGCAGTGGTGAGCGATAATCGAATTCCATATTTTTTAAAGAAGTCTTTGGCTTCCTGAGCATCAAGCTCACCTTTATCGGCAACTATTTTCTCCACATAACCAAATCTACTAAACACATCTTCTAATAGAAACTTGCATACATTGCTTGTAGTTTTCGTCCTTAGAGCTCTTCCTTCAACATGATTTGTTAGGTCTTCTCTTGCTAATACAATATACCTCATCTGATGCACCCCTAATGGCATTGTAACTAAATCAACAACCCACTTATAGTGAATATTAAGAGGATATGTTGGATGTAATTCATCTCTGTGTCTAACATTGGAGTACATCTGGCAAGGTTTACAAGTGGCTACGTAATTTTGGGTATCCACATACATCCCAGGCCACCAGTATCTTTCCCTTATCTTTTCATAAGTTCCTTGAAAGCCTTTATGACCGGCCCATAGTGAGCTATGCATTTCACGCATAATCCTTCCTCTCGATTCTTCACAACCTACAACTCGCTGGGGCATCTTACCTATTCCAATCCTTCGCTTCCAGAGAAATCCATCTTTCAGGAAATAATTGCTTGACTTTCTTCGAATGGTACGAAATTTTCCTTTGCTCCAACTAAGATCAGGACACTTCATACTTAAATATCTCCCGATTTCCTTCCACTCATTTTCATATTCGTCTTCATTAAATCTTTCTGTTATTCCTATTTGAATCTTGTAAGATTCTTCTTCTATCCATCTGTTATCTTTCCCTCTTCCTAAGCTATTTTGAACTTCTTTTGAAGACTCAGTACAAATTCCAAGCCTTTCATTTTGACGCTTAGGCTCTTTTCTATTTAGTCCAGTAGATGCTTCATTTAGGCTTAAATTATGTACATGTGAAGCATAAAAGTCCAGACCTATTTCTTCATCATTAGAAGTCATCGAATCTTCATTTTCATATATAGCTCGTGATAGCATATCAACCACCACATTATTCCTTCCAGCTATATGAACAAACTCAGGGTTTAGTGACTTAATGTATGCTATCCATCTTAACATGGCAATGTCTGCAGTAGAACAATTCACGATCATTCCCAACAATGGTAAACAATCTGTTTCCACTACCACATTTGCCCCAATCAGATATTCTTTATCATTTTTTAGTGCAGTCACTATTCCCCAAAGCTCTCGCTTAATTTGAGGGTAACCTCTCTGGCGAACATTTAGAACTTTAGCTCCGAAACGAATTGCATATCTTTTTCCTTCATCATCCTCTTGGCCAATCACCCAACCTATACCTGTCGGACTTGTATCTATGGTGATATAAATTTCTTTATTATCAGTATAATCAGCCTTTCTAAGCAATGGAGCTTCTGCAAGTGCTTTCTTTAATTTTCTCACAGCTTGAGTATGGATATCTTTCAATTGAAATCTTTGCCCTTTCCTAAGCAATTGATAAAGTGGGTCAGCAATATGGGCAAAATGGGGAATCCATACAACATAGAAAACACATGCCCCAAGAAATCTCCTCACTTCAGTGATCGAGGAGCAGACCTCTTTCATGTGCTGAATGGCATCTACTTTCTTTGGACATGGTTTCCTTCCTTTAGGTCCACATAAACTTCCTACAATTAAAACCTCTTGCACTCCAAATACTGATTTTTCAGTAGACAATGTCAAATGAACCTCTTCCAGCCGACTGAGAATGGATTCACAATCAGTTATGTGCTTTTTAACAAAATTCCTACATCCATCCTCATCAAAAGTCTCGTCTCTATCTCTTTCTTCACAGCCTTTAATAGGGACATCATCAATGAATGGCATAGTCAGATGTGGAATAAAATCCCTAAGAATTTTATGCATACCATTCATCATATGCGCCACCGAGTTCGTGGCACCTTGCGGCAAAGTGCACATGCGCACAAGCCCAAGTGGTGTCCTCATAGTCGTCAAATCACGGCTTTCGAGAGCTAGCTAGAATTGATCATATCCAGAGTGTAAATCTCCCATTGAATAAATAGATCTTCCTGCAAAGGCTTCTGCATATTCGTCTACAATAGGCCCAGTTCCCATATTTCTAATTGTCACTTTATTCACTAGCTGTAGATCTTGGATAAATCTTAATGACCCATTCTTTTTTGGTACAGTAAACCAACGGTTAGAATAAGGAGCACTTGATGGCTCAAGAATCCCCATTCTAATCTTGTCATTCAGCAGATCAATTAGCTTTGAAATATGAGCTTTTGGTACCGGAATTGGTCTGAGATTCCAAGGTACATGTGGTATCGTGAAAATTATCATAGGTGTCACCACAGACGGATCTACATATCCAATTTCTTGGGCATTGAAAGAAAAAGCTTTTCCATGCTTAAATAACATCCGAGAGAATACATTCTTCTCTTTTTCGCTGAGGAAACCATCTTTCCCCAATTGAATTTGCTCGAGTGTTTCTTTAGTGAATTTATGGCCTATTTTTCTTTTATCTCTGAGAGGTGGCTGAGATTTTACATCATCCATAAGTTTATTACTATCCTCAGGAAGCGGAACTGCGACTGGCTTTATCTTTTAATCAATTGTTTTGTATTTTGTTTCAACGAAGACTTCTTTACCTGTTTCATCTCGCTCAAACTTTGCTATTTCTTTATACATGGAAATAGAGTGCGTTTGAATCACATAATCACTCCTTTTTCCTTGAATTGACTCTTGCAGATCAAACAATGTGTCTGCAAAGGATATCTCATCAAAGACTCCAGAGATTTCCTCGTCGAAGTTAAGCACTCTACATCCATGAAAGTTTCTTTGAAGATCTGCTATGTATTGTTTTTCCCACTTTTTTAACTCAGAAAAAACACGAAACTGAAATGAATTTGTCGAAGAAAGTGCTATGAAACTTGATATAAACATATTTACATTCGGGATCTCTTCACCTTTCAAGCTTTCATAGTCCCGACATATGAAAGCTTCCTTTAAAAACTTTGATCCTCGAATTCTTCAGGAATAGGTCTTGTCCGAAGAGAAGTTCTATTCCTGATATGATCTACACATACCGTCATGAATTGGACTGCCTTTTTTCCATCCTTACTACGGATTCGCGCATAGGCCGATCCATCTTCCAAGACTCTTGTTTCCATTCTTAAGGCAGTAATATATGGCTGCCCTAAAATCAATGAGTAACTAGAATGATCTTGCACGAAGAAATTTTGATAATCACTAACATCTCCAATTGTAATTAGAACCTGCGGGCATGCACCAAACAACTCACCTGGCATCGAGTTCGCAGCCTTAATTCTCCAACCAGGCTGCATGTCTATTGGCCATTTCCCCTTCATATAGAGATCTTTGGACATCAAGTTAACTTCAGATCCGTGATCAATAAGAGCGACAACTGGAGTGCTAATTTTCTCTAATCTCACCAACGTCTCAGTTGTGGCTCGAGCCCAATGATCTTTAGTATAATAACTCGAAGGAGTTATTTCTGAAGGATTCCGCTCCAAGGATATTTCCTCATGCACGCATGGTTGAACATTAGTCTCAATTGGTTCAAGTACATTTTTTAGCTCTTGTACTTGTGCTTGCACAGTATGAACATGAGTCTCTTCATCCATTCTTTCAATCTCTTGCATGTCAGCTATTGGTTGTCGTTTTCTTCTTAAGAGGTCAATTATTACTTCTAGAAATTCTCTTTTTGCTATTCCCAATAACTCACCGAGTGTAAATTCGATTACACTATCGAGCACTCTTTTCTCAAGAACTTGTTTAAGATTTGTGGCTTGCTCTATGTGCGATTTTAGCATATATGAGGGATTTCTCACTCTTCCTTGTCCTTTTCTCACAGGTTGCATTTCTTGATCTTGAGGAGGAATATTATTGTGGGTAGGGACTGGCATCTCAGCAGAAGTAGGAATTTGAACTTGAGTCGGAATTTTATTTGGTTGGATTATTGTTGGTTGTGATGGTGGATCTATTTGAGTGGGTTGGTTTGTTTGTGTTGGATGGTTTTGGTTTGGTATTTGAGGTTGTTCATGTGAAGCTTCTACTTGACGCCTAGTTCTTCTTTTCTCTTCTTCACCCTCATTGGTTCTCCTTCGTTTCTCTTCCACTACTGCTTCATGCTCTACCGAAGAGCATAGATATGTAACAACCGAGAGAGTATCTACAGGATCATCCCATCCACTTACCCCTCGGATTTCATTACTGGCCGTTTTTAAAATTTCATGATGCATCTTCCCGCGATCTAAGGACTTTATCACTTTAGACCACGGTTCTATATCATTATTTTCGTCAATTACCTGACATGCATACGTATGCAATGTTGAAGCAACGTTTTCACAAGAGCCAGGGAAGAATATTCTCATTCCTCCCCGACCAAAATTAATGTTTACCTTTTCTCCAGTCTTAGAGTCATATATCATCTTTTCCTTAACGAATACCAAATTCTTTGCCAATGCTTCTTTGAAGCTCTCACACGAGTATCTGTTATGCTCCAAAGAATCACACCAAATACATCTTTTAATTTCAGAAGCTTTTGGGTTTTTAGGTGCCGGTGCTTTTAAAGATTGAGATTCAATCATCTGCTTCACACTTTGAATTGTGAGGTCACTAAATTTTTTAAACATATCTTCCATTGTATTAGTGGGCACAACGTCCTTTGGTGTTGGTAGGTTTACCTGAGGGTTCTGTACAGGTTGTTGAACAGCCTGAGCTTGTTCTTCTTGCATATCATCATGCCAGCTCTGCATGAACTTAGACAAAGTTCTTTGCTTTTCAACGTATCCTCTAACAACTTCGTCCACATTACCCCAGTCTTCGGTAAGACCAGACTCAGTTCCTATCTGTTGTAATTGTGGAAAAATTTCTTCTCGGGCTTTCGAATCTATAGCCCGGAGAAACAAGGATACCTTTTCTTGATCTATAGCCCTCCTATCATAATCAGATAAGTCTACAAATTGCTGATCAAACTCCCTTTTTATATCTAGAATGGATTGATCTTTTGGTTTATGTATCCACTTTAGAAATGTGGATCTAGTCACTTTATCTTCGTCATCATGTGCAAACATCCTTGTGAGTATCATCTTGTATTGTGACCATCTTATTTGCCCTTCTACAACTAGTCGAGGTGCATCCACAACTAGTCGGTCACGCAAATGCAATTCTGAAACGTATACAAAATTGTCTATTAATTCTTGGTCACTTAATGGTGTTAGACCCGTACCAAGGTATCATGCCTCCAATTCATATTCCTTAAAAAAACGAGTAACATTTTTACCACTGAAATATCCACTTCTTCTAATTACTCGCTCATGAAATGCCTGAATGGCACTCCGTCTTTTCTCGTCCTGCTGAAAGCGCAGGAGTTGGGTTATAATATCCATCGTTGCGTCACCCATAAATGATCAAGCACAATAAGCTCACTCAACCGCACCACTCTTTAAACTAGGATCAGGATCTCTACGCTCTCCTCCTTTCACGTCGGGTTCACCAGGTATGTCGTCGGGGTTCATGGAAAGGAGGGAAAGTGACGGTCGGTGGATCAAGGTTCTTACATGCTTAGGGGTGCACGCAGAGTGCTTTGAGCAAACTTAAGTTATGCAACCACACGTGGTGCGCGAAGGGTACTTAAAGGATAATTATTAAGGGTAACTCAAAGAGATGACCTAAGAGATCATATTTTCAAGGAAAACACGTCTTTAACGTTCTTCTGTTTATATTACTAGAAAAACAAACATCACCACTTTTTCGTTGCTTCACGTATTCAATAATGATATCGAAATTTCATCTTGTCAAAGAGTCTCCATGAGAATTTAAAAGCTGGATATGACTTTCACTATGGATAGCTAAAAGACTCCAATACAAAGCACTGTGAGTTTGGCGCACATTTTATTACGATCCGTATGGATACATAAAGAGCGCATGTCTTGTATAGAATAAGGGCTCACAATATTTGAACTTGCACATTCACAAAACAAATTGTTACTCGATGTTAACGTTGTGAAAAACGAAAAAAATATCAGAATGAAAATCATGTACTCTTTACTTGCACATGGCTGCACATACGACCTAACATGATTGAGATCCCATATTCATATGTTTTTCAGATCATATGACAGTAAGACTGTAGAACACGCATCGTTTCATATAAAATATTTACTCTGTTTAATGCTAAAACTATTGCGTTCTTGAACATATTTCATCGTATACTGTTATGTAGCTATAGAGCATTATCTGACGTAGCTTCAAATACACATTTTCAGTCACGCAAACATAGGTACATAAATGTACCACGTTAACACATAATCCCATATAGGTCTCATGCAAACATTCCCACTTTTGAAACAAACAAATGGTATATTTTATATGAAGCGAACATCAAACAATGGCATATTCACCAAACAGTATGCTCAACATCCAAGACCAGAAGAAAATATATAAAAAAAAAACGCAGAATAGCATATAGGCCTCTTATAGAACATGCAAGAGCTCCACGTATTCAGATCGATTCTAAGGCTATGACCAAGTCCATAAAAAAAAATCAGAAACCAATGTTTCCTTAAAAGTCTAAAAAAGTTTTCGGAATAGTACAGTGTCCACACACTGCCAGCAACATAAATCTCTATTCTTGCACACACAGAGAATCCATTAGAACTGGACACAGTCAATCAAATCTTCTCCATTTTTAGTTGAATGAAGTGGTCTGCCTTAACATCAAAACACATTATTTCTTTTATTGCAGTTTATAAACTTATCGAAGCTACTTCACACCGAACAGTCATCATCTGATCAAGTGTTGGTGCCAAAACGAATATCATCAAGATAAATCTTCATACATCATTGCTGTTAAAACAAACATAACCTGCTTCGACTTGTATGAATTCACATGCATTCTTACGTTGCTAAACTCCGTTTTAATCCAACTATGAATGCACTATCTTTGGAACATAATTATGATCAGTGCAAGGATTGTAATGAGCAAATGCTCATGAACTTCTGACACAACAGTCTAAAAAAAAACAATTAAAATAGAGAGTAGTAAGCACACAAAATCAAATACAGTTTATACATTCGCGCAGCTGTTAGATAAAGTAATTCAAACTTAAAAAAAAAAACATCCTTAATCTTTAAATCACAATCAGCGATGGAGAGAGTATCAGACAGAACAGAGCGGTGTATCCTATTTGGCTAATCCGAATGTTGTGGAAATCATCATGGTATCTATATATTTATATACATATATTTGTTGACATGACAGAGTATGCATGCTAGAGCAGAAAATGCACAGCATTCAAATCCGGCAACAGTTAAAACTTATATATATACTTGACAGAGAGCACACCAGACCTTTGCGCTCTGTGTAGTGAAAAAAATCGATGATGGGCTGTTTGAAATTCAGCATCGCTCACATCAGACTTTGATCATTGAAGTGGACATCCACTCACCATAGCACGGCAGTTTCCAAACACGTTTTCAGAATCGCAAATCGCATATGAAACCTTCTACCAGATCTTGAAGCCATACAATCGTCACAAACATCAGAAGAACTTGAGAGCTTTTATGTCGGCTTCGAAGCTATTTCTCTGCTGTCGGACCACAGTCCTCTCTTCCCTCTGCATTGAATCCCGGATATCTTCCCGTAGATAGTACGCGAGTGAAGCATCCCCCCCAAATCCTCTCTCTCTCTCTGAACCTCTCTATCTCCTCATGCGCGCCCTTCTCCACCTGCCTTTCCATAATCGGAGATGACCTTCTCTCTAGACGCCTCTTCCTTTCTAGGTTCCTCCTTATATGTCTTCTAAAATATAACATAGAGAAACATAAAGCACTTGACAGAAAATTTCGAAGCCTCAAGGAGATTGTCCAGTAGCCAAGTATATCAGAAATGACTATCCACACACCAAGCAGTAATTAAGCAGTGAAATGCCACACAACGATATGTGTACATCACCAAAAAAAAAAAAAACAAGGATAAGGACGCGATTATATTCGGAAAGGCCCTTCTTTGCAATATTGGCATTTTTCCTTTGACTTGAAAATTGTATTGGTTATCGCATTCAAGTGGTTTGTAAGGCTCGACTTCAATTCTTGACCACAACGTGAGGACCAGTATGAAGACCGTGAGCAAGTGATGGCACAAGTGCGTGAGTGAAAGCACACAAGCATGCACACACATACACACACACGTGCACAAAGTAAGAGCAAAGAGTGGAACAATGGAAGATCTTCGATTACGCCACAGCTCTCTTGCAAAACTGAAAACTACAACAAGCTAGCCTCAAAAATGAGCTCTCCAGCCCTTTTTATAGTTTTTTTGAGTGGTTTTGGCCCTGTCTAGACCTAGTGTCCGGCCTAGTTAAAAAATAGGTTCCGGGGCTTATTTGGGAGCTCAAACGGAGTCTAAAAATTATGAAAATTGGTAGGATGATAGTTCTAATACTCCTCAAGCTCGAGGACTCCTCGGCTTGAACATAATGGAGTTATAAAAATGGAAAATGGTATTTAAAATGGCTTTTAGTGATAAAAATCACTATTTTTATAGAGATTTCTTCTGAAAATTTGACATGTGCTTCTTGGAGCTCCCTATATGCTCCTTCTTCTTGTGTGTCCACTTCCTTGATGTGCTTCCATGTTTTGTCCTTGACCTTAAGCTTCAACACTCCCCCCCCCCTCTTGAGTCTGTCGCCCTGACAAACCCTTGTTGTAGTGGTTGTTCCATGTAGTACGTTGAGAGGTAGTGTCATTTATGTCCAATAGGAGCGATCCATCTTCCCAATGTAGCCTGGTCATTTGTCTGGTTCTTCACTTTGCCACTGCTAGCTCTTGCAGTTTGTAGTTCCTTTGTATGTACTTCTTCCTTGTATTCCATCTTGATGGTGCATTTGTGAGCTGTCCAAAACTGCTAGCTGCTCAAAGGAGGTGGTTTATGTTGATTATGAGCAACTCACGGTGGTGGATGACTTCCTTACTCTTGTTGTAGTCACCTTGATGTCCTCTAATTTGTCCAAAGATGACTTCCATAGTTTTCATGCCAAGTACTTGTAACCCATAATGTATAATGGGTAAGTGCATTAGTGCATGGGTTGAACAAAATGTGTGCCTTGTGCATGGCCTTGTAATGTGGCCCTACGTATGCGTACTTGGAAAATGCATGGCAAGAAGTATGGTGCAAGAGATTGGGTCTTGAGCTAAGTGCTCAAGGGTATGCTGATGAAGAGGTTTCTTGATCTATCATGGTTATACTGTTGTTGAAGCATACACGTCTTACCATGGTGAAAGGTCCGTTGATCTTCATCTCTTCGTGTTGTAGTTCCATCATGGTGTTTGACCATCGGCTTGTCTTTTTTGTTGATGGATGTTCTTGCTGATAGTTCGCTGATGAGCATTTTCAAGCACATAGTCCTCTTCTTTTCTTTTCTCTCTTTTTTTTTTTGGTTGGTGCACACGATGGCATCAAACAAGAAGAAAGAGGTTAGTATCAATAAAATATTTTACCTGTGAAAATTGTGTCTCATGTGCCTGGGATTTCTCAATTGTGTCTATGCTCGGCCATGTAATGTGGCCCTATATTGATGCACACTTTGGAAATGCATGACCTGAATGGTGCAAAAGACAAGGTTATGCCAAAGGCACATGGTTGCTGCACGTCGAGGTTTTCAATGCTGTTGGTGGACATTGATGCAGCCTTTGTTGGAGGGTGTCAATGGATCTCAAAAGGACAACTAATTTTAGGGATCCATTTCAGAATAGTGTTGGACTGCATACAAGTCCTTGTTGACTTCTTCATCTTTGGTTGATTGCTTAAATTTTCTATCTGGAGTGGTTCGTTCTTTGTTGTTGTGGATGCTACTGGTGCCTTAGGTTCCAAACCCATATCCTTGATGATTGTCTTCTTACTTCTATCGAAGGGTTGAGTTTATCTTCTTTTGGTCTTTGTGCTCTATTCTTACCCATTTCTCTCCTTGGCTTCTTTGTTGAGACCTTTCGCATGGTGGTGAGCATAGGCCATTGTGTATGTAAGAGCTTCTTGGGTACCCACATCTGTAATCGCCCTTGTTGAGCTGTTGCTAATTTCTTAGGCACCCAGATTTGTCGGAGATCTTTTGGTGGAGGTGGGCCTAGTTGCTTGTTTCTTGTCTTCGCATGGTTGGCTTGCGTGAGTGGAAATCGTGTTGGCAAGGCTGGTGGTTGCTCTCTTTTCCGTACCCAAATCTGCTTCATGCTCGGAGCTACTTTTTTCTTGATTTCTCTTAGTCGATTTGGTATAGTGGTTGTCACGTACTGATTTACGTGCCTTTTTGGTTGATTGGTTGTGATGACATTAGTCTTCAAACAAGAGGAGTCAGCTTGCCTTTGAGTCTGTTCTTTCGTGATTGAGTCCTTCGGGGTCATAGGTCTTTTGACACACATAGCATCTTGTTCATGAAGATTGGTCTTAGAGGAACTGAGAGAGTGTGTGGTGCCATGATCTGTGAGCATGCAGTTGTCTAATTCTAATGTAATGCATTGTTCATGTACCCAAACTTGAAGAAGTCGACTTCTTAGGTTCAAGTTGACTGCATGGTCATAAATCCAATCTTGACCTAGGACAAGTGGCTCTATAAGGTCCGCATCGTGACACACTAGCATTTTGCCTTTTATTGGAACATCTTGAAGGTAGAAGGGAAGTTCCACCTCACCCAAACAAGGGGTTTCCACACCTCCCAATCCTATGAGATATGCTTCTATGGACTTGATGTCCACTTGCAGGTCATGGCAGTATGAAAGTCTAACTGCACTAGTTGCTGCACTTGAGTCAACCAATGCTCTCACAGTCCTTACACTCTTTCCTTGTCCTACCTCTATGGTCACAAAGGGGCGTCGGTCAATTATTCGAGAAGTAGTTAAGTCTGATTTTTGGCACATGTCCATGTGATATTTTGGAGCTTTTGTGTTGACATCTAGGCCTAGTCGCCATAACTTATTTCTTCTGATGCGCTCTCTAGCCTCTGCTTGTGCTTCTTCTCTAACCCTTAACTCCTCTTCTTTTCGCTTCTTAGTAGTGTTGAGTCTCATTAGCATTTCCTCTGTAATAGGTTCTTGATATAACTTGACTGGACAACCACTTATATATTTCGGCAAGATATCACCTTCTAAAGTGGCCAATTGAACTACACCACTAGTGGAGATTCTATTAATGATCATGGGTCTATATCCTCGTTTCTCCGATTTGCGGGCATGTTGCTTTAGCGTATAAACCAGCACCAGGTCTCCTTCTTTCAATCCTTTGTCCTTCACATGGGCATCAAAGTATGCCTTTTGTCTTTTCTTTGCAGCATAGATGCCTGCTGCTGCTCGTAGCCTCGTCTCACCTAAGCGTTCTAGATCAAAGATCCTAGAGGACAACTCGAGTCCATTCCACTCGTGATCTTGTGATTCTTTCAAGGCTGGGATTAGGAAGTCCAATGGTAGCAGTGCATTCTGTCCAAAGACCATCTGAAATGGGGTGGCATTGAGTACCATTTTGTAGGCAACTCGATATGCCCAAATAGGATGATGAAGTTGTTTGTCCCAATCAGAGCGTTTATTATTTACGAGTTTTGTCAATACGTTACATAGGATCTTATTCGTGCTCTCGGCTTGTCCATTGGCTTGTGGATGATAAGGGGCAGACTTCTTGTGTATCACCATGAATTCTTGAAGGAGATTTTCAATCACCTCGTTCAAGAAGTGTGTACCTCTATCACTAACCAACTCTATTGGTAACCCATATCTAGTGAACACATTTTCGAATAAGAACTTAGCCGTTGTTTGAGCATCATTCTTTGTTGTGGCTTTTACTTCTACCCACTTGGTAAGGTAATCAGTGGCTACAATAATGTATTCCGCATGGGAGTTTCTAGTTGGGGGGTTAATAGGACCAACAAAGTCTATACCCCACTTTGAGAATGCGCTTCCTCCCATCATTGGCCTCAAAGGCATCTCATCTTTTTTTATCGGATATTGGGCACGTTGGCATGTGTCACATTTCTTCACATAAGTATGTGCATCCATATGAAGAGTGGGCCACCAAAGTCCTGAGAATAGAATGGTCTTAATTACTCGGTCAGGCCCAAAGTGTCCACTTGCAACACCACTATGTGCAGTTTCTAAGACTTTCAAATAGTCTTATTCATGAACGCACAGTCTTAGCTAACCATCTTTGCCTCATCGATATAGGTTCTCTCCTACTAAGGCATAGTCTTGAGCCTCTTGCTCCATGCTTCGTCTTCTTGCTAGACTAGCCTCGTTCGGTAGTGTTCCCGATCTCATGAATTCTACCAATGGAGCACTCCAGTCGGGAATTAGTGACACGTGATAAAGGGTGGCATGCTCCACTGGGGGTCTCACCTGGCATACGGGGCAATTCTTGATCCACTCATGAATTTCTTTGTCCATGCTAGGCCAATACACTCCTAAACGTTGTAGATTCTGCAATGTTCGTTGTTTAGAATAGTGATTTCCAAGCAATCCTTCATGGGCTTGTTGCAACCAACTACTATGTTCATCATCCTCGACACAACAAGCTAATACACCATTTGTCTCTTGTTTGTAAATGCTTCCTGCCAATATTTGATATTTTTGTGATCTTACAATTTCTTCTTTGTTTGTTTTCACATTCTTGTTTGCAGGTCCGAAGGTTAGGACCGGTACTAACTTATTCGCCCATTTAGGAACAACTTCTAAATTGAACAAATAAGCGTTAGGTAGTTCATCAGGCACTCCTTGCGGTGGCTCTCCTAAAGTGATGCAAGAAAGATGGTCCGCCCTAAGGTGGGTCCTACCTTTCCTGACAACAACTTCAAAGTTGTATTCCATTAGTAATAGGAACCATCTTACTAAGCGGCCTCTATTGCAAGGTTTATTGACCAAATATAGTAAAGCTTGATGATCAGTGAAAAACTTGACAGTAGATAGTGTCTAAACTTCTTCACGGCATATACCATGCCTAAGCCTTCTCTCTCCGTTGTGGTATAATTTCATTCAGCTGCATTTAATTGCCTACTAGCATATGCTATCGACAAATCTAGGTTTCCTTCACCTGTGGGTTGTGCTAGCACACATCCTATTGCATGATTGGAATCATCTACATGGACATGGAAGGGTTTACTCCAATCAGGAGTGGTCAGTATTGGTGCTGAGCACAAATGTCTCTTCAGTTCATTGAAGGAATTTTCGCATTCATCGTTCCACTCAAAAATTTATCAACAACCCATAAAGAGGTTTAGCTATGATGGCATACATGTGGATAAACCTACGATAATATCCACAATGGCCCATAAAGGCTTGTACCTCTTTAACATTCCTTGGTCTTGGCAACTCTGCTATGGCTCTTACTTTATCCTCATCTGTAGATATCCCATTTTTAGAAACAATGTGACCTAAGATTTTACCTTGTCGTATCATGAATACACACTTCTCTGGGGTTAGACAAACTCGATATTCTCCACACTTGTTGAAAATTTGTCTGAGCTCAGGGATGTGGTATCTTCTTTCTTGGGAATGAGCACATAAATCATCCACATGTACTTCCAAGCTCTTTCGCAAGAACTCCTTGAAGACATGACACATGAGCCTTTGGAATGTTGCAAGTGCATTGGTGAGCCCAAATGGCATCACACGGAATGCAAAGATTCCCATTTTGTGGCAAAAGCCATTTTGTGTTGATCTTCGGGGGCAATAGCTACTTGGTTGTAGCCTGAAAATCCATCAAGGAAGCTATAAACTTCCTTGCCTGCAACACGCTCCAATAAATGTTCAGTGATTGGAAGTGGATAACTATCTCGGATCATAGCGGCATTAACTTTTTTAAGGTTAATACACTCACAACTTTCCATTCTTCTTGGGCACCACTACAATGGGGGACACCCATTCAGTATGCTCAATTTCGTAAATAAATCCAACTTCAATCAACCTGTCAATTTCTTCTTTTATTTTGGCTGCATAAGTGTGATTATATGTGTAGGGCTTTTGTTTGGTGGGTTTGGCATCTGCAGTCATGGGGATCGTATGGGAGCAAATTCGTGGATCTACTCCCTTCAAATCTCTATAGTTCCATGCAAACACGTCCCTATATTCCCTTAATAGAGCTACAAGCTCTGCTTCTTCTTTTGCACTTAGGTCGTCTCCTATGTCTGTACATCGTTCTTCATTCTCTTCAATGGTTACAACAACGTTTTTGGTCTTTTCTTTATTATCATATGCTTCTCCTATAATGGCCTCTCTCTTAGGCATTCATACCAAAATTTTCCTATCCTCAACTTCATATTTCTTGAAATTTTCTGGTACCTCAAACAATGATTCCTCCTCTTCTTGTTTCACTGCTTTTCTTTTCTTTTTCCTTTTACCTCCTTCACTTCCATCCTTTGAATTTACCGTTTTAATGCTCGTGAGAGGTTCTTCTTCTTTTTGAGTCAATACTTCTACATCTTCTAGATAGTGCTCTTCTGAGACAAAGCAGCTATCTATCACAATGGACTCTAGATCATCGTCATTCTCTTCTTCTTCTATGACATCACTAGGGTCACACTCTTCCAACAAGGGCTCACACATGAACACTGAAATATCATAACCCTCCTTATCACAATGAGGTGTCCATTGTTCTTCATTAACTGCAATGTCCATGGTAGCTAAAATTTCTGCCCAGCCATGAGGCTCAAATTCCTCATCTGGAAAAATCATTGGTGTATAGGCTGGGTCTTTAACTGGTCTATCTCCTGGGGGAGTTCCTTCTTCCCTCACTTTTAGGTGCTTTTCCTCTTCCTCTGCAACCTTGCACATCCACAAATTGTTGGTTACGTGACAAAAGCTTGTTCGTTAACAAGACTGCGGAAAATTGCCACGCCTCAACCAGAACTAAGCTAAAGTGATATTAGAACACCTCTATAATCATCAGTAGCCTAGCAACCTTCTGAAACTAAAAGCTTTATAACTGTATTAGTGAAAACTGAAAATTCACTTTACAGAAAGCTTCACGTTTCCTTCAAGCTTCAATTCTAAACTTATTTACTTCAGACTTTACACTACTGCATTTGCTTCCATTTAGATAATCTTTTCGTTATTTAACTGTGTCAAAACTATGTTTTGAACTCACCAAAATTCCACCGGAACTTCACCAGACTGTTACCGGAATGTCACTGTAATCTTACCGGAATCTTACCGGAATCAACTGCAATTCTGTTTGTGATTACTTCAAATGATTTTAGATGAAGTAAGGAAGTAATACATGAGCTTCCTTTAGTAAATGAACTCTTTCTGAAGTTTAAGAAAAACTTCATCAGTTCAGGATGCCTTTTTACAATCAGACTTTGTACTGTGTACTTGTCCCGTTTCACAGAAGTCTTTTGATCAGTTTGTAGTTCAGACTCCTAGCTTCAAGATGAGCTATCACTCATGAAAATCTTTACACTGTGTTGTGAGATCTAACTCTCAGAAGTACCAGAAAATGTTTACTAAGAAAACTGTAACTGTTAACTAACTTTCATAGTAACATGAAATTACTCAGATTTCTTCACATACGGAACTGCACTCAACTTCCACATGAACATGTGTTTTCTATTAGAGAAGATGTGTACAAAATAGCTTGGCCTCACTTTGCTCATAGCTATGGAAAAACTCTCCTACTCTGAGTAGTTATTCCTTACCATCTCTCTGAGATGAATACCCGCCAATTCAGGTTCTATTATTCATCTCTACATACGCGATCTCTGGTGTCTTCTCTTTCTCTATGTATTTGCACTCTCTCTCATTCCGGTTCTATGTGCTCTCTTATATACAATTCTTGATCCGGTTTTAACAAACTCATAATTCTGGAAACTTCTACACTGTATATTACAGATGTGAATTTGTCCCTTCACTAAGGCTTTGATTTTCCTGAATGTTTTTTTTCAGCTTCTCTTTGTCTTTCTTCGTCAGTATGTCTATCTGCATGTCAAATTTGTGAGTGATTCTTCAACAGCTCCCCCTCAGTCACTAATTTGCATTCTCTGATCTTTCATATATTCTTCTTTTCTTTTATACCTGCCATTTCTTTGAATCTGCTTATCTTTACTCCATCTAAGCTCTTTGTCAGAGTATCTGCTATCTAATCCTTCGTAGATGTGTATACTATTTCAATCTCTTTCTCCATTACCTTTTCTCTCAAGAAATGATATTGAATCTCTATGTGTTTTGTTCTTGCATGAAATACTGGATTTGCTGCAAGATACAACGAACTCATATTATCTCCATGTATGATAGGTATAACTTGATCAATACCCATGCTTTTGAACAAGGTCTGCATCCATATCACTTCTTTAGCTGCTTCTACAAGTCCTTTATATTCTGCTTCTGTTGACGATAAAGCCACTGTGTGTTGCTTCTTCGAACACCAGCTTACAAGCTTATCTCCTAGGTATATCATATACCCATGTGTTGACCTTCTGTCATCTTGACTTCCTACCCAATCTGAGTCACTGTATGCTCTTAGTTGTATATCTGACGTTAAAGGATAATATAATCCCTCTTTTATTGTTCTTTTGATATATCTAAGAACTCTTTGTCCTGCAACCCAATGTTGATCCTTCGGACAATGCATGAACTGTGAGAGAACTCCCACTGCATAACTGAGATCCGGTCTTGTTAGTGTAGCATAAATTAAGCTTCCCACTAACGACTGATACTTCCTCATATCTTTAAACTCTACACCACCATATTTGCTGAGTTTATGATTTACTTCAAGCGGTGTTGAAGCTTCTCTGCAATTCTCCATGTTAAACTTCTTCAGTAAGTTTAGGAGATACCTTTCTTGCGAAACATATATGCCATGATCTGTATATGTAACTTCCATTCCAAGAAAGTATGATAACTTTCCTAGATCACTGATCTTGAACTCTTTTTCAAGCAGTCTCTTTACCTCCTTAATTCCTTCATCTGAGGTTCCTGTGATTATTATGTCATCTACATAAATACAAATGTAGATCATACCTTCATCTATTCTCTTAACGAGTAGACTTGCATCAGGCTTTGAGCTTTGGTATCCAAGGTCATTGAGATACTTCACAAGTCTGTAATTCCAAGCTCTTGGAGCTTGCTTCAATCCATAGAGAGCTCTTCTTAACCTGCAAACATGATCTGGGTAATTGGAACTTACAAACCCTTCAGGTTGTTCCATGTAAACCTCATCTGATATATATCCATTCAAAAATGCATTCTTTATATCCAGCTGACTTAGCTTCCATCCTTTTGATGCTGTTATAGCAATCAATGTCCTTATAGTTGATCTTTGCCACCGGACTAAACGTCTCATCATAGTCTATGCCATGCGTCTGAGCATAGCCTTTGACCACCAGTCTAGCTTTGTACCTGGCTATCCTTCCATCTGCAAGTTTCTTAACTTTGTAAACCCATTTATTTCCAATCACTTTCTTACCATTTGGTTTTGGAACAAGTTCCCAAGTCTTGTTCTCTTCAAGAGCATTGAACTCCTCCTTCATTGTTTCTTCCCATTGTTTCTTACCTTTTGCTTCACCATAATTCTGAGGTTCTTCATCTTCCTTTACTAAGTAAGCATAGTTTTTCTGAGTCAAATAAGAAGTGTCATAGGAATACCTTATTGGTTGTTTCCTTACTCTGTTTGACCTTCTTAACTCATACTCTTCATGTGTATCTGAATACACATCTTCATCAAATCTTGGTTCATCTTCGTTTCTCATACCTGATCCAATCTTGGACGTACTTGCATGCATATGATCTTCATCTTCATTCACCTGCATATGTGATTTCCTTCTTCTTTCCTTCTTATCTCTTCTTCAAGTGTTTCAACACTATGCTCTTTATCTGTATACCAGCTCTTTCCTTCATCAAATGTCACATCTCTGGAAACAATAAACTGTTTGGTTAGAGGACTCCATAACCTATAACCCATCTGTTTTTCATCATATCTGATGAACACATATTTTTTTGCTTTTGGTTCAAGCTTATGTCTCAGTTGTGATGGTACATAAGCATAAGCAACCGATCCAAACACTTTACAATGATCAAGTGTTGGTTTCTTGCCCCACCAAGCTTCATAAGGGGTCATCCCATTTAAAGCTGTACATGGTAATCTATTTACCAGATATGTAGTTGTATTTATTAGTAACAAGCTAATTAGTAATAGATACTAGCAAGTTATTGAGAATCAGCAACTCAGTAACTAGTAATAATCTAATTAGTAAAAGATACTTAGTAACAAGTAACTAAGATCCAGCTACTTAGTAATTGTTGGTGCATATCAAGCCTTCACACATTGGCTTGGAACATTAGAACTTTGAAGATGGATTTGGAACCCTTGAAGGATATCTCTTCATGAAGGATAAGGCATAGGAACTCATACTTATGAGTTATTATCTTTTACCCCTTGTAAAAGTCTATATGACTTGGCATTTATTTGTAATCACTTGAAGTCATTCACCTACCTCATTAGTCGTGGAAATTTGAATGTTGTAATGGAGAGAATATCTCCCTACTTTTAGAGGAGAGATTCTAGGGAGCCTAAGTTTGAATTTGAAATTCAAATCACAATCAATTCCTATAAAAACTCCATTTGAAAAGTTGCGGTTAGTTACTCATTCTAGCTCACTCCCCGAGGCATATCTTCATTGTAACTGAGTGTGTGTTAGTGCTACTCCACAGCCTACACCACCACACCTCAATTAGCTATGCTTGTCATGCTATTGAGCTTGTACAAACTTATCAATCAATAGATATACACACATTTATCATTTCTGGTTCTCTGTGTTATCTTCTCCAAGTCTGTCAACTTCAAAGGAGAATAACTCAAGATCTACTGAACCAAATCAAGAGATCTATAGCTCATTGGAACCAGCTCAAAGTCTACTACAAGCATACAAAATCTCAGAGGATTTCATTCAGCCATTTGGGAGAAATCCGCTTCGAAGTGCACACTGGTCTGTGTCTGCAGAGTTCCTAAAAAGTCGGGGGTAATTAGAATTTTGCTAAACTTATTTCTCAGTGCATAGTTTATCAATTGAAGTGATTCCACTTGTGATTGGTAGCTTACTAAGGTACTTTAATACTCCCAAAAGGAATTGTTCCAATTTTAAGTGTGCTGGTCACACTGAGTAAAAGTCTGAGCAGGTATCACTACAGGAATAGAAAGTTTTTCTTGATTTTTGAAGTACCAAGTTATTTGTTTTGGTTTGATCACTACCCAAACCATTTCCAAAGTACATATATGGTTTCTTTGTGTCATTTGGAAGCTCAAGGAGTCTACTAAGCATATCTGAAGAGAAAAGAGGGCAGGTGTGAAGCAGGTTTTGCAGCACCAACTGATCTTCTGAGTGCATCCAGCCATCACTTCCAACAGTGGTATCAGAGCAAAGAAGGTAAACATGGGTGATGGTTTCCCTTCCTTCATTGACAAATTGGATAGAAACAATTATCAGGCTTGGTCATTGAGAATGAAGACCTATCTACAAGGGAGAAGTCTATTTGGATACATATCAGGAGATGAGGAGTTGCCCTCATTCAAGACTAGAGGACTACCTACAAAGGATGAACATGAAAGGCTCAACCAATGGTGTGCAAAGGATGCTTTGGCAAGGTCTTATCTCTTAAACTCTATATCTGACTTTCTTTTACCTCATGTAAGGAACTGTAAGACTTCCCAAGAGACTTGGGAAACCTTGTCAAATTATTTTTCTTCCAACACAAGGGCTAGGAAGAATCAATTATGGATTGAGTTCACAACCCTTAGGAAGCAGCCCAAGCAATCAGTCTCAGAGTATGTGACAAAGATTAAAGATGTGGCAGACCAACTAGCAAGCATTGGAGAGGAAATTGAAGAGGAGCAAATAGTCAGGCAAGTGACAAATGGACTCAAGGCAGATGATAAGTGGGAAAGTTTCACCACTGCAATGGACCTCTATATGGACATGCATACCCCTGATCTCACAACACTCATGGGCCAACTATTTACACATGAAGCAAAGTTTACAAAGGCTGGAGATCAATCAAAAGGTAATAATCCCTCTGCTCTCTATACTGAAAAAAAGGTTAAAGATAAAGGCAAGAAGAAACAGGATGAAGAAGGCTCTATCTCTCAAGCTAATTATGCAGGGAGAGGTAGGTCATCTAGAGGGAGAGGCAGAGGAGGTAAGTCAGGTAGGGGGAGACCCTACAACTCATCACCATGCAACATTTGTGGATTGTCCAATCATACCACAGATGAATGCTACAAGAACTACAAGAATCAGAGAGGAAGAGGCTACTCAAGAGGTGGATACTCTCAAGGGAGAGGCAGATTCAATCAACACCAAAGCTACAATGGATACAACAATTCATACAACAACAACTACAACAACAATCACAATGGTAACTACCAAGGTGGATTCAGAAATAGAAGAGACTACAACAACTACACAGAGGAGCAAGATGACTCCCTATTGATCATGAATATGACCTCCAAGATAGGTACAAATGATGATCATTTATTTTACATTGACTCAGGATGTTCTAACCATGTAGCTGGCAATGTGGCACTACTTTCTGATTTGGAAGAGCCCAAGGGCAAACATCAGGTACAAACAGGTGATGACACTAAACACTCTGTTGTCAAAATTGGAAATGTGAAGACATGTGATGGTAATCAGAACCTATTAATCAGGGTACTCTATGTACCAACAATAACTAAGAATTTAATGAGTGTTGGTCAGATTGTGGAGAAAGGTTTGCAGGTCAGATTCACACAACATGGAGCATATGTGGAGGATCCAAAACAAGGATTCAGAAGGATAGCCAAAGGGGAGAAATCAGGTAGATTATTTACATTTGAGCTAGAAGATACAAAAAACATTGCTTTATATAATTACAAGGATCAGACACTTTCAGAGTTAGAGATATGGCATAAGAGATTAGGGCACATAGGTGAAAGGACTCTTAAGCAAATGTGCAGGGATCAATGTGTGCTTGGGATACCTAATGTATCCAAGCAACACATGATTTACAAATGTGGATCATGTCAATTTGGTAAGTCTCACAGATTACCCTACTCAAGGAAAGGTTTCATGCATGAAGACTACCTAGACTTGGTACACACAGATGTTTGGGGACCTAGCAAGGACCCTTCCATTTCTGGTTCAAGGTATTATGTGTCCTTCATTGATGACTATAGCAGGTGGACCATTTTATACTTTATGAAGCACAAAGATGAAGTGTTCAATTGTTTCAAGAGGTATCTTGCACTTGTTGAAAATCAAACAGGTAGGATGCAAACTTGCAAGCACAGGAAGAAGATGTTGAGTTAAATGCTCGACAAGGTACATCAGTTGCTGCCATAAGGCGAGTGGAGGGTACTATGGTTATAGGTACTTTAGAATCGTTAATTGATAGTGAACAGAATAAGTTGGATAGGGTCAAGATTAATTTGGATCAAGCCAAGCTATCAAAGGCTGCTGAGTCTAAGGTGACTATAGCAGTCATTGAGATGAGAAAAAAGTCATAGGTATCCATGGATGAATTGAAATGTGATGTGGGAATGTCTCTTGAGAGGAGGATTCAGTTGGAGATGTAAATTCAGATATATATTGTTAATTTGGAGCTGTTAGGGGTTGATCCGGATGAGAATGAAAAGGTGCCTAAACTAGAGGTAACATTTAGCTTTATGGACATTGGTTGCAACATTTTTCTAAGGTTCAATACTGATCATTTGGATTGTTACATACACAGGCTGAATATAAGTTGCATGAGAATCGACTGAAGAGTGCAAATCGACATCTATCCTTTGTAAAGAACATGTTAAGCATGATGGATTCAAATGAATTGTCACCATTATTGCCATTACCTCCCCCAGAGTTACCATCAACCCTCTTACTCAGTGTTTCATCCATGTGCATAGCATGTGGTTTGAACATTGAGGAGAGGGTAAGTTTTTTAGTGCACCTTATGCCATGTAACCATGCATATCACTATATTTGTTTTGTAGCACATTGTCATGTGTCAATCAACTGTTAAGGACCTGAATGTGGTGCTAAAATACGAGAACATGTGTGGCAAACAATCTTTGGATTCTTTGATGGTGGATTCAACTTTCATAGAGGTAAGCTTGCTGTGTTGATTAATATTTATAATATTACTTTTTATCCATGGCCATGGCTTCTTGGTTAGTTGTTTGTAAGTAGATATTACTAATTAGGTTGCTACTTGTTACCTATTACTATTGGAAGTGATGGCTGGATGCACTCAGAAGATCAGTTGGTGCTGCAAAACCTGCTTCACACCTGCCCTCTTTTCTCTTCAGATATGCTTAGTAGACTCCTTGAGCTTCCAAATGACACAAAGAAACCATATATGTACTTTGCAAATGGTTTGGGTAGTGATCAAACCAAAACAGATAACTTGGTACTTCAAAAATCAAGAAAAACTTTCTATTCCTGTAGTGATACCTGCTCAGACTTTTACTCAGTGTGACCAGCACACTTAAAATTGGAACAATTCCTTTTGGGAGTATTAAAGTACCTTAGTAAGCTACCAATCACAAGTGGAATCACTTCAATTGATAAACTATGCACTGAGAAATAAGTTTAGCAAAATTCTAATTACCCCCGACTTTTTAGGAACTCTGCAGACACAGACCAGTGTGCACTTCGAAGCGGATTTCTCCCAAATGGCTGAATGAAATCCTCTGAGATTTTGTATGCTTGTAGTAGACTTTGAGCTGGTTCCAATGAGCTATAGATCTCTTGATTTGGTTCATTAGATCTTGAGTTATGCTCCTTTGAAGTTGACAGACTTGGAGAAGATAACACAGAGAACCAGAAATGATAAATGTGTGTATATCTATTGATTGATAAGTTTGTACAAGCTCAATAGCATGACAAGCATAGCTAATTGAGGTGTGGTGGTGTAGGCTATGGAGTAGCACTAACACACACTCAGTTACAATGAAGATATGCCTCGGGGAGTGAGCTAGAATGAGTAACTAACCGCGACTTTTCAAATGGAGTTTTTATAGGAATTGATTGTGATTTGAATTTCAAATTCAAACTTAGGCTCCCTAGAATCTCTCCTCTAAAAGTAGGGAGATATTCTCTCCATTACAACATTCAAATTTCCACGACTAATGAGGTAGGTGAATGACTTCAAGTGATTACAAATAAATGCCAAGTCATATAGACTTTTACAAGGGGTAAAAGATAATAACTCAT
>CM035437.1:99417511-99420011 GCA_020310875.1 Ceratopteris richardii
ATTATGCTTTACCTTGTAAACCCATTTACAGCCTATGGGTTTCTTTCCTTGTGGCAATGGAACCAGCTTCCATGTATCATTTCCATAAAGTGCAGCCATCTCCTCATCCATAGCTTTTTTCGAATCTGCAAGTCCAATTGCATCTTCAAAGCAAGAAGATCTGGCATCTTGTATTACCTTTGTCCTACATAATGACGAGCCAGTAACTATCATATGTCAATCGTTGCACTGAATTCTGCATCCTCCCATATCTTCTTGGTCCTGGGTCACTTCTCCTTGTATCATCTGCATGTGCCCTTCTTACTCTTGGAGTTTTCACAGAGGGCAATCCAAGTTCCTCATCAAGACTCTTTTCTAAACCGCTTGAATCTCCATCAACGTCTTCAAAACTTGCACATGTTTTATGACCAGCAGAAAGCTTTTCTTTACCTTTCTTGGATGTATTTGATGAATTTGCTAGACTGAAATTTCCACGTAATCTTCCACTCCATGGATTTGAGTTGGAACTATTGCTTGGTGATGTATCTGGTCCACTCAAAACCTGAGATTCTACACTTGCTTTTTCTACATTTTCTTTCTCATTTGGTTCAAGACTCGGTCCTTCTTTGGCATCTGTATAGAAGCTTGACATTCATCAAATACCACATCTTTGCTCACCTTTACCTATCGTGTGAGTGGGTTATAACATTTGTATCCCTTTTGCTCAAGGGAGTATCCAATGAAGACACACTTTTCTGCTTTTGGATCAAGCTTCGTCCTCAATTCATCTGGGACATGTACATATGCAATACAGCCAAAAACTTTCAAATGTGATAAGTTTGGCTTTTTACCTGTAAACTTCTCTTCAGGTGTAACTTGATGTACAACAATAGTGAGAGTTTTGTTCCTGTTGTATACAGCAGTATGCACAGCTTTTGCCCAATAACAATGAGGCATATTCTTCTCAACCATCAAGGCTCTTGCTATTTCTACAATATGTTTATTATTGCATTCAACAACGCCATTCTGTTGTGGTGTGTACCTGCATGAAAACTGACATGGAATTCCATGATTTTTTAGAAAACTACTGAACTCATTTGACATGTATTCACCTCCTCCATTAGATCTTAATGTGTGAATGTACTTCCCTGTCTGCTTTTCCACCACAGCTTTGAAATTCTGGAATTGAGTGAACACCTCGCTCTTCTCTTTCATGAAATATACCCATACTTTCCATGTATGGTCATCAATAAAAGTAACACAAACCCTACATCCACCCATAGATGTGGTCTTTTCAAGACCCCAAACATCTGTATGTACTATTTCTAGCACATTCTCACTGACATGCTTGTCATGTGGAAATGATGATCTTGACTGTTTACCAAATTGACATGCTGCACATACCTCTTGCATCTTTGAAACCTTGAAATTTGGTAGTCCATGAATGATCTCCTTTGACTGCATGAGTTTCAGCCTTTGCAGATTTGCATGTCCAATTTGTTTGTGCCAGATCTCTATATCAGCAATAACTGTTGCAGCTTTTGCAAACATGGCTGCATTCATTTTAGGAACTTTCACATTTAAGGTGAACATCCTACCCACTTTGTTTCCTTTGTCAATCAATCGTCCACCATGTTTGCATTCTTCTACATATAACCCCTCAGCATTGAACCTGACTTGTAATCCTTGGTCAGCCATTTGTCCAATAGAAACTAGATTCTTTGTTATGTTTGGAACATGCAGTACCTCAGCAAGATGTTTTACCTTCCCATCCTCCATAAATAATGCTATGTTTCTTGTATGCTCAATAGGATGCAATCTATCATCTCCTATTTCAACATATCCAGGAACTGGCATTGTCTGCAAACTACTAAACCATCTTGGATGACTTCTCATGTGATTTGAAGCACCTGAATCAACATACCAGACATTATCATTCGATTTTGAGATACCAACAGACATCGTATTCATCATGTGATGTTGAACCATGAACAGTTTCTCAGAATCATCTGCACTTCTGGATGCATAGTTGTTTTGCTGCCTTTTATAATTTAGATTCTTCAACCTGCAGTCACATTCAAAGTGTCCAGGTTTACCACAATTTGAGCATCCTTTACTATCATTACCTGAATCATTTCTTTGGAAATTTTTGGGACCTCTTTGGCTCCCCCTGCTTCGAAACTGTCCTCTTCCTCCTGCATGATTCTGTTGTTGACTTTGGTCTTGGTTATTGTTTCCTCTTCCACTTCCAAAACCTCTACCTCTGCCTCTTCCTCTACCAAAGTAGAATACCTGCTCAGAACTGGGCTTTCCTTGGGAGTTTGAATCCTCACCAAGATTCTTTTCTTCAATAATCAGCATAGATACCAGATAAAAAAAATTCGGAATATTTTCCTTGGTCTGTATGGAAGTTCTGAACTGCTTAAATGCAGCTCCTAAACCACAAAGGCACACTTCCACCTTATCATCATTATCTACATTCATGTCAATAGATGCAAGTGACTCACATATGATTTTGATA
>CM035437.1:99430011-99482511 GCA_020310875.1 Ceratopteris richardii
CAGGCAAGTAGCCTGGCCGAGTGGTTAAGTCAAATGGATGGGAAGGAGAAGGACTTGGGTTCATGTCTTGTGGGAGCTGTGGGAAATTACTTTTCCCCAAGAGATCTAAAGCCTTTTAGAAGCATTCACTTGAGTTAACTCTAGTTAACTAGGATACTTGGAGCATATGTATTACATTTACAACACTTGGATGGATAGGATCAACCTATTAGAGATAGCAATCCTTTGGAGAGGGCTATATATAGAGGGATAAGGTTGGGAGGAGATTCATATCTCTAGCGTTTGGTGGTCCAAATGCTCTACTTCTTCACACGTACTTTGTTTCAATGCATGAAAAAATTTATGCTAAGAAAGACTACTTGCAAGATATGATAGTGAGAAGAAAAACCTTATATTTTGGGATATGATGGCACATAAATACTTAGAGCTCTCAACCTAGTAAAAAATTGAGCAGATTGCTTTTGTACAGATTCATATGAGAAGGTAACTGATAAGACATACAAACATTTTAGTGTGAATAGAGTAAGAGAATTATATATAAGAATTCATGGGTGTGATCTCAAATTTTGAGGAAGTAGGGAGTGTGCATACACAATCATATTGTATGAAGGATTTCTCTGCACAAAAAGCTTCATTGTAGAGTCCTCCAATACAAAAGTATTCAAGGATTGCGCCTTCATTATTCATATAATGGTTGTAGACTTGGAACATATATTCACTTGGAGAGCAGTGAGAAGGAAGCAAACTTTATAGATAGTCAGACAATAGTACACAATAGCACAATGTAGATGATGAATCTTCTTATAGTTGTATTGAATAGTAATATACAATGCTTGGAGGTGTTAGAGGACTCCTATCTCTATGATTATGCACAATCAAACACACTAGAATGTTTGTACCCATGTGTATATCCCGCATCTACTCCACTTGAGTTTAAATAAACACTTTTCAAAGATTGTAGCAATTTGGTGTTCATTGACTAATCAATAGATTCCTATCTAACCTCAACCAAGGTCTGAATCTTTTCAACCAAGAAAGGACATGTATCTTTATTCTAAGTATGCCACTGAACTTGGACTCTTCAATTAGTTCCTAAGCTCTAAGTATCTTATACAAATGAATAATTAAGACAACATCATAAGTGTACACATAGTGAAGCCTATGCCAAATGCTTTAAGAATATTAAAATGTGAATTCTTAAGGTCTAGGAGTCTTTATTATATGGTCAAGAATTTAGCCTTGCCATATGAACCAACATCAAATTCTCCTTGGGATTGATGAAAAGACCATCATTTTTATCATTTAGAGGAGGAATGAAATCCTTGATTTTTGTTGTTTTTTCAAAAATTCAAACAATTTGTATTTTTTTCGAACTAGCTTTTGTGCCCGAACTTCACTTGAGTATAAAAGGGTATTAATAGCCCCAATATACTCTTCAAGTCATAATCCATTCTTAAGGACAAGGACCCTCTCGCAATCATTGGAGTTCAAAATTTGATCTTTTTCAAATCTTTCTATTTCTCTCTCTATCATCATTCTAATATATTTTTTTGTAATAGGCGACACATTTTCGGACATCACTAACAGAGTTTTACCAAGCTTTAGAAGGATAATAATCTAGTAAAATAACCAGATACTATGCATTATTTATTTTCTCTAATGCTTTAATGTTTCAAAAAACTCATATCGATATGGGGCCAACCAATATTTTAATTAGAAAAATCAAGGTGCAAGCCCATTTTGACCAAGTAATAATCTAATAAAATAAGGGACTTGTCAATCTCATACCGCAAATTCCAATGGTATTCGAGAGGCTTGAGAAGCACATAAAATATATCTAATCTAGTAGCATAATTTTTGCACTCTACTTGCTTATTATTCCATTTGTAACCTAAATTAAGAGAGAAATCTTTGAGATATTTCATGTAGACAAGGTTAAACCAATCAAAATCTTGAACACCATTCATAAACTAATATTTTAGATCATATTTATCATTTATGTTGGTGGCCATATTATAATCCCTAACGAGTAAAAAAGTTCCTTTCAACTTATATATTTCATTTCAACATTTAGACGTGTTAGTTGAGGAATTAGAGGCATAGATACTGAAAGAATAGTAATTGAGTGGATATTTAAATATAACAACCATCGATTGATTCGTGGGATTTAAAAAAAATTGAGGTTCGGCATGTGCCTACTCCCTCGACCTTTAACTTTGAAAGAACAACTGTACAGGTGAATGGGTATAGTACCCATAGGACCCCTCATATCCCTTAAAGCAGGGGTTAGACAAGATCACAATAGGTTAAAACTAGTTTATAATGGCCACAGTCGTTACATGTGCCTCTCGAGCTTGAACACAAGACCTCTGCCTCAAGAGAGTAGTGCTTAACCAGCCCGCCTACATGATGCAGACATTGATTGTTGGGATTGTAGGTGACTTTGTGAATCAAATTAACTTATTCGATATATCGAATAAGTTTTGTGAATCAAATTAAATTATTCGACATATCAAATAAGTGAAAAACTAGATATGATTTTATGAGATCCTCTTAAGATTGTACTCAAGATTATTACCTGTATTCTTACTTTCCTACAAGCATATAAAGTTAGATTTGGAGGAGACATAAAGAAAGTCAATTCTCAATAATCATATATCTAACATGATCTGTTAAACTCTTGCAATTCAAAGTATTACCATTGCTAGAAAGAAACACTTTTTGATATTTTTAGAGGGTTTAACTAATGAACAAACTCTTGAAGCATCCATAAAACTCTCAAATTTTCGTTTGTGTCTATGGGGGACCTAAGAATGATCAGCATCGTCTTCAAAAGGGCTCATAGAGCCATCATCACAAGCCATTTCCATTCAATGATGATAAACAAAGAATTATCAGAGTTGTTGAAATAAAGGAGTTAGTTATCTGGTAAATATTGTATGTTATGACGAATAGGCCCCTTGCTTCTTGATTGGTCCTAATCTAGCCTCTCAAAATATCTGGCACAAGATGAGACCTTGACAAAGGCCTATGAAAAATCTCTTAAAAAGTTGTTCCTTCAAAGAATTTTAGCTATTCTTATCAATAATCAAATTAGCTTCATCTTTGATAGATGATTCATGAACTAAGTCAAGAATATGACCATCCTACTCATTAGTGATTTGTTTACCTTTATCATCTATCTTATGCATGTGGTAGAGAGTATTACATGTAAGGTTTGCATGAATTAAAAAAAATAATTAAATAGAGCACTTCTTGTCTCGATAACCTCTATGAAAGACCTTGCAAAGAAGATACCTTCACCATGGACATTCTAAAGCGATCCATCTTGAGCATGCATTCTTGGAGAAAAAAAACAAACAATCACAACATGTAAAAGCCCATCTATCACTACCTTGTGGAGGGCCATCCCTATCCCAAAAGGGGAGGAGAACACAAAAATTCTCCCCAAGGAAGAAAGAAACTTAGGAATAAAAGACTGGATGAGTTATATGCAGGAATATTGAGACATGCACAAGCATTAATAAAGAAGGAAACCCTTGTGGAACTTGCTCAAATAAGTTCATCAATTTGCAATGATACCATATTTTTTATCTCACATGGAAACGTTTTGTTGAGATGTAGACCATCCCAAGCTCTCATGGACTCAAATTGGTATCAAGTGTAGCATGCACAACCCATAATGCCAATATAGGACAAGAATCATGTTGTGAAGAACTCCATGCTTGCAACACGCCACTCAAGAAGGATACATGCACATAAACACACACACTTTTGCAAGCCTCCATCATGAGTGAGAAGAAAAAGGATCCATCTGAAGTAAGGAATTGAAATCTTCCTTAACTTACTTCATGAGGCCTTCACTTAAAATGGCACATGCTTTGTCTTAGCTTTGATTTGATACAACCCAAAATTCCTCTCATTGTTGTCTTTATTTGTATCTACTTTTATGAGCTATGGGTTTCTACTCCAACACCTTCTCAACTGTGACAACCCGTGGGCAAGAGCCCCCCCCTCCACTGTATTTCTATCTAGCCCCTGTTGGTGCTTGTGTGGTTTGCCGACCAGCGCCAAATTGCAAGTATTTATAGGGGGACATAGTGAGCCTCCAACCCATGTGACCCAAGCGAACCAAGTGACCCTTGCGCTCCTCGTGCGGTAGCCTTCGTGCTAGTCCCCTCCGCATGCACCTCTCGAAAGCGCCGTTGTGCCATCGAGGGGCCGTTGTACGCATTTGCCCGCGACGCTTAACGCGGGCCGGCTCACTGTAACGCGTTTACCCGCGATGCTCAACGCGGGCCGGCTTAGGCCGTTCTTTATGTAATCGTTCTCTTTCTAATGCAACCAAGTTTTTCATTCAACAAGTGACTTTTCTGCTTTCAAGCAAGCGAACAAACACTCAAGCAAGACACCCTACCGACGGGCCGGTGCAAGTCGCCGAGCGAGCCCGGGGTGCTTGTTATCTTTTTCATCACAGTTGGTATCAGAGCCTCGCTCGATCCAAGCGGCCTTGGAAAAGAGGACGGACTGGTTATCACACCAGTGTTGGGGACCGCGTCTTAACGTCCTACTTAGTACACCGTCATGGAGGGTGAAGGTAATGACGTTTTTCTCAGCGACGTGGAGCTGCGCGGTGGCGGCCACAAAGAAACGGGAAAAGAAAGATGGAGGAACAAGGGGAAACGACCTCAGACCCCGCCTCCCATCACACGAAATTATGATTTTGGGACGATGGAAAAAGATAAAGAGGACGGGCCGGTAGACTGGATGTTGGCTCAAGAGCACCGCATGGGCCGTCTTGAGTCCACCATTGCCGACCTAGCTCAGCTCCTCAAAAGTCAGGTGGAACCGAAAGGAGATAAGAATAAGGATACGGGGAAGCAACTAGAGGCACAAGAGGGTGAGACCTCGGACGAACATCCCGGCAGGGCCGTCGGCCACACACACGGTGACGTCAGCCCGTTTCCTCCTCTGACGATGGGAGTGACTCGAATTCCTACGGAAAGTTCAAGCCATGTCCACCAGAAAAGTTTCGGGGTAGACGCAACTCTCTCGCAGTCTCCAAATGGCTACGAGACATGGAGCAATACCTCGACCTACAAAGGATGGGCAAACGGCACTGGGTAAAAATTGCCGCATCCTTCCTGGCCGATGACGCCGATGCATGGTTCTTGGTAGAGTCAGCAAGGGAGGAATTCACATCATGGAAGGACTTCAAGGCGGCATTTGAGGAGTACTTCATCCCTCAAAATGAATCCTTCAAACTCAGGGACGAGTGGAGGGGCCTCAAACAAGAAGGCCCGTTGTCTGAATACATACGCAAGTATAGAAGGCTCATGTTGCAGATAACGGAGATGCATGATCTCGATCGGCTACATGGGTTCCTATACGGATGTAGCATTTGGACAAGACGCGAGATAGAAAAGCAATCGCCCAACACATGGGAGGACGCGATTGTCATGGCAGAAAGGTACCAAGATGCTAAGAGCAACCGAAGGGCTCAAAGCATGCGCAAAACGGACAATGTATCACCACGAAGGAATCAGCAGGGTGTGGGAAACACTAACACAAACACCCACCCGGCCACAACTCAGAATATGGGCAATGCTCAAGTACAAAGAAATACAAACAACTTTGGAAATAATCAGCAGAGGGCGATGCCAGCGCCCCAATGGCAACGAAATGATCCCCGACCGTTTTGTAGAGTAAAGCCCCAAAGACGTAACACGAATGTGGTTCTGACAGAATTAGATGACAACGAAGAAGAAGTACAAGCGAGTAACAATGCACCGCATATAGGTACTGTGGCCGCAATGCCGAGGTGCTTCCCGATGACGTTACGAATGATACAGAACATGTATTTCTGGGGAACTTTTGGAAACAAAAGAAAAGCAGTACTAGTTGATTCAGGTGCGACGCATAACTTCATGTCGCCACAATGTGCAGCAAATTTGCAGTTGGCCTTGAGTAAACTTCCTGAAATGTTAGTCACTTTCACTCAAGGTCGGGATGATAATGTAAAGATTGCCCTCAACGTCCGCATGACAGTGGGGGAGTGGTGAGCAAAGTTAGACTTTCTAGTAGTGCCATTAGAATCGTTCGATGTAATAGTGGGACTATCTTTCATGGACCGTTATATGGTGAGCATGTTAGGCAAGGGGATTGATAAACTCCTGCTTGACATGCAAGGCAATATAGTGGTCGTAGATTGTCACAAAGTTCCGAAAAGGACCCCAGATGGAAGTAAAGAACCACAAGGCAAGTCAGAAGTGGTAGAGAACCCAGGATCGAAGTTGCAAGAAGTGAAACATAAGGTCGTCGCTCCTCCCACATCCAAAGAGGAGTTGGACAGACAGAGAAAAGGAAAGGCACCTATGTATCAAGAGAGTGTGCCATCCAGTAGTCAAAATAAAGGGAACAAGGCAGTGAATTTACCAGCAGGAAAGATGAAATCAGTAGCCGCAGTAACAAGAGCAGAGAAAAGACAGCAAACACAAGGGCCCTTGACGGCCAAACAGGTAGAAAAAGCAATGAAGCAAGGGACTGAGGCCCATTTGTGCCTGATAAAATGTAACACCATTGACTTAGAAGAAAAGGAAAACGACAGGATGAAGGTCGGCAATCAAAGAGTGCACGAAGTACTAAAGGAATTTGAGGATGTCCTACCAAGTCAGTTACCAAGTTGGCTGCCACCACTGAGGCAAGTCCAACATAAGATTGAAGTAATGCCAGGCCAAGCTCCACCGGCCAAAGCACCTTATAGAATGAATGAAACGGATCTGAAAGAGTTGAAAAGGCAATTAGTGGAACTGGAACAACAAGGCTTCATTCGACCCAGTAGTTCACCCTACGGTGCTCCTGTCCTATTCGTCAAGAAGAAAGATGGCAGCATGCGGTTATGTGTGGATTATCAGGCCTTAAACAAAATTACAGTGAAAACAAAGTATCTAGTGCCAGTCATGGATGAGTTGATGGACCGGTTAGGCCAAGCAAAATTCTTTACTAGAATAGATCTAAGGTCCGGTTATCATCAGATTCGCATAGCAGAGTAGGACATTGAAAAGACAGCATTCAGAACACGCTATGGCAGCTATGAATGGTTAGTTATGGCTTTCGGGCTCACAGGCGCGCCAGGCACGTTCTGTCGAGAGATGAACGATGGATTCAGGGACATGCTAGATGAGTTCCTGATCATTTATATAGACGATTTACTGATATACAGCCGAACTCTGGAGGAACATTTAGACCATGTGAGAGCCGTACTTCAACGTCTAAGAGAAAGGCAATTATATGCAAAACCAGAGAAATGTGAATTTGCCATGACATCAATTGAATTCCTTGGTTTCATAGTCTCAGATAAAGGGGTGATGATAGACCCTCACAAAATCACAGCCGTACGTCAATGGGCTCCGCCGCGAACAGTGAGAGAAGTAAGAGAATTCATAGGATTCTGCCAGTTTCCAAGAAAATTCATAAAAGATTTCAGTAAGGTGGCTGCTCCGCTCACAGAGTTAACTAAAGGAAAGGGTTTCTTTGTGTGGGGGCCTAAGGAACAAGATGCCTTTGAGCAACTCAAACAGGTGATGTGCGAAGCGCCTGTGTTGAAGTTGCCAGAGTTTGACAAAGAATTCAAGATCCACACAGATGCGTCAGGATTAGCAATTGGAGGGGTCCTTATGCAAGAAGGACGCCCTGTGGTTTATGAGTCACACAAGTTTTTAGGTACAGAGTTAAGATGGAGCACTCATGAGAAGTAGATGCTCACGGTGATCCACTGTTTGCGAAAGTGGCGTCACTATGTGCAAGATAAACACACAAAGATCTATACCGACAATATTTCACTCAAGTGTTTTTGTACTCAGCCTAAGTTATCTCCCAAGCAAGCAAGGTGGCAAGATTTCTTGGCTGAATTTGACATAGACATAATTCACAAACCAGGCAAGCAAAACGTCATGCCAGACGCCCTGAGTAGAAGACCGATGCTGGCCGTAATTTCCATGGCCGAGAGTAAGACGAAAGATCAAATTTGTAAATTGCAACAAACGGATCTGGAAATACAGAGGATTGTCAAAGATGTACACTCGGGCTTAGATCATAAAGGGAAATACACAATTATGAACAACATGTTATATAGAAAGGGAAGGATTTTCATACCAGATAATGTAGAACTACAGAAAATGCTTTTATGGGAAGCACACGATTGTCAATTAGCCGGACATGGAGGACAAAGAAGAAGTTACGAACATTTAAAAGAGCATGTATTTTGGCCGAAGATGAAAGAAGACGTGATTGAGTATGTCCAAACGTGCCCAACCTGCCAACTAGTAAGACAACAGAAGGTCAAACCGGCGGGCCTACTTCAACCCATGCCAGTACCGAACAGACCGTGGGATATGGTAAGTATGGACTTCATAACAGATCTGCCAACGTCAGATGGACACAATGCAATTCTTGCAGTGGTAGATTACTTTTCAAAGCAAGCGCACTTCATACCTATGAAGCCACCCATGCGGCAAAGGTGGTAGCACAAACATTTTTTCAAAAGGTCTTCAAATATCATGGCCTTCCATTGGCGATTGTCTCAGATCGGGATACAAGATTTATGAGCGATTTATGGCGCGAGTTATTCTCCATTTTGGATATGCAACTTAGATTTTCATCGGCATATCATCCCGAGACAGATGGGCAGACAGAAAGAATCAATCAAACAGTAGAAAATTACTTGAGGAGTTATGTACAAGCAGACCAGAAGGATTAGGCCAAACACTTAGATATTTTAGAATTCCATTACAACAGCTCCATCCATTCAAGTACATCCATGTCGCCGTTTGAAGTGGCTACCAGTAAAAGTGTAATCACACCCATGGCACTCATGTTAGATGAGGTGCTAGCGGCAGCAGATCGTGAATGTGGGAACTTTTTAAGAGATTGGCAGTCCAAGCTTCGTCAAGCAAAGGAAGCTCTCATAAAAAGCAAAGAAAGGATGGTTAGGATTGCGAATCAAAATAGAACAGAAGCTCCAGACTATCAAGTGGGAGACTTAGTCCTTGTGAACACCAAAAATATTATTTTGCCAAGAAATTTCACTGCAAATTTTAATCACAGGTATTATGGGCCGTACAGGATTCGGCACCGGTTCAATCAAGTTACATATCAGCTTGATCTTCTACCCGAAATTCATATCCACAACTCGTTCCATGTTAGTTTGCTAAAACGCTTCCGCCCTGATACTCGCTTCGGACGTCAAGTCACTTTGGTGGAAGATCCAATTGAATAAAGACAAGTAGAGTTGATACTTAAGGACAATAGCAGTCAGTTTCTGGTCAAGTGGCGTCGAAGACCCCTCAAAGAAGCAACATGGGTAAGTAAGACCAGCATGCCTCCGACAGCCCAAGCCCTGATTAAGGCATATGAAACGACTCATCCTTCAACATCCCAGGCGCGAATACCTTAGCTTTACAAGGACGCAAAGCTCTTCAAAGTAGGGGAGAATATGTGACAACCCGTGGGCAAGAGCCCTCCTTCCCCCCCCCTCCCCCTGTATTTCTATCTAGCCCCTGTTGGTGCTTGTGTGGTTTGCCGACCGGCGTCAAATTGCAAGTACTTATAGGGGGACATAGTGAGCCTCCCACCCAAGTGACCCAAGCGAACCAAGTGACCCTTGTGCTCCTCATGCGGTAGCCTTCGTGCTAGTCCCCTCCGCACGCACCTCTCGAAAGCGTCGTTGTGCCATCGAGGAGCCGTTGTACGCGTTTGCCCGTGATGCTTAACACGGGCCGGCTCACTGTAATGCGTTTACCCACGACGCTCAACGCAGGCCGGCTTAGGCCGTTCTTTATGTAATCGTTCTCTTTCTAATGCAAGCAAGTTTTTCATTCAACAAGTGACTTTCTGCTTTCAAGCAAGCGAACAAACACTCAAGCAAGACACCCTACCGACGGGCCGGTGCGAGTCGCCGAGCGAGCCCGGGGTGCTTGTTATCTTTTTCATCACATCAACAAACATTTCCCAATCCCATCAAATCATATTATGATAAGCCATAAATCATACTTGCAACAACGGTTATTGAAAATGACCATGAGTCACAAAAGGATTTACCAAAACGTCATTGAAATCACAAGGAAATCTAAATACATAATACTTCTAATAAACTTACCTAACTTGAGTGTGAAAATCTATATGCTATGCCTTAGAACTCCACCAAAGTAAGGATCAAAGAAATTTTATTATTTTTTAGGGGATTAAGATATACATCCATACATATTTTTCCATTTATGTTGATCAGGAGACTAAGATTATAAGTTTTTTCTTCATTAGTAGTGAACAAAAACAGACCTTCAAAACCAAGTGCTAATGCAAATCCATTAAACACCCTTGATGAAACAAATTATAATAGACACACAACCTAAATTATAATAGACCCACAAGCCAATGAGAATTTAACTCTTCATCTCTTTTATTTTTCTACTTGACGTCATAAGTGAAAAAGTTCTTACTATTTCTCTCGATCGTTACATGTTTTGGCTTACTAGATCACCATTATTATTTGTAGGGTTAATGAAGGAAGAGGAACCGGTAGTCTCTTCTACAAAGGGGATAGAACAAGGTCCTCTAGTTAGTAGAAGTATTACTTCACCATTATGAAGGGTATAATAGAGTACTTGATTTCCATCATTATACAACTAGAGGAATTATCTTTTGTCTTACCTTTCTTCAACAATTAGACTTGACATCCAATATTGCTGGCTCACATCCGTGAGTTATTCAGCTCCCTTGAGAGGGATATCGGTTCAAGTCCTCTTGGCTACATTGGTAGGAGACTCTTGATCATACTCTATGATGAGATGTTAAATTGGCTCTCTTGGGGTAATTTCGGGTGCTCTCTATGGACAATAGTGATAGTGAAAAGATCCATGCTTGCTATGGTATGGTCAACTTCAGACCACTCTTCTTGTCTAACCTTAGGGCCAGCCCTTTCTAGTTCCTACCCTTAATACACCTTCAGGTTTTGTTCATTCTGTTGATGATCGTATCCCGCAGAGCATATGCATACGCAAAAAATAAACAAGAGACAAGAGAGAGAAAAGAAGAGAGACGACACAAGATTGGGTCCAATCTCCCCCCACATGCTCCCATGGACACTCTATGAGAGCATGCATATTTATAGGTGATTCATATTATGTCCTTGATGGAAGATACATGAGGGCCACACTAAAAATAGTGTCCTTTTGCTTTATTTACAAAAATAGCTAAAAATAGCTAAAAATAACTATCTTCTAAAAATAACTCCAAAAAGTATGTGAATAAATCCTCTTGTGTTCACACTTGTTCACACTTGTTCATACCCTCATGGATCTCCACCTGCTAAATCAAAACACAAAACACATTAAAATCCTCAAGGCATTAAACCTTCATTCCAAGTATTCCATAAAGTATAACATGCCCCCCAAGTTGTCGAGCAACTGACCTCAGTTGATAAGAATAAAATAGACATGGATGGCCAAATCACATGTCGCATCACTGAACAATCATAGGCATGTGCCATGTAAAAAAAAAAACATGCATGGAACTGGAAAACTGGAATTTAATGTGAATGTGAATGATAAGCAGGGTTTAAGTCTAAATGCAATCCAAAAGTGTGATGTGATGCAGTTTGAAACAAATTAGAAGCATGTGCTCAATAGAATAAGAAACTTTTAGTATGTCTTGAATGCTTGAATGCTTGAATGCTTGAATGCTTGAATGCATGTGCATATAATTTTTGTAAAAATTTTGGCAACATAACGGCGTGATTTTGAAAACCGGAAAAATTCCCGACAAACAATTTCCATGATCCATAAAGAGACCAAAAGGGGATTACACACCCTGACAAATATATATATATATATATATATATATATATATATATATATATATATATATATATATATATATATATATATATATATATATATATATATATATATATATATATATATATATATATATATATATATATATATATATATATATTCTCCTCGCTAACCTGCAAGAAAATAGTTATCGGTCCCTGCAATAAGAATTCATGTACCATACAAGACAAATCCATGTCGAGACTACGTGTCGAGTCTAGGTACTATGCAAAATTGCACATAAATTGACAAGAAACTTATCTGGATGTTTAAAAAAAAGTAATTTGCCGATGTGTGCAGGTGCTGAAGATGATTCACCCTTTATGAGAATAGCATGACAATAGGCCTTCAAGAATTGAGGCTTCAAAACGATGATTAGAAAAGATTTGTTGACGATGAATGAGTGAAGTCCAAATTCTTTTGATCTTCGAATAGAAGCTCAAACGGTATGTTGCAACCACTCTATAGAAAGAACTCTGAAAGGGCTATCCATAGCAAAAAAATAAATAAATCTTCAACTTTGGAGATGACATGCTCAAGTTATGCTTGAAAGAGTAGAAAGAGTAGTTAAAATTAGGTAAGAAAAGCAAGCGTTGAGATATAGCCTTCAAAAAGAATCGAAAATTTTCTCCGTATGTACTCCCTTCCAGCAGAAAAGGCACGCGCATCAAGTAAGATAATCCCATATGTCATATTATGCTGATTTCAACTATATACTAGCTCATGCATCAGGATTCCTCAACGAAAGTAAATCTGCAGAGCTGAGCTCTTTCTCTGGCAACGCGTGCTGGAAAGCTACGCGGGACTGTATTGAAGAGTAAGGCACTGTGACAAGGTTGCCTGATCCCGTATACGCGATAAGAGTGCGGCTGGGGAATATCCGGCCGTATGTTCGGACTAATACAAGAGTAAATTTGAAAGCACGGAAATAATAAATCTCTGATACGAGCCTTGCCTTGCTCTGTTGAAGATCCTCAGCCGGGGTAATACTCCTGCCTTCTCCAATAAAAGTAAAAAAAACGAAAATAGTGCTTGAGTTGCCTCTGAACTGCGGCGATAAATCCGTTAATCCCATTCAAATCAAGCTACTCTCCAAGAAATCGTTAACGTGAAGGTGATATCAGTTGAACCTCTGAGCTTTTCAGATGATAATTGTCAGAGTCCTCCCATCAAATCAAGTTGACGCACACAAAATATGCCAGAAGTAATCACATATGAAATTATCATCATATAAGCGAAAGCTTTATATGATGATGGCTCGAAAATCAAGTTGTGTTTCCTGTAGTTGAGTTTTTCTTCTTCTGCAGTAGCAAACGCGCGCAAGGTTCTATAAGCCCACATATATTATCTTTACCAGAAATACTAGATATATGCTAGGTCTCTTCGAACACTCTTCGAACAAAGTCAATTGTGAGAAGCCTGACTGAATAGGCTTCTTGTACAGCGTGTGGGGCGCGCAACAGCTGCGTGTTTCCCGTATGTTATCAGATACAATGAATTATACAGCTAGGCCACATCGAACGCTTCAAGCGAATGCTCAAAGTGAACTATATAGATAGCGACCTTCAACAAGTATGTAAAGAAAAATTCTCCTCGCGCAGAGCGCTGTCTGTGTTCCTAAAGATAAAGAGAAAATCGTTATTCAAAATAATAAAACAAAGAAAAACTATCTTCCCTGAACGCACGGCAAACGTGTTCTTCACAGCGGCCAATCTCCACTCTCTGCACGTGAACAGCCAGCGCCGTAAATTTGGGGAAGGCGTGACTATCCTCTGTGTCCTCTGCTTTGGCAGCGCCGCAGCGGCCATGAAAACCAAGTTCCTTTTTTTCATGTCTACAGACGGCCGACGGAAAAGAAAAATCCTGGAAACTCCAAGAACGAATCCATGACGACCCGCGATGATAGAGATCTCCTGCGAAGATGATGCTGAAAATTCGAAAATCAACTCTGCGATTCCAAACCACTGTTGACGATCGTATCCCGCAAAGCATATACATACGCAGAAAATAAACAAGAGACAAGAGAGAGAAAAGAAGAGAGACGACACAAGATTGGGTCCAATCTCCCCCCACATGCTCCCATGGACACTCTATGAGAGCATGCATATTTATAGGTGATTCATATTATGTCCTTGATGGAAGATACATGAGGGCCACACTAAAAATAGTGTGCTTTTGCTTTATTTACAAAAATAGCTAAAAATAGCTAAAAATAACTATCTTCTAAAAATAACTCCAAAAAGTATGTGAATAAATCCTCTTGCGTTCACACTTGTTCATACCCTCATGGATCTCCACCTGCTAAATCAAAACACAAAACACACTAAAATCCTCAAGGCATTAAACCTTGATTCCAAGTATTCCATAAAGTATAACACATTCCTAGTAGGTGCTCGGTGTTCTACCCTTTCTTGTGTAGGATTCTAGGGGTGCCATGGATACTACGCCCTTCACATTCTGCTTTCAATCAATTCCAACTATGAGGAATAGTGGGTTGCAAGATTGAACTTCCTAATAGATGGAATATCATCTACATTTGCACTTTAGCAATATCTATATTTGAGGTAAGGGCAAACAATGGCACTTGAGCATCCTAGAGAGCTCTTCTCAAATTCATTTTAATTTGGTTTGAAAAAATTAATTTTTACTATGGTTGACCAAAACATCTATTCCACTATGGTCTATGTCTAACCAACATCCATGGCCTACTGTGTCCAATTCGACATTAGGATCCTAGTAGGATATAAGAGAGAAGTGTTCCATCACTTTTATCAATCTACTTTCAATTGACCAAAGAAAATCCTAAATGATTTTCCTAGTATCTAAACTCAGGACACTTTCTCAAATATGACCTTTTTGAAAAATTGCTAACTCTTTTCTATGCAAGATCTTTCTAAAAATCTTTTTTAAAGGACTATGGAATCCTTTTTCATCCATTCTAGTTGGCTATGAGCACTTGTATAACTCAATAGATGAACGTTTCATGGAATAATTGATATATAGAAAGCATCTTCTAAGTTTACATATGTTCTGTATAGAACATATATCTCTGATGTTTTATTTAGTTACATATTCCAACTCATTAAACCTGAACTTCATACAAATGACCCAGATCTTCATCAGAGTCAAGTCCAAGGTTTTAAGAAGAAGAATGACGAACCAGAACTCTATGTAGCAAATTCAAAATTTGAAGACACTAAAATTGATTTGAATCAAACTCTATGAGATGCAACACTTCTTATCTATGATAAGTAACCTAGATTCTTAGAAAGATTCTTTGAGTGAAGTTAAACCATCATCAAAACACCAAACTCTAGTGTGGATGAAACACGAGCATCGTGAGCCACCAAGCTTCTCTTGATGATGTTTCACTTTTACTAGAAAACATTAATGCTTCAACTATCTCAATTACTAATTTAGGCTTCCTTCACAATCTCATGAGAATCCTTTATACTGGAATGCAAGTTTGGTCCATAAATTTGAGCCAAGAGATTGCTTCACCTACATGAATTTCTCTTGGACTAACCTAGTCTATCTAGCCTTGGTTGAAGGGTTTCTAAATTCTTACTTTGCAAAAATCAGTGTACTATTTCTAATGTAGATACTCTACTTTGAAGTCTCATAATTCAAACAAGACCACGCTTGTCCTACTTGAATCTTAATGAAGATATTAGAAGTTAATTACTTCAAAATATTCTATCTCCCTTGTTTTTTCATTTTTCAAGTGATGTTAGGTCATGGTTTATACCATCATGTACTTAAAATTTACTTTTGAAGCTTAAATTCAATCTCACTTCAAGATTTTGTTGGAACTCGTCCAAGCCCAAATGATGCCAACCATCTCAAGGTGTGATGTCCCATACCAACTTTCCTACATTTGTGAATATAAAGTCTCATGTCCCATACCACCCTACTTTATATTCAACATTGATGTTGATAATGTTTATCTTAAAATCTAGAAACCACGATCCATCTAACCATAAACCACCTTTCTCCCAAACCCCTTAAAAGAATTTGAAGTCAAGGATTTACCTATATCTTTATTCTAGTGAGGCTTCTAGTGCTTCCATCCAAATATCATTCTATGATATTATGTTTGACGCATGCTTGTCCATGAGGCTTTGAGCCATTCCTATTGATGGAATCAACACCTACCTTTTTTTTCCAAAAGAAAAACTTAGGTAGTGACCTAGCTCACACACATGAGAGAAAAACTTGTGAGTCTCCACCCAACCAATTATTATATAAATCCTTGGATTATCGATGATATCTAGACTTAAGTAGAGTCCAAATATGCATGTGAAACCTCCACCATTGCTTTAGCACCTTTCAATGGGATTCTACTAGTGTTAGGTGTGCCTACCACTAGATCTAAGTCCCCTTGTACTGAATTTAACTTTAATGAATGCTTCAAGAAGGTTGTAGATAGTCTTTAGGCACCAAGCTCTCACCAAGGTAGTTGTGTAGATTATTGAACCCAAGACCTATTTCTTCATGTCCTTGGGGCTTAACCACTAGACTAAGCTTATCACTTTGTTTAGTACTTCAAAAGAGTCCTAATGTTAATCTTATCTTTAACATTGTCCATGCTACTTTATGATAGAAGGTAAACTTAGGAAAATGGAAGGTTTGAAGAAGACCTCCTAGCCTTTACTTGAGGTGAATTTGTCACGAGGAAGGAGATAAGGAAGAGAGCTCACACACACACACTCTCACTCTCAAGGAGGAGCACACACACAGATTTAGGCAAGGAAGAATGATCTTCTTCTTCTTCTTCTATTATATAAAAAGGAATGTACAAGAATGACCTAAAAACAAGAATACAACAAGTGCAATATATAAAGATCAGTGCATAAGGAAAAACCTAATATCCACGAATGAGTGAGCTTGTAAGGAACAAATGTGCCATTGGCACTCTCGGTAGATAAATCTAATAAAGCTCAATGAAGTATCCCTGACATATATCGACGTGAGCACTATACATGTTAGATAAACGAAAAACTAGTACGTGTCATCCTGGATCATCACATGTTGAGCTTGATATCTCAAAAGTCCCCCTCAAGCTCAATGCCATATCCTGTAATCCAAGCATCTCTTGAAACTTCTTCAACTTCTCACCTCCAAGTGCTTTGGTGAAAATATCAGCAACCTCCTCATTTGTTCTCACATAAACAAGATCAATATCACCTACTAATAACTTCTCTTTGATGAAGTGATAATGTACCTCGATATGCTTTGTTCTAGCATGGAAAACAGGGTTCCGTACTAACTGTATGCTGCTAAGATTATCACAATAGATAGTGTTAGGCTTTTGCACTTCTACACCTAAATCTGCAAGTAACATCTCCAGCCATGATGCCGCACATGCTGCCATTGCAACACCTCTATACTTAGCCTTTGTGCTCGACAAAGCAATAGTGGGTTGCTTCTTGTTGCTCCATGTAACAGCTGCACTCCCAAGTGAGAATAGAAAACCACTAGTGGATCTTCTATTTGGAATGCTACCAGCCCAATATGCATCAGTGTATCCATAAACCTGCAAATCTACTCCAGCCTCATAAACAATTCATAATCCAAAGTAGCACTCACATAACGTAGAGTGCACCTTAGAGCATCCAAATTTGGCTTCCTAGGAACCTGCATAAATTGACTTTCAAGTCCAACAATATAGCTTAGATCAGGCCTTGTAATTGTGAGATATATAAGACTTCCCACAATTTTCATGTACATAGTAGCATTTTCCAATGCTTCACCTGATGTAGTATCCAACTTCAAATTATGATCTAATGGCATAGAAATTGGCTTATGACTAGCCATACCACACTTTTGTAGCATATTCAAGGCATATTGCCTTTGCGACATCCATATATCTGTTTCTGTATGTATAAACTCAATGCCCAAGAAATAGAGCAGCACACCAATATCTTTCATGTCAAATTCCTGCATAAGAAGTTGCCTTCATTATCACCACCTACAATCAGGTCATCAACATAAATAGCCACAAGAGCGATGCCATCATCAACCTTCCTTGCATATAGTGAGTGATCTACATTACACATAGAAAACCCAATGTTGGTTAAGTAATCAGCAATCCTTGCATGCCATGCACGAAGGGCTTGCTTCAGCCCATACAAAGCCTTTTGAAACCTGCAAACATATTTTGGATGCTTTGAATCTTCATATCCTTGTGGTTGGTCCTTATATACTTCTTCCTGTAACTCACCATGCAGGAAAGCATTCTTCACATCCATTTGATGCAAAGTCCATCTTCTTGTTATAGCTAATGCAACAAGTGTCCTGACAATAGACATTTTAGCTATAGGGCTGAATGTTTCCTCAGAATCAATGCCATATGTCTGTGCATATCCTTTAGCTACCAATTGTGCTTTATACCTGCTTATGCTTCCATCATCATTATGCTTTACCTTGCAAACCCATTTGCAGCCTATGGGCTTCTTTCCTTGCGGCAATGGAACCAGCTTCCCTGTATCATTTCCATAAAGTGCAACCATCTCCTCATCCATAGCTTTTTCCCAATCTGCAATTCCAATTGCATCTTCAAAGTAAGAAGGTTCAACATCTTGTATTACCTTTGTCATGTAGGCACAATGACGAGCCATATCATATGTCAATCGTTGCACTTAATTCCGCATCCTCCTAGATCTTCTTGGTCCTCGGTCACTTCTCCTTGTATCATCTGCATGTGCCCTTCTTACTCTTGGAGTCTTCACAGAGGGCAATCCAACTTCCTCATCAAGACTCTTTTCTGAACCGCTTGAATCCATCAATGTCTTCAAAACCTGCACATGTTTTATGACTAGGAGAAATCTTTTCTTTACCTTTCTTGGATGTATTTGATGAATTTGCTGGACTGAAATTTCCACGTAATCTTCCACTCCATGGATTAGAGTTGGAACTATTGCTTGCTGATGCATCGGTCCACTCAAAACTTGAGATTCTACACTTGATTTTTCAGCATTTCCTTTGTCATTTGGTTCAAGACTCAGTCCTTCTTTGGCATCTGCATAAAAGCTTGACATTTCATCAAATACCACATCTCTACTCACCTTTACCTGTCGTGTGAGTGGGTTATATCCCTTTTGCTCAAGGGAGTATCCGATGAAGACACACTTTTTTGCTTTTGGATCAAGCTTCGTCCTCAATTCATTTGGGACATGTACATATGCAATACAACCAAAAACTTTCATATGTGATAAGTTTGGCTTTTTACCTGTAAACTTCTCTTCAGGTATAACTTGATGTACAACAGCAGTTGGAGTTCTGTTCATGATGTATACAACAGTATGCACAACTTCTACCCAATAACAATGAGGCATATTCTTCTTAGTCATCAAGGCCCTTGCTATTTTTGCAATATGTCTATTTTTGCATCCAACAACACCATTCTGTTGTGGTGTGTACCTACATGAAAACTGATGTCGAATTCCATGATTTTTTAGAAAACTACTAAACTCATTTGACATGTATTCACCTTCTCCATCAGATCTTAATGTCTAAATGTACTTCCCTATCTGCTTTTCCACCATAGCTTTAAAATTCTAGAAGTGAGTGAACACCTCGCTCTTCTCTTTCATGAAATATACCCATACTTTACGTGTATGGTCATCAATGAAAGTAACATAAAACCTGCAATCACCCATAGATGTGGTCTTTGATGGACCCCAAACATCTGTATGTACTACTTCTAGTACATTCTCACTAACATGCTTGTCATGTGGAAATGATGCTCTTGACTGTTTACCAAATTGACATGTTGCGCATACCTTTTGCATTTCTGCAACTTTGAAAATTGGTAGTCCATGGACAATCTCCTTTGACTACATCAATTTGAGCCTTTGCAAGTTTGCATGTCCAATCCGTTTGTGCCACATCTCTATATTTGCAATAACTCTTGCACCTTTTGCAAACATGGCTCCATTCATTTCAGGAATCTTCACATTTAAGGTGAATCCTGTTAGAGTTAAACGTCTGCGGAAGCACGTGAACAACACAAGGAAGAAGAAGAAGCTTGGAGCACAACACACAATACTGAATGTATTACTAGAGAATGTACAAAGATAAGTAGCCCATTAGAGCAATAGGCGTATATACAAGCCGATGGAAAAAAACCTCCTAAAGAGGGAAAAAAGTGCCCCGACAGTCCTAGTGTGTTCACACACATCACTACCTAAATATATCAACAAATCCCCCCTGGGAGTGATGCGGTGAACAAGGAGATGGCACTCATGTATAAGGAAGTGCCAACCTATGTGGAAATCACTCCACAAAAGGAAGTAAGCCCAAAGCTTTGCGAAAAGCTTCAAACTTCTCCCTAGGCAGAGCCTTCGTGAAAAGGTCTGCTATGTTCTCCTGTGTGGGCACATATGCCAAGCTTATCTCCCTAGCAGAGAACCTCTCCCTGACATAGTGATAATGCACCTCAATGTGCTTAGTGCGAGCATGGAACATAGGGTTCCTCGCAACTGCCAATGCGCTCTGACTGTCAGTGAAGATGGTGGTGGCAGAAGACTGGCCAACACCTAAATCATCCATAAGGCATCTGTTGACAGTATACGGGAAGAAGCAAGTACGGACACACAGGCAGATCTAGCACTAAGGCAACCCTTCATTTTTTTTTCAAAACCCTTACATCATTTTTAAGTGATTCTCATCACTAAAAACCCTTGTAAATATCATTTCACCTTTTTGTAGCTCCATTTTGTACAAGCCGAGGAGTCCTCGAGCTTGGGGAGCATTAGAAGTAGTTGCCTGCCAATTTTCATAATTTTTAGATCTCGTTTGAGCCCTCAAATAAGCCCTGGAACCTAATTTTTAACTAGGCCGGACACTAGGTCTGGACAGGGCCAAAGCTAGTCAAAAACTATAAATAGAGCTAGAGAGCTCATTTTTGGGGTTAGCTTCTTGTAGTTTGAGCTTGTATGAGAACTTTCTTGCAATAGAAGTGATTCCATTGTCTACTCTCTTTGTTCTTACTGTGTGTGCGCGTGTGTGTGAATGTGTGTGCATGCTTGTGTGCTTCTCACTCACGCACTTGTGCTTCCACTTGCTCGTGGTCTTCATACCATCCTCATGTCTTCCCGGATTGACATTAAAGGAGGTGCTACTCATCACTGAGCTACACCAAATTTTGGCGCCGTTGCCGGGGATCGAGCTTTGAGGACGAGCGTGTGATGGTAAGATGTAGAGAGGAGGCGTTGGAATGGTAAGTAGTAGGTAAATTTCTGATTTTTTTCCATCTCCATCTTCATCTTCACCTCACTCTCCATTTCCACCTCCACCTCCTTCTCCACTACATATCCCCTCTTCCCTATCATTCCCTCATTTGTTGTGTGCGAGTTTGAGAGAGAGCGATTGTGCGTGCTTGTCTTTGTGTGTTTTTTGCATGTTTCTTGCAGGTGGCAGCTCCATCATCATCTCCAGCAAGCTCAGCAGGTACAGAAATTGTCTGCACAGTCCCCGAGGCGTTGAGCTCGAGCTATCGCGACACTCCGAAAATTTCACCCAATCACGATTCTGAGTGCACCACGACACTGCGCAGGCCTAGAGCTCCCAGGAACACTAGATAGAACAGAAAAATTCACCATATCCCGAGCTATCGCGACACTCCGAGCTATCACGACACTTCGAGCTATCGCGACACTTCCCACATATCGCGACACTCCGAGCTATCACGACACTCCGAGGTATCGCGACACTTCCCACCTATCGCGACACTCCGAGCTATCGCGACACTCCGAGGTATCGCGACACTTCCCACCTATCGCGACACTTCCCACCTATCGCGACACTTCGAGGTATCGCGACACTTCGAGCTATCGCGACACTCCGAGGTATCGCGACACTCCGAGGTATCGCGACACTTCCCACCTATCGCGACACTTCGAGGTATCGCGACACTTCCCACCTATCGCGACACTTCGAGCTATCGCGACACTTCCCACCTATCGCGACACTTCGAGCTATCGCGACACTCTGAGGTATCGCGACACTCCGAGGTATCGCGACACTTCCCACCTATCGCGACACTTCGAGCTATCGCGACACTTCCCACCTATCGTGACACTTCGAGCTATCGCGACACTTCCCACCTATCGCGACACTTCACGAGCTATCGCGACACCCCGACCTATCGCGACACTTCGACCCGACCTATCGCGATACACGGCCTTTAACGCATAAAAATTGAGGGTTAATTTTTTGAGTGATTGGAAGGGTAGTTGAGCTTAATTTTAGGCACCTTGGTATAACTTTAGAACCTTGGAAGTGGGCAAAAGGCTTAGAAACCAGAGAGGGATCTCCTGAACCTTGAGTGCCTGTTTTGACCTTTAGGTGGAGCTAAGTGGTTCTCAGATTCAGGGGGTACAATGAACTACTCCAAGGGGGCTGAAATTATTGAAGTGTGTCTTTCAATTACTTGTGGCAATAGAGCTATACTAACAGGTGTGCTTTTGCAGGAACTTTGTGCGCGCTCAAGGTAATCCAAAGCAAGCTAGCAAGGGTGAGTACCAAGCTTGGGGGAAGGCTTCCTGGGCTTGTGTAGCAATCTGGTCAACCAGCTAATTGAGGTTGGAAGATCTCTCAACCCTCCTTTGTCAATTTCTAGCCTAGGCTAAGTACGACTTAGGTGTGGTAATTAATTAGGGCAACGTTAGGCACGAATCAAGTCCAAGAATATTAATCAACAAAGTGCAAGAAGTAAATAGGTCTTAAGTGCGAAAACCCTAAGGGACAAAAGGTAAACGGGAATCGATCACTCATCAAGTGCGGAAATTCACTTAAGTACTCTTGACGACGCAATTTCAGACAAGACCATAAACATAATATTCAACTAAAAAGAACAAAGTGATTGGGGCAAAATCAACCTGCAACGAGAGTGTGCTTGGGTTCCAGGGGGGTAAACAAATCAGGCATATGAACCTTAGATCAGGCAGACACTTAGGCCGAGACAGACAAAGCCTCAGATCTTCTGAAGCTAGTGTCAATCACACTGCCAGGTCTTGGGCCCAGCAGTTGAGTGATTACCCATATACTCCCAGATCAGAAACAAGTGATTCTGAGATGTCCTATCACATGGAGAGATCAGTAGGTAGTTTAGGGTTGGCTTATCTAGAAAAGCCAGAAGGGCCTTATAAGACTCAATTGGAATATATCCGGACGAATCGTCTAGGTGCTCGCATCTACGAAGACGGACTGAGAAGATCGGTGGTCCAGATTAAGAACCCCGATCAACCCCATGGATTAGACCATCCGGTAGTCAAGTTTGAGAATGGAGCCTACCTAGATAAAGAAGGGACCATATATGTAGTCACCACTCTTCCTGATAGAACTGATGAGTTTGGAAATGTGATTGCGGAGACCGACATGGGTGATATAGAGCAAGGGAACTTAGAGAGAGAGCCAAGAACTCCCCGTGGTAAATCTGTCTTGACCAGAATCATGACCCCAGAATGGATTCCACAGGATAATAAAAGCATAGATCTGCTTTTAAACCGAGAAACCGATGAGGCTTTTTGGAGATATAAATCTTCTCAATCTCAGGAAGTGAGTGCCCTCACAATCTATGAGTTTAAAGACCCTGATAGCCCAGGCCAAGTAACCTACCTAGACAATGCATCAGAGAGAATCTTCGTGGTCACTGAGCATGGCAGGCATGCTTACACATGGAAGGGTGAATTTGTTTTTCCCCAACCAAGGTCTAATGTGTCCTTTGGTCACCAAGGAGCTGGGACCTCCCAAGCTCATGGAGCTCAAAGAGATAGAAGTAGAGACAAACCTGAGGTAAGTTTTGCCAACTCCCTGGGAAGAGAAAGAACGGGAACAGAAAGGAATAGAGTGGAACCTGAGAGACATAGAACCCCATGGAATCAAAGGAATATTGATGATTTCCCTTTGCCAAGGCCGAGAGAACACACTAGGACCCTGCGACCAACTCAACTGGTGAAGTCCATGAAGAATTATTTCGATGGCACGGGAGACCCCTATGACCATGTGGCAGAATTTCGACAAGTGTTGAAGGCTGAACAGGTGGAGGACCTATTCACACAATATAATGCTTTCGGTCTAACCCTTAGGAACACTGCCCTTACGTGGTTCCAACCACTGAATGAGAGGCATTTCAGAAACATAGACCAACTCTTAGAGGCATTTATTGTTGAGTTTTCTAAGAGTGGAATCAGGCATAACACCTCCTCACTAATTCATAGCTTCAAACAAACACCTCAAGAGACGGTCAGACTAGCTGGAAGAAGATTTAGACAGTACCTGGAGAGATGCCCTATGCCGGAGTTACCCACACCAGCCAAACAAGTGGCCTTGTTCCTAGACGGATTGTTGAGCACTAAGCTCAGGTCATATGTGTACCTGAAGGACCCTAGAACGATAGAGGAGTGCGTGCGCATGTGCATAGACATTGAGGACAATCTAGGTGAGGAGTTAGAACTATCAAAAATCTATAAGGATTCTGATAGCTCTAGCAAACAGACATCTGGTCAATCCACATCCATCGAGGAACTTGCAGAGAAGGTAGCCCAAAAACTAGGTGTCTCTAGCAAGCAAATCCCGAGATTTGCCCCAGTTAAGCGGTGTTACAATTGTGGCGGTGAACATATGGCAAGTGTATGCCCCATTATGGCCCAAACCCAGGTGAATCCTAGTAGCCAGTACTGCACCATAGAGCGCAGGTACACCAATCACACGGCACAAGACTGCCCATATAAAGAACAAACTGTTAGGAAAAATTATCCTCAGCCATATCCACAACATGGTAGGTACCAGAATCAGTACCCATCACCACAATACAACAGACCACAACAAACTTATCAGCCACCTTATCAAGGGCAGCAGAGACCTCAACCAGTCCTAGTGCAGCAACCCCCTGCTCCAACCAATGTGATCCCAGTGAAATATGCATCGACTGAAGAAAATCCGAATAGAGCCATAGTTCCAGTCACCCCATTGCTATCAGACAGTGATCCAAGTGACCATAGTTTTGACGCCGCACATATTGATAGCCCACAGGCTTACTACATGCAGTCACCCGAGCATAACGAGTCATACTACTATGAGGACCCAAGTGAAAATAGTGGGGAACCGGAGTATTCTAATGTCATGTACACAAACCCCAACTCTAGACCTCAACCTAGGCAGGTACGACCCCCATTTCCTAGAGGGCCATGTTTCAGATGTCAGGGAGATCACCTTGTACGTGATTGTCCACTACCTGTCCCTACACAACCTCAACCAGTAACCATTCAGGGCTTCTGTCAAGATTGCGGGAAAGAGCATCTCCTACGAGATTGCCCGAAGAACCCTAATAACATGCTTAAAATCACTCCTATCAATGTCGTTGGGTTAGTTGTAGACTCCACAGGGAGTGTGGCTTCCACTGCACTTGTGCAGGTGATCACAAGAGCCCAGGCACTTCAACAACACCAAGGTGTTGGTCCCGAAAAGAGCCCCGAGGTGAGTGAAACAGAGAGCATACCCAAAAAGAGAACTAGCGCCTGGAAGGATAGTCGTGAAAGAATGAAGAGGCAATGGGCAAAAAAGATAAACGAACTTGAAGAAAGTGTGAGAGAAACCAAGGCAAAAATCACAGAGATCACATCTCAACTGCACTCCCACACACTTCCACCACTACCATCCCCATCACCCTCCATCTCTCCACCCTCTAATACACCCCTCGTAACCCACCCACCACCCCGAGTAGGATCAGTATTAGCTTACCCCACTCCTGAAGGCTTGGACATGATGTTCAAGGCCTACCAGGCTCGACTTCAAGAAGGGCCAACAGCTGCAAACCTAGACAAGAGTTACCCTAGAGCAGATTTAGAGATTGAACGGATGAAAATGTGCATGAAAATGGTAGAACAAGCTCAAGCTATACTTGAGACTAGTCAAAAGTTCAATCAGACAAACTCTGTCAAGCCGGATTTGCATTTCCAAGGCTTACTAGAAAGATTAGAGCAGTTGGTAAACAAATCACAAGATTCTTTACCTCCACAGGCTCAACCAGTTGTTGAAAGAGGAAGCTCACCACCAAAGGGAGCTTATGTTCCTAATTCCACGGATGCTGGAATACCTCCTTCAATTCAACAGTACTCTCAAGAGTTCTTGCGGGAAATACAAGAAGAGAAATGGGCCAAGGAGAAGGGTAATTCCCCTCCTATTCCTGAGATTGATGATCTTCATGATCAATTTCCCCAAGACATTCCGTCTATCTATGGAGATCAAACAGAGCAACAAGAGGATGAGAGATTAGATTTTGAATCTAATTCTTTACAGGAGTTGCCTCATTTCACAGGCCCATGGGAATCTGAATCTCTCCAGATCAGAGCCCCCACAATATTGGTAAGAAATGAAGACTCAGTGATTCCAAGAAACACTGATGTTGTGAAGAACACTAAGGTTCAATGTCATCTCACTGTAGAGGAGCTCCTCAAGGCAAAACCGGAGCTCTGGAATCATGTGAAAGATCAGGTTCCAGAACTTGAATCCAATATACCAAAAGTAGGCTCTAAGCAGAAAGTTCCCAAGATACCTCTCGACAAGATAGGAGACATGAGCGAAGGTGAAGAAGGTAACACTTATCTTCCGATCACCTATCAAGGTTACACAACCAAAGCAATTGTGGATTCGGGTGCCGGTGTTGCTATTGCGACCACCTCTCTGTGGAAGCGATGGGGCAAACCCACCTTAAGACCAACGAGAATGAAACTTCAAATGGCAGATGGTCATTTTGAAAGACCTCTCGGATTGCTTGAAGGGATAACTCTAACCACTTGTGGTGTAGAGTTTGAGCATACGTTTGCTATATGTGACTTTGAGAAGAATAATGTTTACGAGATGATCCTAGGAAGACCTTTCCTACGACAATTGCAAATAGTACAGGATTGGGGAACCAACTCCTTGTACTTACAGCACTTAGGGGTCACCACCAAGGTCAATCTGAAGGATCACACCTTCAAAGATGTACCACCCCTACAGTGGAATCCTATCCACAAAGTGAAAGAGGACTCTATCTCCGTGCATTCTGGAAGTTCACCTGAACCATCCTGGTTGCATGAAGATACTCACTTGTGGATGTGCAAGGTCGCAGAGGAAGAGGAAAAGCGCCTAAAAGCGAGAGAAGAAGGAACTTCCCCAGGAGATAGACCAATAAAAGACCCAGCCTATACACCAATGATATTTCCAGATGAGGAATTTGAGCCTCATGGTTGGGCAGAAATCTTAGCTACCATGGACATTGCAGTCAATGAGGAACAATGGACACCCCATTGTGATGAGGAAGGTTATGATATTTCAGTGTTCATGTGTCAGCCCTTGTTGGAAGAGTGTGATCCTAGTGAGTTCATAGAAGAAGAAGAGAATGACGATGATCTAGAATCCATTGTGATGGATACGTACTTTGACTCAGAGGAACACTACTTAGAAGACATAGGAGTGTTAACCCAAAAAGAAGAAGAACCCCTTGCGAGTATTAAAACGATAAATTCAAAGAAAGGAAGTGAAGGAGGTCAAAAGAAAAAGAAAAGGAAAGCAGTGAAACAAGAAGAGGAAGAATCATTGTTTGAAGTACCAGAAAATTTCAAGAAATATGAAGTGGAAGACCGAAAAATTTTGGTACGAATGCCTAAGAGAGAGGCCATTATAGGAGAAGCATATGACAATAAAGAAAAGACCAAAAAAATTGTAGTGACCATTGAAGGGAACGAAGAGCGATGTACGTACATAGGAGACGACCTAAGTGCAGAAGAAGAAGCAGAGCTTGTAGCTCTATTAAGGGAATATAGGGATGTGTTCGCATGGCACTATAGAGACTTGAAAGGAGTAGATCCAGAGATTTGCTCTCATACGATTCCGATGACCGCTGATGCCAAGCCCACCAAACAAAAGCCCTACACATATAATGACAATTATGCAGCCAAAATAAAAGAGGAAATTGACAGGCTGATTGAAGCTGGATTCATCTATGAGATTGAGCACACTGAATGGGTGTCCCCCATTGTAGTGGTGCCCAAGAAGAATGGGAAATTGCGAGTGTGCATTAACCTTAAAAAAGTTAATGCCGCTACGATCAGAGATAGTTATCCACTCCCAATCACCGAACATCTTTTGGAGCGTGTGGCAGGCAAGGAAGTTTATAGCTTCCTTGATGGATTTTCAGGTTACAACCAAGTAGCCATTGCCCCCGAAGATCAACACAAAACGGCCTTTGCCACAGAATGGGGAATCTTTGCATTTCGTGTGATGCCATTTGGGCTCACCAATGCACCTGCAACATTCCAAAGACTCATGTGTCATGTCTTCAAAGAGTTCTTGCGAAAGAGCTTAGAAGTATATGTGGATGATTTATGCGCTCATTCCCAAGAAAGAAGTTACCACATCCCTGAGCTCAGGCAAATCTTCAACAAGTGTAGAGATTATCGAGTGTGTCTGAATCCAGAGAAGTGTGTGTTCATGGTACGACAAGGTAAGATCTTAGGTCACATTGTTTCTAAGAATGGAATTTCAACAGATGAAGACAAAGTAAGAGCAATAGCAGAGTTGCCCAGACCAAGGAATGTTAAAGAGGTACAAGCCTTTATGGGCCATTGCGGATATTACCGTAGGTTTATCCACATGTATGCCATCATAGCTAAACCTCTTTATGGGTTGTTAACAAACTTTGAGTGGAACGAGGAATGCGAGAATTCTTTCAACGAGCTGAAAAGACGTTTGTGCACAGCACCAATATTGACTACTCCGGATTGGAGCAAACCCTTTCACGTCCATGTAGATGCCTCCAATCATGCAATAGGATGTGTGCTAGCACAACCCACAGGTGAAGGAAACCTAGATTGGCCGATTGCATATGCTAGTAGGCAATTAAATGCAGCTGAACGAAATTACACCACAACGGAGAGAGAAGGCTTAGGCATGGTATATGCTGTGAAGAAGTTTAGACACTATCTATTAGCCAATAAGTTCAAGTTTTTCACTGATCATCAAGCTTTACTATATTTGGTCAATAAACCTTGCAATACAGGCCGCTTAGTAAGATGGTTCCTCTTACTAATGGAATACGACTTTGAAGTTGTTGTCAGGAAAGGTAGAACCCATCTTAGGGCTGACCATCTTTCTCGCATCACTTCAGGAGAGCCACCGCAAGGAGTGTCTGATGAATTGCCCGATGCTTATCTGTTCAATTTAGAAGTTGTTCCTAAATGGGCAAATAAGTTGGTACCAGTCCTAACCTTCGGGCCTGCAAATAAGAATGTGAAAACAAGCAAAGAGGAAATTGTAAAATCACTAAAGTATCAAATATTGGCCGGAAGTATGTACAAGCAAGATGCCGAGGGTGTATTAGCATGTTGTGTCGAGGACGATGAACATACTAGTTGGTTGCAACAAGCCCATGAGGGATTGCTAGGGAATCACTACTCTAAACAACGAACATTGCAGAATCTAAAACGCTTAGGAGTGTATTGGCCTAGCATGGACAAAGAAATACAAGAGTGGATTCACAATTGTTCAGTGTGCCAGAAGAGAACCCCAGTGGAACATGCCACTCTTTATCACGTGTCATTAATCCCAGATTGGAGTGCTCCATTGGTCGAGTTCATGAGATCGGGAACATTACCCAATCAGGCTAGTCTTGCACGAAAACGGAGCATGGAGCAAGAGGCTCAAGACTATGCCTTAGTAGGAGACAACCTATATCGAAGAGGCAAGGATGGGTACCTAAGACTGTGCATTCATGAATCAGACTATTTGAAAGTCTTAGAAGCTGCACACAGCGGTGCTGCAGGTGGACACTTTGGGCCAGACAGAGTAATTAAGACCATTCTATTCTCCGGACTTTGGTGGCCCACTCTTCATATGGATGCACATACTTATGTGAAGAGTTGCGACACATGCCAACGTGCCCAATATCCGATAAGAAAAGATGAAATGCCCTTAAGGCCAATGATGGGAGGACGTGCATTTTCAAAGTGGGGTATAGACTTTGTAGGTCCCATCAACCCCCCAGCTAGGAACTCCCATGCAGAATACATTATTGTAGCCACAGATTACCTTACAAAGTGGGTGGAAGTAAAAGCCACGACAAAGAATGATGCTCAAACGACGGCTAAGTTCTTATTCGAAAATGTGTTCACTAGATATGGGTTACCAATAGAGTTGGTTAGTGATAGAGGTACGCACTTCTTGAATGAGGTCATTGAAAATCTCCTTCAAGAATTCATGGTGATACATAAGAAATCTGCACCCTATCACCCACAGGCTAACGGACAAGCCGAGAGCACGAATAAGATCCTGTGTAATGTATTGACGAAACTTGTAAATAATAAACGCTCTGATTGGGACAAACAACTTCATCATGCTGTTTGGGCATACCGAGTTGCTTACAAAACGGTACTCAATGCCACCCCATTTCAGATGGTCTTCGGACAAAATGCGGTGCTACCCTTAGATTTCCTAATTCCAGCTTTAAGAGTAGCACAAGAGCATGAGTGGAATGGACACGAGTTGTCCTCTAGGATCTTTGATCTAGAGCGTTTAGGTGAGACGAGGCTACGAGCAGCAGCAGGCATCTATGCTGCAAAGAAACGGCAAAAGGCATACTTTGATGCCCATGTGAAGGATAAGGGCTTGAAAGCAGGAGATCTAGTGTTAGTCTACACATTGAAACAACACGCAAGAAAGCTAGAAAAGAGAGGCTACGGACCTATGATCATTAATAGGATCTCCACGAGTGGAGCAGTACAACTAGCCACTTTAGAGGGGGATGTCCTCCCAAACTATATTAGCGGATGCAGAGTCAAACTGTATCAGGAACCCCTCACGGAGGAGATGCTAAGCCAACTCAATATTGCTAAGCAACGTAAAGTGGAGGAAAAACGAATTTGAGAAGAAGCACAGGCAGAGGCCTTAGAGCGTATCAGACGAATGAAGTTGAGGAGACAAGGAAGGGACCAGCCTATGACTGACACTCAAGAGTCTCCAGGCTATCACATGGCCATGTGTGAGGCTTCAGGTGAACGTACCCATAAGATAGTAGACCGACGACCTTTTGTGACCCTAGAAATAGGACAAAGAGACAGCACAACAAGCGTGAGGGCTCTAATTGATTCAGGAGCAGCCACAAGTGCAGTTCGACTCTCTTATTGCCAGCAGCTGCAATTGGAGGTAAATCCCCTAGAAGCATATCTGATAGGATTAGGAGGTGTTGAAACCCCTTGTATGGGAGAGGTGGATCTTCCCCTCTACATACAAGAGGTCCTCATGCCAGCAAAAGTGCTAGTGTGTGAAGACGAGGATCTGACCGAACCTCTTGTCTTAGGCCAAGACTGGATCTATGATCACGCAGTCAACCTCAACCTAAGAAGTGGACTTCTTCAGGCTTGGGTAGGCCAAAGTCGTCTCACGATTGAATTAGAAAATCAAGCGCTCAAACCAATAGAACATGCACCAACTCCTGGTCCCTCCAGGAATCCACACGAAGATAACCATGTTGTGCTTGTCCAAACTTCTATGGTGCAGAGGAATGTCAATCTTGCTGAAGGTTCAGGCGCCAAGAAGGAGTTCCTAACTGATCCAAAGAAGATTCTAAACGAACGGACCGAACATCACTCTACACGAAGGAGGCCGCTGATCAAGAGGCAGGAGCGCCAACCCGCGCAACATGGATCATCTCGTGGCGTGAAGCAGATCTGGATACGCAAGGATGGAAACCCCACAGCTCCAATAGCAGATTCTCAAGGAGACAAGAAATGAGCCTCACCATCAAGGAACAAAGTGAAGAAGCCCCCTAGGATAACCCCTAGGCATACCATTTCTATTTGGGTTCCTAAGCGGTCAATGAAGGCCACCCCTAATGCCAGACAGATATGGGTGCCCAAGGCTTGCTTACAAGCCCAAAGTACTTCACCTTCAGGCACTAGGATGAAGCAGCTTTCACAAGCACTCTTGGCCAACAACTCAGAAAGTGACAAGATACCTACACCTCTCACTGTCCCCACTCCCAACAACCCCAGGAATGTCTGGAAATGGGTACCCAAAAGGTCCCAAATACATCACACTCTCATACCGAAATCTTCACCTGTCCTTAGCTCTAAGAGCTACGACTCCTCTATCAAAGTGTGGAGAATTAAACTGTGTACTAAACCCCCTGACCCTATTCTGTAAATCCGTCCACACTAACACAGGAGCATTCCGAGCCCATTGCATAACCAAAGTATGCATCTAGGATGACACTGATCTTTAATCACCACTCACACATATCATAAACACCTCACCACTAACCACTAACCTCCGGGATTGTCATGTTAGTATTGTGAAGGGAACACCATTACATCTTGTTTCCTATGCAACACTAATGTGCCTTTCGTCTTCCAACAGATAAGCAACCTACCCTCATGGCAACCGCGGCAGGCACAAGCTCTCAGGCAGGATCTGGTGCTCCTATCAATTGGGATGCCATGCCAGTGGAAGCTCCACCAATAGCTCGGCCTGAAGAATTCTTGAATGTGCGAAGGATTCCTATTCCAGATCCACCCAATGGACTAACCGAAAGAGTAAAAGGGCACTCCCATTGGTTCAATGAAATGCCAGGGGATTTGGGAGACGCAGATCACATCTGGGAGTCCAAGATGGAGTGTGGAGGGGTTTGGTGGACCTTCCAATTCTTTTCAAGAGAATTTGAGACCTTACAGAATGCAGCTCCACTTCAGGATATCTGGCAAAAGGCAGGACTACAAGCTTACTTCAGTGCAGCTCTACCTAAACCTGACTTCCTCAGGTGCTACTACTTGATTGCTACGTTGAAACCTACCGGGGATAAAGATCATTCAGGCACATTCTGGGTGCCCTCCTTATCCAATCTGGAGGAGATGAGGAAGTTTGAATTAAATGTAACGTTAATCAGGGAAGCCCTTCAAATGTATGGCACTCATGTGCCTTCAGATCGCGACCCCTTGATACCAGAATCAATGAAAAGCAATAGAGTCAAGAAGCTCAAAGAAATGTGCGCCCTCACCCCCAACATCGCCATACCTCTGCGGATGTGCCTCCAGCACTTCGCATTTCCCGCTCAGGACCGTTTCACTCAGCCTCACAAGAAGATATGGTACGGGTTGTATTTAGCAGAGACCGGAAGCTTGCCCATTAAGATGCCGGTATGGATCTTAGATCAGGTATATGAGGCTGGCAAGCGGGGGGCGAGGAAGCCCACTTTACATGGTTGTTGTGCGCTGACAAGAATCATCTACAGATGTCTGGCATATGATGTGCCAGTTGCTCGAGCCCTAAAGTATGCACACCTGGAGCTGTTCAAAGGGCGAAAGTCAGGGAGTCAGCCTGCAAAAAGAATGCGTGGATCCCTTTCACAGGTCCTGATCCCTCCAGTAACCACCGCCGAAGTCTCCACTAGAGAGGAAGCCCAGGTGGCACCTATCACAATCCATCTCCAAGAGTCTCAACCAAGAGAGGTGGTACAGCCCACTCCTTCTGCCCCTCCACTACCTACCGATGCAGAATTTGCAGCGATGGCCACCTTCACCGAGGACCCAAACTTTGATTTTGAAACATTTCTGCAGATATCAGACAGTGAAGGTTGCCCTGACAATGTCGATCCGGGGACATCAGCCCAAAGAGAACATGCACGAGGCGAGACAAGCAGTGTACAGGAGATAGGAGTGGCACAACTTCCTCAAAGACTAAGCACACAAGCTCAGGAGAAGGCACCAAGAGATAACCCGGAAGAGAGTGAAGACGAAGCCCCTGCATATACGGCACAGCTCAAACGACTATACCGAACAATCAAGCAGGTACAACGACGCCATAAAATGTCAGAAGAAGCAAATAGGGCCCTAGTAAACCAGATGTTGCAGTCAGAGCATATCGACCCCCATTTTGTAGAATCGCTAAATCTTTTGGCGGACACCTGTGGCATCAGTGAAGCAATGAGAACCTTAATCTATCGAGAGAACCCTGCTTATGATCAAAGAAGAATTGATACACGGCCTCGACAAGGAAAGATGATTCAGATGGAAGTATCTACCGCGTTAGCTACGTCCACATCAGAAGATGTTCACATGATTAGCCCTAGGCCCAATGATGAACCGGAGGAAATTACGCATGCACCATCCCCCCCATCATCTCCTATCCCACCCTCAGAGCCTCTCTCCACGTGTCTTTCTACACAACCATTCTCCTCCTATAGTGAGACCATTGTACACACCCCCGTTTCCACTTTCCTTCCTTCACCCTCATCCATCTCTGTCACTCAGATTTTTGAACCCCAACTAGGTCACCCTTCCTTCCTCCATGCCTTTGGACAACCATCTGTCACTAGACAGACTCTTTCCCTTCCTTTACCCTCCACCCCTCCATTTCCTCCCTCCCAAACTCTACCCACCCCGTCCCTTGTAACTGCCTCGGGCACCACACTAATCACCCAACCCTCCTTCTGGACCCAACTTGTAAACATTCTTCAACAGGTTGATGAACATAATAAAAAGTCCCTTCCCCAAATTCACTTCCCCACATTCACAGCCACCACTATCACACCACCCACCATCCCGGTGTTCACATTTCACGAATCACACTCTCTCATGTCTGACCCCATGGACATCTCACCATCCGCTGGGTCACCCACCACCACTGTTCTCACAACACCGTCACAGGTTATTACACTCACATCACCACTTCCACACACGGTAGGCACAACATCCACTTTTCCCATTCCCACTTCCCAACCCCCTGCATCTTCCATCCTTACCCCCGCATCCACCTCATTTAGTCTTGCACTCGACACCATGCTCGAAGCTGCCACTCAGCTTAAGCAGGAATATACATTATTGGAAGAAAATAACACAGAGCTTTGCACCCTCTCAGCAACACTCCAAGAGCGTGTCAATGCTTTGGAGTCCAGTCATACGGAGTCACAAAGCAAGATATCCGCCCTCGAACATGCAAATGCGCAACTCGAAGCGAGGCATATGGAAGAGAGCAAAGCCATAGAGGGACAGCTGCGAGATCAAATGGGCCGCAATGCAAGGCTTCAACGAAACATGGCCTTGCTACGACGACATCTGGCGGCAGCTCAAGAAGAGAACAGACGGCTTCAACAACAAAACCAAGAGAACCTCGAGGCTGCCATGGAGAACACCCCGGGAGCACCCATAGACCCAGCTAAATTTCAAGCTGTTCCCTCAGAAAGCATACAACAGATCTTGGAAACCTATGCCAATCTTTTAGAAGCACATGATCAGCTTGCCGACCAGCTGAAGGACCTACAGAGACCCCAAGAGTCTACACCACACCAACGGGAACCTAAAGAGATGACCGACGCTGCTACTTCACCTGAACCTAAACATTCAACGACCAATGATGTACTGGAGTTACGGCAACAGATTGCAGAATTAAAATTGAAGTTGATGCAGTACGAGCGACCTCCTACCCCACCAGAGCAGCCGTTAGAAGAAGAAGCAGTTATTATTCTAGTGGAGGAAGCATTCGACGACACCTACGAGCCTCAACCATTCCCAGGAGGATGCGTCACAGAAGAAGGTCAAGATACCTATGAGGAACCCCCATCGGCATGGATGAAACAGGTAGAGGAAATGGGGCAAACTCATCAGGAACGGATATCCACTCAGATGCTGGCAATGAAGGCCATTGAGAACACCATCCTTCACTCAGAGTACTTCAGGCACATTGCCTCTAGACGCCTTATCACTAGCTCAGAATTACAATACAAGCCCTATTTTGTATTGTTGGCCGACTACAACGCAGAAATCAAAAGAGTCACCAACAAGTGCCCAACATTTGCCACACAGTTCGAACCAGAAGATATACCAGAAGCGGCACGAAAAGGGGCCATATTCCAACCAACTTGGAGGCAGAAGTTACTCGAAACTTACCCAGAAATGCTTCGAACATGGGATCACGCCCCCATGCATTTGAAGTACAATCCGTGTTTTGGGCCAGTGCAAAGACGAAGATCATGGAAAGCTTTTGCAATCAAGGTTCAGAATAACGCGAACTGTAAAGAATGGCTCAATTACCCCGCCATCGCCCCCCCAACCGGTACTCCCACAGTGTCATACATGATTGCAACCATCAGACATTGGATACCACGTCTCCACCCCATGCCAGATGTCGCTGCCCAGATGATGCTCAAGATCTTCGATATGATGCAGGTCGTACTCAAAACTTTTCGCAATGTATGCCGTATTCAACCTCCTATTCCCGGGTTTATTAATGGTAACTACGACCTGCTATATGATATGAGCACAACCCCGAGCATACGAGTGGCTTACGCATGGCATGCACGCATAAGATATCTCCCTGCCTGCTACAAGCAAACATTCGACGATATGTTCACCACAGGGTTTTGGGAGGCACATTCAGAGGTATTCGCGCCACGGCCTACGCATTTACTCCATCTTTTCGCATGCGAGCAAACAATGCATTCCGAGCTTTACACGATGCCACAACCTGACATGCCTGGTACAGTTGATTGGGAGGCTTTGCAACGAGACCTGGTCAGAGGTTTAAGAATCAAAGAACAAGAATTGGCAACCGACCTCCTGCAGAAATACATTGATCAAACTATGGAAGAGAGGTCTGTCAGAGGCGACAGACCCTAGGGGGGGGAGAGTGTTGACAGTATACGGGAAGAAGCAAGTACGGACACACAGGCAGATCTAGCACTAAGGCAACCCTTCATTTTTTTTTCAAAACCCTTACATCATTTTTAAGTGATTCTCATCACTAAAAACCCTTGTAAATATCATTTCACCTTTTTGTAGCTCCATTTTGTACAAGCCGAGGAGTCCTCGAGCTTGGGGAGCCTTAGAAGTAGTTGCCTGCCAATTTTCATAATTTTTAGATCTCGTTTGAGCCCTCAAATAAGCCCTGGAACCTAATTTTTAACTAGGCCGGACACTAGGTCTGGACAGGGCCAAAGCTAGTCAAAAACTATAAATAGAGCTAGAGAGCTCATTTTTGGGGTTAGCTTCTTGTAGTTTGAGCTTGTATGGGAACTTTCTTGCAATAGAAGTGATTCCATTGTCTACTCTCTTTGTTCTTACTGTGTGTGCGCGTGTGTGTGAATGTGTGTGCATGCTTGTGTGCTTCTCACTCACGCACTTGTGCTTCCACTTGCTCGTGGTCTTCATACCATCCTCATGTCTTCCCGGATTGACATTAAAGGAGGTGCTACTCATCACTGAGCTACAGCATCTGAGCCACACACACTCAACAGTCGCTGTGAAAGCTGCCCTATACTCAGCCTCACAACTAGAAGTGGCCACAGTAGGCTGCTTCTTGCTCAACCAAGATATACATGAGCTACTAAGCATGAAGCAAAAACCACTAGTGGACACACGAGTGTCATAGCAACCAGCCCAATTTGAGTCGAAAAAGCATGCAAATCTGGCGGTAGTGATCCCCCCTTGGGATAAAAGAACCCAAGTAGCCGATTACCACTCAAGTAGCGAAAGATGCGCTTAACCACCTTCCAATGCGTGACTCTTGGGCAATGCATAAACTTGCTCATCTGTGAGACAACAAACTGAATATCTGGTCGAGTAATGCATAAGTAAATCAAGCATCCAACAACCTACTGATAGAGAACAGCATCAAATGCATCTCCAGCATCATGAAGACTCAATCGTAAACCTGTCTCCATAGGAGTGTCAATAGGCTTACAGTCTTCAAGGCCAAAATGCTGCAATAATGTGTCAATATATTTCGTTTGACACAAAGCCATTCCACCATCAACTTGCATAAACTGAATGCCCAAATAGTGATGCAAATGCCCCAAATCAGACATCTCAAATGAGGCATGCAAATCAGCCTTGAAATCAACAATATGCTTCTCAATAGGACCAGTGAGCAGCATGTCATTAACATAGACAACAATGATCAGAAGCACATCATTAGGACGCTTAACATATAAGGTGCTTTCAATTGGATTGTTCTCAAAACCATGTGCAACTAGATAGGCATGTATCTTCTCATACCAAGCACGTGGTGCTTGCTTTAAACCATATAATGCCTTCTTTAACCTGCACACCTGATTTTCATGCCCTTTTTACACAATGCCACGGGGCTGAAAAACATACACTTCTTCATGCAAGTCACCATTCAGAAATGCTATTTTAATGTCCAATTGATGTACATTCCAACCATGATGGGCTGCAAGTGCACAAATGCTCCAAACAATAGTCATCCGGCATGTAGGTGCAAAGGTCTCATCAAAATCAATGCCTCTTTCTTGCGCATAACCCTTTGCAACAAGCCTAGCCTTATACCTGTCAACTGTACCATCAGGTTTACGCTTCAGCTTGTATACCCACTTAGTGCCAATGGCCTTCTTGCCAGGAGGCAAGTCACATAAAGACCATGTACCATTCTTCATTATAGCATCATATTCAGATTGCATAGCAGCCATCCAATTTTCTGAATTTTGTGCTTCATCAAAAGAAATAGGCTCATTCTCATCACAGAGACTAGACACAACCATATCATAGCAATCTGATGCAAAGGAGGCACTATGAGAGCCTGAACGAGTACGATATGACAAAGGTGCATCTGATTTGCTGTTGTTGGTGCATTTTACCCAAGCCTAGATGATTGATATGCTTGATATTATGATCATTTGTAAGTCACATGTGTAGTCATGTGAACACCTCTTGTAAAAGAGTACATTTTATCTCTTGTAATTGGAAAAAGAAAAAGGATGGCTTACCTCATCCATGATGTAAAAGCAAATTCATGGCTCTAACTACCTAAAACCACAAATTTTTGAGCTGAGGGAATATCTCCTAACTTTGGGGATCACTTTTAGGTGGAGCCATTCGAATTCGAATTCAAAACTCCCTCCAAGAATAGCTATAAAAAGAGCAAGAAGGAAGAGGCGATTAGCAAGCCTTGTACGTGACCACTTCATGTCATTTTGTAGAGATTTCATTCCATTGTGCAAAGATTCATTGCCAATGTGGTTGTAATCATATGTGAATCTATACATTTGTCATTATCTACTTCTCTGTTTTGTTCTCTGCTATACTCACTCAAAGTAGTAACTTTAGAAGGTCCTATCTCGCGTTCTACGCAACTTTTTTTAGTTTTTTAACATGTGTTGCATAGCTCTTACTGTCTAGTTTCTTCATATAAATTTTGAGGGACATTGGAGTTACAATTTTGGAGATATCTGCATTTTACTGCTCACTGGTCTATCTCTGCAGAGCCCCGAGAATGGTGGGCATGTTCCAGAAATTAATGAATCTTGGTCTCATTGCTTAGTCCATCATTTGAAGTGTTTTAACTTGGATTGGGAAGCTTGCTAAGTCTATTTGCTATGACCAAAAGGAATATATCTAATTCTTACCAGGCTGAGAGCACTGTTCATTTTTTCCAGTAGGTGTATGTCCAAAAATAGCAAGTTTTGGGAGCTAGTCATTTCGCAACTAGTCTGTCTTGACTTAAACTTTTGGGATACATGTTCCAAAGTACTTGGCTGATATTTTGGTGGATTTAGGAATCTCAAAGGGTCTACTAATCAACTCTGAAGTCTCAGTTGGCTGGTGTGAAGCTGGGTGTAGCAGCACCTACTCATCTTTGGATTGCATCCACCATCTCTCTTCACAATGGTATCAGAGCATAGTCAAGCAACATGGGAGATGGATTTCCATCAACAATTGACAAATTGGATTGAAACAACTACCGGGCATGGTCTTTGAGGATGGAGGCTTACCTTCAAGGGAGGAATCTACATGGATTCATATCCGGAGATGAAGCAATGCCAACCATGAGGAACAAAGGGCAACCATCACATGAACAAGTGGAAGGACTTTCAAATTGGTGTTCGAAGGATGCACTTGCAAGGTCCTATATTCTAAAGTCAATCTCTGATTTTCTTTTACCTCATGTCAAGGGATGTAAGAAATCAAGAGAAACTTGGAATGCACTTGCTTCTTTCTTCTCTTCCAATACTCGAGCAATGAAGAACCAATTGTGGATGGAGTTCACAACAATGAAGAAAAGCCCGAAGCAAAATGTGACTGATTATGTCACAAAGATGAAGGAGATTTCCAACCAACTTGGAAGCATTGGAGAGGTAATTGAAGAGGAGCAAATCATTAGACAAATCATAAATGGAATCAAAGCAGACGACAAGTGGGAGTCATTCACAACAGCCATGGATTTATACATGGATATGCATGTACCCGACCTCAACACACTCATGGGCCAACTCTTCACTCATGAAGCAAAGATTAGCAAAGGTGGTGAGTCCTCAAGAGGTAATCAAACTTCTTCGTTATATTCTGATAAAGCTAAGGTCAAGGACAAGTCAAAGAATAGGAAGAATGAAGATGAAGGTAGCTCTTTCCAAGCAAACTTTGCAGGTAGAGGAAGAGCTAGAGGAAGAGGTGTAGGTGGAAAGCAAGACAGGGGGAGATTCCAATCATCTCAACCTTGAAACATATGTGGCTTATCTAACCATACTACTGAAGAATGTTTCAGGAATCCAAGGAACTCAAGAGGAAGAGGATTCAATAGAGGTGGCTATGGATCAAATAGAGGCAGATACAATGGAGGCTACAACAACAACAACTACTACAACAACAATTACAACAATAACAACTATCAAAGTGGCCAGAGAGGAAGAAGAGACTACAATAACTATGCAGAGGACCAAAGTCAAGAAGATTCATTATTGATTATGAATCTATCAGTGAAGAAGCGTAAGGATGATGATCACATATTTTACATTGATTCGGGATGCTCAAACCATGTAGCAGGAAATGTGGCCTTACTTTCCGATTTGGAAGATCCTCATAACAAGCATGAAGTGCAGACAGGAGATGACACAAAGCACTCAGTGGAGAAGATAGGTAATGTGAAGACATCAGATGGGAATATGAACCTCTTAAGAAAAGTCTTGTATGTCCCTACAATTACCAAAAATTTAATAAGTGTTGGACAGATTGTTGAAAAAGGATTGCAGGTTAGATTCAACCGGTTTGGAACATATGTTGAAGACCCAAGGCAAGGCTTTCGAAGGATTGCCAAAGGAGAAAAGACAGGAAGGCTTTTCACTTTTGAAGTGGAAGATACAAAGAACATAGCTTTGTTTAGCTATGGATCTCAAACTCTAACAGAGTTGGAGATATGGCACACAAGGCTTGCTCACATTGGTGAGAGGACACTCAAACAGATTTGCAGGGACCAAAGTGTACTTGGTTTGCCTAATATCATCGGGATCACTTTTAGGTGGAGCCATTCGAATTCGAATTCAAAACTCCCTCCAAGAATAGCTATAAAAAGAGCAAGAAGGAAGAGGCGATTAGCAAGCCTTGTACGTGACCACTTCATGTAATTTTGTAGAGATTGAAGAGCTTACTTCATAGCTCTATCATTCTACGCCCATTGTGCAAAGATTCATTGCCAATGTGGTTGTAATCATATGTGAATCTATACATTTGTCATTATCTACTTCTCTGTTTTGTTCTCTGCTATACTCACTCAGAGCAGTAAATTCCGAAGGTCATATCTCGAGTTCTACGCAACCATTTTCAGTGTTTGAATGTGCGTTGCATAGCTCTTATTGTCTAGTTTGTTCATATAAATTTTCATGGACATTGGAGTTACAGTTTTGGAGATATCTGCATTTTACTGCTCACTTGTCTATCTATGCAGAGCCCCGAGAATGGTAAGCATGTTCCAAAAATTGATGAATCTTGTTCTCAGTGCTCAGTCCATCATTTGAAGTGTTTTAACTTGTATTGGGAAGCTTGCTAAGTCTATTTGCTATGCCCAAAAGGAATTTATCTAATTCTTATCAAGTTGAGAGCACTGTTCATTTTTTCCAGCAGGTGTATGTCCAAAAATAACAAGTTTTGGGAGCTAGTCATTTCGCAACTAGTCTGACTTGACTTAAACTTTTGGGATACATGTTCCAAAGTACTTGGCTGATATTTTGGTGGATTTAGGAAGCTCAAAGAGTCTACTAATCAACTCTGAAGTCTCAGTTGGCTGGTGTGAAGCTGGTTGTAGTAGCACCTACTCATCTTTGGATTGCATCCACCATCTCTCTTCACAGCTGCCACGCAAAGTCTGCACCAGCCATTTTGGCATACTTTTTGCCTGCTCAATATCAGCTCTCTCATCAACAAGTGCATCATGTAAATCTGCATCAGAAATGGAATGATCTGCATCATCATATGAAACCTGCAAAGGCTGAGAAGTTGCCTCATTAGGACCAGCACTAGACTGTCCACCTGTAAAAAGAGGCATCAAAGTATCATACATGTCTTTGGAGCTAACAGATGTCTCCTTAGTACATGAAAGCAATGGCTTAATAGCATCTTTCACAAAGACAACATCACGGCTAACCAGAATGCGTTTAGTATGTGGATGATATAGACGATAGCCTTTAATTTCAGAACTGTACCCAACAAAAATACATTTTATTGCCTTATCATCCAATTTTCTGTGATGTTGTTCAGGCACTAGTGCATATGCCAAACAACCAAAAACACGCAGATGAGCAACAGATGGCTCGCGATCATGCCAAGCCTCATATGGAGTGATAGACTGCAGTGCTTTAGTGGGACACATGTTCAGTACATATGCTGCACACATGATAGCCTCAAGCCAGAAACTATGTGGTAAAGCCTGACTTTTGACCATGCACCTCACCATCTCCATGAGTGACCTGTTCTTTCGTTCAGCAAATCCATTCTGTTGAGGTGTATAAGGCACTGTACACTGGTGTTTTATCCCACGTTCAGCTAGAAATGCATTAAAATTAGAAGACATATATTCCCCCCCTCGATCAGAACGGAGGGTGCCCATTCTACATGCTGACAGATTTTCAGCCAAAACCAAAAATTGTTTAAAGCACATGAACACTTCGGACTTTGCTTTGAGTGGATATACCCATGCATGAATGGAAAAATCATCAATGAAAGTCACGAAGTAAAGGTAATTTCCAAAAGAGGGTGTCTGCATAGGACCACAGACATCACTATGTACAAGCTGCAATTTCTGTGTAGCCCGAACTGAACCATCTTCTGGAAAGGAGGAACGTTGCATTTTGCCCAAAATACAGCCTTCACAAACATGTTTTCCGGGTGCCTCAAGTTTGGGCAAAGAGGACACCATTTCATATTTCTGCAGGCGTAGCAAACTAGCAAAATTCAGATGACCAACGCATGCATGCCAAAGCTTTGCATCTGACATAGCCTGAGAATCATTTACTGCACATGCGAAATCATTTTCAGATCTTTCATAGTCTATGAGCTTATACAGCCCACGACATAAAATGCCAGAAGCAATAATAACATCACCATTTGACAGATCATGAACTGTACATCTGTCATCAACAAATTTCACAACCAAGCCAATCTTGGCTAATGCAGAAACTGATAACAGATTCTTCTTGATCCCTAGCACAAATAAAGCATCTGACAAAGTGAAAGAACTACCATCAGCAGTAGTCAAAATGATCTTGCCAACTCCCATAACTGTTGATGTGTAAAACACCATAAGGAATGAATTAATGTGACACTAGAACACCTCTATGGTCACCATTGACTCATTGCCACTCCAAACTTTGAGAAATGATAGCCAAAACCAAGAACTTTACTTCTTCAAATTTTTCCAGTCATTGAAATTACATACCTTCAGTATTTTTCTAATTTCTCCTAGCTCAAATATTATTTCTCAAAGATCTTTTAGTGGATGAAAGTAGAAGAGTAGATCTTTCCAACAAGCTATAATATGCATGAAACGAATCTCTAGAACTCAAGTTATGGCCTTCACAAGATCACCCTGTATGACTTGCCAAAACTATAAATTTTACCTCCTTTAGTAATTCTGAGTGTCTAAAAATGAAAATTCGATGCCTAGCATCGACTTGCAACCAAAAGTTGATGTCGGGCATCGACTTTGAGCTTTTTCAGCCACTTTTTCAGCACCAGAATTACTCCCTTGAACACACATGAACAAGACCACTTTTATGTGAGAAGTCGATGCCAAGCATCGACTTTATGCTGAAACTTGATGCCAGGCATCAAGTTGCTCCACAAACATCATCTTTTCAAGAAGATTTAGCAGGATTTAGAACTCAGAAAATAAAACACAGACTTATCAACACAAACTCGATGCCAGGCATCAAGTTGCTTGGAAAACTTGGAACTTTTAAAATCATTTCACACAAGCCAAACTCTGGAGATGGAAGAAGAAGACTTATACACAGAAATTAATAAACTCTTTCCATAACTATGAAAACTCAGAAATGCACAGGTGCTTTCTCACGCAGAGAAGCCCGACTATTCTCAGTCATACAAAATGAGTTCTAACTCACTCTCTCATTGTCTTCTCTCTTCGCGTCAGTTGATAGAAACTAACTTATATAGATTTTCTTATTCTCGTGATTTTTAAAAAACTTCTAGAGCTAAAGTGAACTAACTTTACAAATATAATACACTTATGAATTTTTCCCTTCACATAGGCATGTGGTTTTCTTCTAAAGATTTGACCTTCAAATATATGTCCAATTAGTGATTATTTCTCCAACAGCTCCCCCTCAATCATTAATTGACATTCTCTGTTTCTTCATATCATCTTCTTTTCTTTTACTCCTGCCATGCTTTTGAATCTGCTGGTCTTCACACCATCCAAGCTCTTTGTCATTATGTCTGCTAACTGATCTTTAGTAGAAATGTACTCCACTTCAACCTCCTTCTCCATTACCTTTTCTCTCAGAAAATGATAATGTATCTCTATGTGCTTTGTTCTTGCATGAAATATTGGATTTGCTGCAAGATAAAGTGAACTCATATTATCTCCATGTATTGTAGGTATACCTTGATCAATGCCCAAGCTTTTGAACAATGTCTGCATCCATATGACCTCCTTAGCTGCTTCCACAAGTCCTTTGTACTCATCTTTAGTTGATGATAATGCTACTGTATGTTGTTTCTTTGAACACCAACTTACAAGATTATCACCAATGTATATCATGTAACCATGAGTTGATCTTCTGTCATCTTGGTTACCTACCCAGTCTGAGTCACTGTAGGCTCTTAACTTCAAATCTGATTATAAGGATATTATAATCCTTCCTTTATAGTTCCTTTGATATATCTGAGAACTCTTTGACCTGCAATCCAATGTGGGTCCTTTGGACAATACATGAATTGTGACAAAACTCCCACTGCATAACTAAGATCAGGTCTTGTTAGTGTAGCATAAATCAAACTACCCACAAGAGATTGATACTTCCTCATATCTTTGTATTCTGCACCATCATATTTACTGAGCTTGTGATTAACTTCAAGTGGAGTTGAAGCTTCTCTGCAATTTTCCATATCAAACTTCTTCAATAGATTCAGAAGATACCTTTCTTGTAATACATATATGCCATGATCTGTATAAGTGACTTCCATTCCAAGAAAGTATGATAACTTTCCTAGATCACTGATCTTGAATTCTTTTTCAAGTAATCTCTTTAGCTCCTTGATTCCTTCATCTGAAGTACCTGTGATTATAATGTCATCTACATAAATACAAATGTAGATTGTACCTTCCTCTGTTCTTTTGATAAGTAGACTTGGATCTGCTTTTGAACTTTGATATCCAAGATCATTCAGATACTTCACGAGTCTATAGTTCCATGCTCTTGGAGCTTGCTTCAATCCATAGAGTGCTCTTCTCAACCTGCAAACAAAATTTGGATACCTGGAATCTATAAACTCTTGAGGTTGTTCCATGTATACCTCATCTGATATGTATCCATTCAAGAATGCATTCTTTATATCAAGTTGACTCAAATTCCATCCTTTTGAAGCTGCAATAGCAATAATTGTCCTTATAGTTGACATCTTAGCTACAAGACAGAATGTCTCATCATAATCTATGCCATAGGTTTGGACATAGCGTTTCACCACCAGTCTAGCTTTGTATCTGGCTATACTTCCATCTGCAAGCTTCTTCACTTTATAAACCCATTTATTTCCAATTACTTTCTTACCATTTGGTTTAGGAACAAGTTCCCATGTCTTGTTCTACTCGAGTGCATTGAATTCTTCCTTCATTGCTTCTTCCCATTGCTTCTTACCTTTTGCTTCATCATAGTTCTGAGGTTCTTCATCATCTTTGACCATGTAAGCATAATTCTTCTGAGTTATGTAAGAAGTATCATAAGGATACCTTTCTGGTTGTCTTCTAGTCCTGCTTGACCTTCTTGGTTCACATTCTTCATAAGTATCTGGATACACCTCTTCATCAAATATAGAAGCTTCTTCATTCCTTCTTGTTAATCCACTTCTGGATGTACTTGCTTGCATATAGTCATCATCTCTATTCACCTGCACAATTGATTTTCCTTTCTCACATCTTCTTACCTCTTCTTCAAATTCTTCAGCTGTATGACTTTGATCTGCATACCAACTTTTCTGTTCATCAAATGTAACATCTCTAGAAACAAGAAATTGTTTGGTTAGAGGATTCCACAACCTATAACCCATCTGCTTTTCATCATAACCAATGAACAAATATTTTTCTGCCTTTGGTTCAAGTTTATGTCTAAGTTGTGATGGCACATAAGCATATGCAATTGATCCAAACACTCTACAATGATCTAGTGTTGGTTTCTTACCCCACCAAGCTTCATATGGATTCATTCCATTTAGAGCTGCACATGGTAATCTATTCACAAGATATGTAGCTGTATTTACAACCTCAGCCCAAAGATAATTTGGACAATTCTTCTCCTTTAGCATAGCTCTAGCAAACTCAACCAAAGTCCTGTTCCTTATTTCTGCTACACCATTTTTTTGTGGTGTATACCTACATGTTATTTCTCTCTTAATACCTGCATTCCAAAGATAATCATTGAACTCTTGGGAGAAGTATTCTCCCCCTCCATCAGACCTCAGAGTTTTAAGCTTTTGACCTGTGACTCTCTCTGCGTATGCATGAAAATGCTTGAAAGCTTCAAACACTTCTGATCTTTCCTTCAAAACATATAAAGTTATCCATCTTGTAGCATCATCAATGAAAAGAACATAGTACCTTGAGCCACTGATAGATCCTTCTTTTTGTTGTTCCCCATACATCCGTATGAATGAGCTCTAGTAATCCATCATGTTTGAATCCTTTCTTCTGAAATGGTAACCTGCGTGCTTTTCCCATTTGACATGCTTCACATTTATAAACCATATGTTGACTCTGCACATTTGGTAATCCTAGTACAGACTGATTAGCAACCATAGCTTTAATTCTTCTTTCATTGAAGTGACCTAATCTCTTATGCCAGAGATCAAGTTCTGTAATCACTCCTTCACCATGTGTGAGCAAAGCTTGACCAATGTTCCCTTGTACTCTTAAAGTAAAGAGTCTACCTTCTTTCTTACCAGAGACAATCTGATTATATCCATTCTCTGGATCTTCAACAAATACTCCTTCATTTGTAAACCTGACTTGAAAACCTTTTTCAACTATCTGTCCCACACTAATCAAGTTTTTAGGTATTGTAGGAACATACAAAACATTGGTTAGCAAATCTGCTCCACTCTTGCATTTCACTTTACCAACTGAATGTACACTATGTCTTGTATTGTCACCTGTTTGAACTGTGTGACTAGAAATACCTTTTTCCAATTCTGACATCAATTCTATGTTTCTTGACAAATGGTTAGAACAACCAGAGTCAATGTAAAATACCTTTAGATCTTCTTTATCTGATGTGCTGATTGAGTTCATCATCAATGATGTATGACTTTCATTCTGTGTGTCATTTGCATAGTTGTAGTAGGTGGTGTTGTAGGATTGATTTTGTCCCCAACTTCTTCCTCCACCTCTACCATAGCCTCCTCTTTGATTTTTTCTACCTCTTTGAAAATTACTTTGATATCTTCCACCTCGACCTCTGCTATTATTGTTTTGACTTTGGTTTGATCCTTGTTGGTTATGCCAACAGTCATGAGCCAAATGATTACTCAATCCACAGATCCAACAAGCCTTCTTAATGTTATTTTGATTACCTCTTCCTCTTCCAAAACCTCTTGCTCTTCCTCTGCCTGTGCCTTTACCTCTTGCATAATAAACTTGAGAAGTTGACTCTTCTTCATCCTTTACTTTACCTTTATCTCCTTTCTTCTTGTTCTGCATGTACATTGCAGAACTTTGTCCTTTATCTCCATCTCCCTTCAAGTGTTGCTCATATGTGAGCATCAAACCAAGCAACTGGTTCAAATCTGGAACATAATGATTCAAAGAAATTTCTGTTGACAAGACAAAAGGTTTCCACCTTTCATCTCCTCTCAAACCTGCAAGTAGTTGAGCAATCAATCTGTGATCTTCAACATCTTCATCTATGGATCCAAGACTATCTGCTAGATCCTTCATGTTAGTGACATAATAACTAATACTTTGACTTGGCTTCTTCTTGAATGTTGTAAACTCTGACCATAGACTTGCTTTCCGTGCTTTAGTAGTGCTTTGGAAATGATACTCCAATGCATTCCATATATATCAGATGATTCCAATCCTCTGATGTGTGGTAGCAAATGATCAGAGATTGTATTGTAGATGTAGGCTTTTGCACTTGCATCCTTCTTCTGCCAATGCTTTAAAGCATCAAGTTCTTCTTTCTTTGGTCGGCTTTCATCTTCAAATACTGGCTTCTCTTCTTCACCTGTAACATATATCATGAGATCCTTACTCATAAGTAAGGCTTCCATTCTCATTACCCATGCGGGGTAATTATCTCTATCTAGTTTGTCAATGGAGATATGATCTACCATACTCCTTCCCTTTTGCTGCAACCTGTGAGCTTAAAGGATAAAGGATAATACCTTTTGAAGTTCTTTGTGTATGAGGATACTTCGAAAGTAATCTTTTGATCCCTTGTGTCTTCAAATGCTTCACCTTTGAAACTTTAATGGAAAACTTTCCAAAACTTCTCGTACCTTTGTTGCCTTCTGCTCTTTAGGGCCTTTCTACTCTGATACCACTTGTTGATGTGTAAAACACCACAAGAAATGAATTAATGTGACACTAGAACACCTCTATGGTCACCATTAACTCATTTCCACTCCAAACTTTGAGAAATGATAGCCAAAACCAAGAACTTTACTTCTTCAGATTTTTCCAGTCATTGAAATTACATACCTTCAGTATTTTGCTAATTTCTCCTAGCTCAAACATTATTTCTCCAAGATCTTTTAGTGGATGAAAGTAGAAGAGTACAGCTTTCCAACAAGCTATCATATGCATGAAACGGATCTTCAAAACTCAAGTTATGGCCTTCACAAGATCACCCTGTATGACTTGCCAAAACTAGAAATTTTACCTCATTTAGTAATTCTGAGTGTCTAAAAATGAAAATTCGATGCCTAGCATCGACTTGCAACCAAAAGTCGATGTCAGGCATCGACTTTGAGCTTTTTCAGCCACTTTTTCAACACCAAAATTACCCCCTTGAACACACACATGAACGAGACCACTTTTATGTGAGAACTCGATGCCAGGCATCGACTTTATGCTGAAACTCGATGCCAGGCATCGAGTTGCTCCACAAACATCATCTTTTCAAGAAGATTTAGCAGGAGTTAGAACTCAGAAAATAAAACACAGACTTATCAGCACAAACTCGATGCCAGGCATCAAGTTGCTTGGAAAACTTGAACTTTTGAAATCATTTCACACAAGACAAACTCTGGAGATGGAAGAAGAAGACTTATACACAGAAATTAATAAACTCTTTCCATAACTATGAAAACTTAGAAATGCACAGGTGCTTTCTCACGCAGAGAAGCCCGACTATTCTCAGTCATACAAAATGAGTTCTAACTCACTCTCTCATTGTCTTCCCTCTTCGCGTCAATTGATACAAACTAACTTATATAGATTTTCTTATTCTCGTGACTTTTAAAAAACTTCTAGAACTAAAGTGAACTAACTTTACAAATATAATACACTTATGAATTTGTCCCTTCCTATAGGCATGTGGTTTTCTTCTAAAGCTTTGACCTTCAAATATATGTCCAATTAGTGATTGTTTCTCCAACAATAACAGGATAAGAGGAGTTGTTGGCGCATGTAACAGTATTCCCTATAGGGGCAGGCTCGAGTGAAGAGAAGAAACTGCGCTGCGAGGTAATATGTTTGGGCGCCCCACTGTCAAAGTACCAAACATCTGAGTCTACTGCAGACATGCACTGCTCATGAGAAGATGGGTCAAAACTGCAAACAGTAGTGAACGCCCATTCTTCTTCCTGCACAAGATTAGCAGACTCCATTTTTGGTGTAGAGGCTTCTGCAATAACCATTCCAGCCTCTTTCTTCTTTGCCTCTTTTGCAGCCAGTTTTGGACAATTCTTTATGATATGATTATTCCCTTTACAGTACTTACAAAACAATTTCTGCTTTTCTGATTTTTTCTCATCTTTGTCTTGGTTCTTTGAATGTGCAGCATTTGCAGATTTCTGCTTACTAGTAGAAGAACTCCATTTTCTTTTGCCCTTCTGACTAGCCAAGAAAGCTTGATCTACAACATGCATAATGGACCTGTTCTGCCTGGATTGATCTTCTTGCAATAGAACAGAGACTAACTCCTCAAATGACAAGGCATTTGGATTGCCTTTCATCATCAACCGAAGAGTAGAAACAAAACTCTTATATGAATCAGGAAGACCATTCAGAACGGTCTGCACAAGTGAGCTATCTGGTATAATCTCATCAAGAGAAATCAATTGTTCCTTCAAGTCTTTGATCTTTGTTAGGAAACTGTCCATAGAATCACCTTCATTCATGTGCTCACTCTCCAACTGTTTTCGGAGGTAAGCAACACGAGTCTCATTCCTAGCTTGGTACAATGTGGTAAGTGTATCCCAAGCATCCTTAACTATTCTGCAAGAGCGAATATGAGGAATAATGGCATGTTTGACAGACAAAGCTATCAATGCATGTGCTTGGGAATCTCTGCCATCCCAACAAATTTGCTCTGCAGTAGGTGCAGCAGAAACAGCAGTACGAACATGAATCTGCACAATATCATCTTTGAAACCATCTTCATCAGCTCCAGCACCTGTATTCGCAGTACCTGCTGTTACAGGTGTAACAAGACATCTTTCAACACCCTGTACAATGTTCCACAATCCTTTTGCAACAATACATGTCGCATCATATAAGCCCATAATGGGTAGTTGGTACCATCCAACTTATCCTCAACAGCCAACATACGGAATACATCACTGCTTTCAGCCATGGCCGGTGACTAAAATACCTTGATGCAAAAAATTGACTATATCTCAAAAAGTTGAATGGAACTGCCCAGACGAGTTCTGCTAAACCTGTAGCAGACTTCGAGATGTTTATACTGGCGAACAGAAACAGGTATATACCTTTGGTAGAAAAAGACGAAATAGCCTGCACAAGCGCTATGATAGTGCGTTCGGAGGCTGAAATAAGCTCAGATCACGATTTCGGCACCACAAAGCGAAGCAGTTTTGATCTCGGAAACACCCTGAGTATGCTCACCAAAATTCATATGATTCTGAGACTGCAAACGGAGGAGTGTCGACGGCACCCTAGATGAAGCGACGACCTGCTCTGATACCAATTGTTGGAGTTAGACCTCTACAGAAGCACATGAACAGCACAAGGAAGAAGAAGAAGCTTGGAGCACAACACACAATACTGAATGTATTACTAGAGAATGTACAAAGATAAGTAGTCCATTAGAGCAATAGGCATATATACAAGCCGGGGGAAAAAAACCTCCTAAAGAGGGAAAAAAGTGCCCCGGCGGTCCTAGTGTGTTCACACACATCACTACCTAAATATATCAACAAATCCTACCCACTTTGTTTCCTTTGGCAACCAATCGTCCATCCTGCTTGTACTCTTCTACATATAATCCATCAGCATTGAACCTGACTTGTAATCCCTGGTCAACCATTTGTCCAACAAAAACCAGATTCTTTGTTAAATTTGGAACATGCATCACATCAACAAGATGTTTTACCTTCCCGTCCTCCATAGACAATGCTATGTTTCTTGTATGCTCAATAGGATGCGATGCATCATCACCTGTTTCAACATATCCAGGAACTGGCATTTTTTGCAAACTACTAAACCATTCTACATAATTGTTCATATGGTTTGAAGCACCTAAATCAACATACTAGACATTATCATTCAATTTTGAAATACTAGCAGACATCATATTCATCATGTGATGTTGAACCATGAACAACTTCTCAAAATCATTTGCACTTGTGGATGCATAGTTGTTTTGCTGCCTTCTGTTATTTTGATTCTTGAACCTGCAATCACGTTCAAAGTGTCCAGGTTTACCACAATTCCAACATCCTTTACTATCATTACCTGAATCATTTCTTTGGAAATTTCTACGGCCTCTTTGGCTCCCCCTGCCTCGAAACTGTCCTCTTCCTCTTGCATGATTCTGTTCTTGACCTTGGTCTTGGTTATTGTTTCCTCTTCCACTTCTGAAGCCTCTATCTCTGCCTCTTCCTCTACCATAGTAGAATACCTGTTCAAAACTGGGCTTTCCTTAGGAGTTTGA
>CM035437.1:99487511-99702511 GCA_020310875.1 Ceratopteris richardii
AAGTTGTAATCTTGCTTGAGACCATGTTATTCCGGTTTGATGTAACGACTTCTATGATGTAACTATATCCATGGTTTGCCATATGTCTACTCTTTAAAGTTGTGACAGATGATAGTACTGTCAAGAAGTGTATGGGTCTGTTGTTCTAATAACGAGTTAAGTTTGACACTAGCACTTTGTGTTTTGCATAATGTTTTCTACCTACATCTATTGTTCGTGGAAGCAAGGTCTTTCAAGTTCTTTCATAATGTGTGACACATGCTGCAAAAAATCAAAGTCTGTTTCACTGTTTAGCTATGGTGCACATGTAAAAAGTACATTATGCTCATTATTTATGAGGTGGTCATTTATAGCTCATATCACTTATGTGGCTGGAAGTTTTGCAGGTCCAAACCACTAGTGGGAAAACATTAAGCTCCAAGGATTAAGGTGTGCAAATAGGAAGAAGGGTATGTCTGAACCAACTCAAGGATTTAGTTGTGCATCTTAGTGTGAATTGGTTCATTGAACTTTATGTACAAGGAAGCTAACTTTCGAGTATTTGTTTGACTTTGCCATGCTTGAAAGTTTTGAAGTAATTGTAACTGCTCTCCTTGGGGATGGCCTAGAGCTTCCAACCATACAGGAAAAGACTTTGCATCAAGCTAGACTTGATTTTTAGGAACACTATCTCATAAAGTGCATAGGACGATTTAACCCCAGACGTCCATACCACAGTCACAAGAAAAAAAGACCCTAAGGTTCAGAAGATTTCTGATCACTGTTGTACTCCCATCAAATCACCTCAAGGCCTAAGTACTTGAAGGAGCCTTTGCATCTTCCTACCTAGCCTAAAAAGCTTGCACTGTAAGTGATGGAAATACTAACACCTTGTGAGATGTTTTTGGGGTCGTAAAAGTTGCAGGATCGGGGAGAGCAATTTGTGCACAAACTTTAGTAAGAACAGAATCTGGGGTGTGCCATCCTATGTGAAAGGCTTCTCAGATCGAAGCAAAGGATGATGGGGCCCTCAAGATTAAAGAATTGACAACCTTTATATTACAAGAGGTTTGATGTGGTGACACACTGTTAATTATTTTAAGTTCTTGGGAGGCCCATATTTGGAATTATGTCCAAACCCATCCCCGTAACATGGAAACTATTACACTTGTTTAGGTAAACACCTTAAGCTCTCACCATTGTCTTTGGGTTTAACAATTAAAAGCATGAATTGATGCATATGGGTTCAGTGTTAGTTCTGCTATATGAGTAGGACCGCAGGATTAGCAGAGATCAAGTTTTCTTGTATTATCTTAAATAATGTGTTGACTATTGAAGCATCCATAATTTTTTTCCCATGCATTTACATTTCGTTCCCAAATGAGATGCAAGATATGTTTGAAAGAGATCTACATAATTCCCCATGGTTTTTTAAAACTCATATAGCTGTCCAAGATCTAGTCCAGATCCATGTTCTCTCTCCTTTGCATCTTAATGGTCATCCTGTTAGTAAGGCTCCCTAAACATGGTTCAGTCATACTGGTATGGCACTGCCCAATCCATGGGATTGAATTAATCACCTTTGTTTGTATAACGATTAACCTACATATTTTGATTACTACTTTCTTATGGACGATCATAAATGAGGTGGATAACTTACTTGCAGGCTTACTGTTTCCTTGATGCGTGCAACATGAAATTTAGATATTGCCAACTTTTGGATCTGCAGCAAGTGACTGTTTTCAAAAGGTGATGGGGTTAGGAAATTTTGCCCCGACCAGAGAAGATGGGGGATGATCAACCACCTGGATCCATCAACCTGCATGTGTGAAGAGATTATCTTGGAATATTTTCTTACTATTCTTTGATTAAAATTCCACTGGACATTAAGGAATGTTTTTCTCTGATTCATCCTAGACATGCAGTAATGTATGTGAGTGTTCAATTTAATATGATCATGTCCAAAATAGTTGTTGCAGAAGTTATGTTATTGTGTTGTGGGAAGGTATGTTATTATTACTGTTCACTCTGAGGCCTACTATTGCTATACTACAAGATGACTCCCCCTCTCGTATATAGCCAACTATTGATCCAAATTTTGCTAACTACTTCCATGATTCCGAAAATGATTATGAGTAGTGCAGGGATTGAACTGAATGCTTGCTCTAGAAGAGTGAATGTTCAATATCTTAGGCATAAAATCTGAAGGATTTATCGAATCTGCCTTGATCTTGCAAAACTAATAGAAAACTTTACATTAAACAACAAAACTTTACAATCCAAGTTGACCACTATGCACTAATGAATTTATTTTCAGATGCACCAGGTGTATTGTCTTCAGTAAGTAAATGCTTATAATCGATGGCATGATAAATGGGAAGGATTCTCATTGCTGGCTAGAAGGCTAGAAATTCCCAAAAAGGATGTCTTTTGGTTTATAATTCAAGATGGGTTGATGTTCCTTTGAGTTTCTTCTCCATAAGCAGCTTGTTATTTGCAAGATTCCAATTTAAAACTGATTATATTTGTTGCATATACATAAACTTTGAGTTCATGGTTTTCTAAATGATGTTTTCTATGACTTGGAATTGGGAAAGTTCAGAAATAGCTGCAGTGCTTGAGGGCTTGTCTTTGGATTATTGTTCCCTTGAAAGAATACTCTGACTCTAGATGACCTTTCATAATTATGTCCAAAAAGGATTCCTCCCGAATTGGGCCACATATTAGTTGTATGCTCAAGCCTTGATCAAATAATTCTACTATCTTATGATGATGACTCCTCTGGTTGATCTTGCATTCTCATGATCACATGAACACATGCAGGTCAATACTCAGATGCATTACAAGAACAATGTTTGTCTCATGTTTTTGAGCTAACACAGCTAGGATTGTTAGCAGGGTAAAGAATCAAAAGAATGTTGGGTGGTCAAGGAATGAGTAATTGTTTTTTTTTCCAGGGAAGAAATTCTCTGGTTTTACAATGCTCACTTCATGCAGTATAGGCCAACCCACACAGAACTTTGTCTGGATTCCTTTGGACTACTATAGATGCTCTCTTGTGAATGATGTGTTTCTTTAATACTCACAGGCTAATTACTCAGTGTATCTCTTTACAAAGAAATGGCTTGCATATAACAACACATTCCAGGCACTAGAAACATCGGAACTAGCTCACCCCAGATGTTCTCTATGGAGGCATTTGAAACTTGTTAGCATGACTGAATGCAACATATATTATATCTTCAACATAGAAATATGTGCATCATAACTTGGCTACTCGCTTGCTAACTACTTGGCTCTGTCTATTTGTGATCTATGAATGTGTGCAGCTCCTGGTTACTCTGTTTCCATGCAGGATCGTCAGATATGATGAGGAACTATGATGATCAGGGTGTTGCGGACTTCTCTTTAGCAAAAAAGTCTTGGAGAAGAGGATGCCCTGAAGTGATAACACATTTAGGGATTGTGGCATGGCAAACATATAAAATATGAAAATCTACAAGCTCCTGTGGTTCATGGACTCTTAACCCTTTGAGCTTTATTCTTGTGAAATTATAAGAAAATGCCAGCTCTTCATGAGAATATCATGAATGATTTGATGCTCCTTTGAAGTGGAAACTAAAAAATTAAACTAAATGCTATTATCTATTTCTTTTTAGAAACAGTCTACTTGTTGTGTATGTTTAATTTCAGGTTGGGGGGGGGGGCTGCCTGGGATGGCATTTCCAGCCTTACCAAAGATTGCATGCTGGGCTGACTACCCCCCAAGGGGATTGTGTCGCCCAGCTGTAAAGACTGAAGATTTGCAGATTGAAGGATGGACTGAGGGCTTGCAATATTGCAAATCTAAAAGTTTGAAGATTGGTGTGTTGCAGGTTCGAAGATCAATAAAGAGTATGGAGACCTGAAGACTGCAAATTGCAGAATGGAAGATTTGCAGACTTGGAGCTTCTTAGAATTAAAGACTCCAGTTTGAATCAGTTCAGTTGTGTATGATCCTTTCCTCTTAGCTTTGTCGAGGACGACAAAGTCTAGGGGGGGAGAGTGTTGGGTTGTAGAGTATGCACATACCCACAATTGTGCATAGGAACCCTCCCTAGACCATAATAATATCTCTTTTTGTAGCTACTTAGGAATTCACATAAAAACCCTCTCTTAGACACTTTTTAATATTTTCCCAAAAGTAAGGCTTTGGAGCCTTGTAAATGCTCACATCTTTTTGAAGAAAGGTAGAAAACTTCCCACGCGCGCACGTATTCTCTTCCCTTGAGATTTGGTTGTTAGATAATATATTCCAAGAATCCTTTTGAGATATGTTAGTTAGGCATGTGCTCCTTTTTGACTAGTCAAAAGGAGCACATGGGGAATTGGGCTGAGCCTATAAATAAGAGGCTCATTTCTTGTAAAAGGGGAGGTCCCTTGGCCATGGCTTGGGCCTCCATGCTAATGGAAAGAAGGAGCAAGGGAGGGCAATGCTCACACACATGACAACCCCAAGTGCCAAACCCACACACATGGATCAACGCCTAGCACACAAGGAGAAATGTGGAAGCCAAATGAACCTTCTTTCCATTAGCATGGAGGCCCAGGCCATGGCCAAGGGACCTCTCCTTTTACAAGAAATGAGCCTCTTATTTATAGGCTCAGCCCAATTCCCCATGTGCTCCTTTTGACTAGTCAAAAAGGAGCACATGCCTAACTAACATATCTCAAAAGGATTCTTGGAATATATTATCTAACAACCAAATCTCAAGGGAAGAGAATACGTGCGCACGTGGGGAGTTTTCTACCTTTCTTCAAAAAGATGTGAGCATTTACAAGGCTCCAAAGCCTTACTTTTGGGAAAATATTAAAAAGTGTCTAAGGGAGGGTTTTTATGTGAATTCCTAAGTAGCTACAAAAAGAGATATTATTATGGTCTAGGGAGGGTTCCTATGCACAATTGTGGGTATGTGCATACCCTACAACCCAACATATGTATTTGTGCATGCTAATGTATGTATGTGTAATAGTTGAAATACATATATGTTTATATGTATGTATGTATGTGTAATAATTGAAATGCATATATGTGGCATGCTTATGCATGTATGTTTATATGTATGTATGTGTAATAGTTGAAATTCATATAATGCATGTATGTATGTATTTACATTTTTATCTACTTATGTGTGTATATATGTATGCATGTATCTATGTTTTCTAAAATTTTATTTGTCTATAATTATAAGTTAAATGTTTGTAAATGTCAAATAACTATGATTCTAAGTTAAAAGGTTATTATCTTATGCATGCTTAGTGATTGAAATGCATAAAGTACTTATAAGTTTTCTTTCAATATCTCTCTCTCATACTAGTTGTCTCTCACACCATTAATTAATTTGTGAATGTCAAATGACTATGATGATAAGTTAAAAGTTTATTATCATATGCATGCTTAGTAATTGAAATGCATAAACTAGTTATAATCTATATTTCAATCTCTCTCTCTCTCTCGCTTATTAGTTTGTGAATGTTTAAATGAATATAAGTATGACTACATCTTTCTCTCCATATGCACCTTAATAAAATGATGGTACATTTTTATCATACTAAATTTTTGCATGTTTTTGCCATAGGAACTAGTGGCATCATATAATACTTTTGTAGATGGTGACTATGAATTGTTATCCCAAGATGTGCAATCATCAACACAATTTTCATTTTTAAACATAATGATTGAAGGATGCATTGGTGAAAATCCATCCATAGACACCCAACCCCCTCATGTTGATCATATTCCTGCAATGAATAATGATAGAAAAAGGCCAAAGAGAAGTAGAGGAGTAATGTAGGATGATTCTTATACAATTACTTTAATTAAATGTTTGAAGATGGATATGTCTATATTAAGTGAGGAAATATTTGTTTAAAAAATTGGGAGCAAGTAGTCAATTCTTTGAACAAGAAGTGTGGAGTGTCTTTTATTTGTGATCAAGTTCATTATAGAATTGACACACTAAAAAAGTAGCATAAAGAAGAGTCAACAAAACAAAACTCTATAGGAAGTACTCCTTCAACATGGAAATCTTTTGATTCATGTGAGTCGTTTTGGGGTTCATCTCCTAAATGCATTGGAATTTTGGTGCATTTGATAGTGATGGCCAGCTCTCAAGGGAATGCAGTTTTCAAAGATACTCCTATAGGGATTGATGACACAGTTTGAGAGCAATATTCGCAAAGTTAGAAAGATGTTTTAGATGACATATAAATTGAGGGTGTAGTAGGTAAAAGTTTATCTTGAGTTATGAAAGTTATGAATAATCAAGACAACTATTCATGCTTTTATTTATGAAGTTTCATGGGCATTTTCATCTATGTAATGGTTTGGTTTGTTTATGTCATAGAGAAGAACATGATGTAGTTTACTATGTCTTTCCATTTGGAATATTGAATGGCCGTTTTTGAATATTGAATGCTGATTCTATTTTTGAATGTTTTAAACATGTTATATTTATGTGAATAATAATAAGTTAAAATAAATGATAACAAAAGCTTACTAAGATATATATATTTAATAGGATGAAAACATTTGAGTGGGTATCATTTTTATCTTCATTTCTTATGAGTATGGATTATATATGCAAAGATAAAAAGCATATGAGACAAAATGATTATGAACTACCCAAGAAGAGAATGTGAGCATCTAATTCTCATGCTAGATCTTATTGGATGTGGATTTGTGTATGTTTTTATGCACTGTTGGAGCATGCTGCAACCAATTTTTCACCAAGAGAATGGTGGAAATTTCCAAAATAAAGAGTGTTTTGGAACTCTATTCATGATACCATTTGGTCAAACTCTCCCTTAGATTGCCAACATAAATTCATGTTTGCCCATCGCATGTCATATCAATGTTTTCATGTCTTGTTATGCTTAATGTCTCCATTCTTATCCATATTAGAATCATCCATTTATGTAAGGGATCTTATCACACCTAAACTGGCCTTATCATGTGTATTATGGAGACTAGCACAAGTTCATAACACACACACAATGTCTGAGCTTTTTGGAATAGGTGACTCCACAATTAGAAAGCATACAATCATAATTTGTAAGATTCTTAGTAGTAAAAATATGTATGATCATTATGGGATAAGTGCTCATAAAGATGAGAATTTACAAAACCATTATGGAGGACTTTAGGTCTTTGACACAAATTCCTCAAATAGCAGGTGTCATTGATGGTACGCATATACGCTTGTATAGGAAGCCAAACCCTGACTTACATCCCACACAATACATATGTAGACATGGTTTTCCTTGTGTTCTACTTCAAGGCATTGTGGACTCAAGGAAGCTTTTTTGGAGTATTGTAGGTAGAGGTCTAGGTGGAATGCATGATTCCACACATTTCAAAGATTCTTCTTTGTATATACAATTAAAACAAGGATTGGTTCTTAACTCACCAACATTGGAAGTTCAAGGTGAGACAATACGATCTTTTCTCTTAGGCGACTCAGCTTATGTTGGGGGATTCTTTGACAAGAAGGAGTTTGAGGGTTTGTAGGAGAAAATGGAAGGACCAAAAGAGAAAATACACCTTGGAAGTCTCTGCCGTTTGATTACAGTAAGAAAAGTACAATGTTTGAAATACAAGATACACCAATACCTCTGTGCACAATCCCGCAGAGTGCCCAATTACAAAATATCCAATATCCCAATGTCCTCTTGCTGCCGACCTCCTCTGCAACAAACCTCCACCTGCTTCAAGCTTCTCCTTGTGCACACCTTGCACCAAGCTTCCACAAAGGGGGAGGAGTGAATACCTGCTGTCGGCAAGCGTACACTGCCAAAGGACCTTGAGATACTTGGGGGGACTATAGCTTAGCACTTCTCTGCACCAAAATCCTTGGTCACTCTCTATGCACCTTGCACTTCCACTTCTGTGCGACGTACTCTGGTGACTCTTGCACTTCTCTCTCTTGCTCCACTTAGCCTATGCTCTCTTGCTTACTCCAACCTTGGTCCAAGAATGGCTCTTGCCTTGATTTGAGTGTGTCGATCACGTACGCTCCTAACTGCAAGTGAATCTTGGTGCTCACTTTGATGTCCCAAGATTGCTCTCACAAGTGGCAGCCAACTACTCACTGTTTTGTCCTGTAGTGACTTTAGTCTAAAACCAAAAATTTTAATGGGGGCCATACTTTCACCTGTGCGTACACTTTGCCGCTTCACATGCCTTCACATTTCCTTTTAATTCTTCACTTTTGCACATAAGGGGGGTTCACCTGAACCTTCCAAAACACTTTAAAACACACTTTGAACTTGGGGCAATTAGAGAAAATACCTCTGCAACCTGCAACCCACTTTCTCCGATTTACCCTTTGTGGACAATTACTTATGCACCACCTTTGCACTTTGACACCTGCACTTTGACTTTGCACCTATTGACTTTGACCTTTGGCCTTGTAGACTTTGACCAGTTGACTTTGACCGTTGACTTTGACTGCAGTTGACTTTGACCAACATGACTTTTATGGGCTCAACAGCTTATAAGGCAAGAAGTTTCTTAGTAAAACCATTCTGTAGTCAAGTAGGTGAGCACCTAAGAGAAAAGAGAGCATTTCACAAGCAACTATCAAAGGGTAGAGTCAAAATTGAAAATGCATTTGGGATCTTAAAAAACCGATGGAAGATTCTACAAAATATCAATGTAGATCTACCTATGGTCCCCTTGATAAAAAATGCTTGTTGTTTACTTCATAAGTTTGTTCAATCACAAGGCAAGAGTGAACCTAATGACCAAAAAATCCACATCCAACTACTTGGAATGAGATCTAGCATGTAGAGTAAGGATGGCATTATTTAGACAATACTCCATTGAGGAAGCTGCAATTGAAGATTGACATGTGCAAAGTTTATGGAATGCTTTTGAAGGTAATGTTTGCACAATATGTTTTTTCATAGTCCTTCCATGGCTTTTATTCAATTAATATCATTTTATTATCCTCATTTATGTAGGTAAATATGGGTCACAGAATGAAGATTAATGCAAAGGAGTGGAATCAAGACAATGCCTAGTGATTTATGATAAACATTGTAGTTTCTAGAGTGGAATCAAGACAATGCCTAGTGGTTTATAATAAACATTGTAGTTCCTTATATGATGTTAATCATGTTCGTACCATTCAAACTTATGCAACTTGAATAAAGAGTCATGCGCTTATTATATAATGTTTCTACATGATTGATTGGTAATCCATGGTATAATATTATCTAAATCTTCATATGTGCCTAAATATGATGACTCGAAGTATATTTTTGAATATGAGACCCCTATGTACACCTAAATGAGGTAACCCAAAGTCTATCTCGGGCCACCCAAAAATTGGCAACCGAATTTTCATGTGCACCTAAATCTGATGACCCAAGGTCCATTTCTTTGGTCACATGAAATCTGGTCATTGGACCTTCATGTGCACCTAAATCCGATGACCCAAAGTCCATCCCCAGCCACCCGAAATCTGACCACCGGACATCCATCTGCTCTTAGAATACTTTTGGGTGACCCAAAAAGTAATCTCCTGTCACCCAAAAACATGTCCATGTGCTACCTCTATGAGAGCCCAATTTAAAATCCAGCAATTGTTGTGTGATAGATGGCAAATAGGGAGATTCCTATCGAAGAGATAAATTTTGATCTTCCAGTCCATCATGCGTTTGTATAAAAATATCTTAGATCATATGTCTAGAGTCCAAAGTCCTTTAAAATTAACTTTTGCATTGTCCATGAGGCTCTGGATACGTGCAGACTAGTGATGAGAGTGCTTATGAGTCAACAAGTCCAAGGCTGCAATCCCCCTTGATTGTGCAATTGTGTGGAAAGAGCCCATGAGCATGGCAAAAAAGCGTGAAAGCTTTAGTCCCCAAAGTAGATGGTTTGAAATACATTATATATGGCTGAATAGTAGTTTTCAGATTCAATCACACACACACATACATACATACACACACATCTCTCTCTATATATATATATATGAGAAGCTTTTCTTTTTCTTTTAACCAAGAAAATCCAATGTCCACTTGTGGGCCCCGGGGTTTGGTTTTTGCATAGCACTCGTGACCAATAATTGCAAGTCCAAAGTGCTTGTGGGCCGCATCAGATCGCGTCTGGACTTTCGAGCTGTTCGAGGGAAGAGATTCATAAATCGCAACGTTACGCCGTCCCATCAATGAGCTTTCCCTATTGTCATTGCTATTGCTGCTATGATTATTATTATTATTTTGTTATATTATTTTATTATTATTATTATTATTATTATTATTATTATATCCAAAGTCGTGGGTCCACAATCATCAAGTGAGAAAAAGAACAACGATGTACGTCCTTCCAACTGCAGCGCAACCCGCACAAGAAGAGATTAACTATGTATAATTTGGTTAGCAATTACTTGTGTATATTTGATTAATTAAATAGTTTTTTTTAATAAAAGGAAGTTCGGCCTTAGCCTATTCTCCCAGACTTTAATTAAAATAGAGAAGATAAGTTACAAGTGAATGGGACTAGTGCCCATGGAACCCCCCAAATCCCACAATGCAGGGGCAGAGTAAGGCAAGCTAGAGGGCATTACAAATGAGGCGGATAAATCTATCATCCCCCTCATGTGGGACCCATTTGGGCTTCAACTTGTTGTTTTCGAGGAGATAAATAGAGTGATGTCTAAACAGTGGAGATTTCTTATCTCGGGAGATTCTTTTACCTAGAAGAAACAGGGATTTCTCGATTGACCATTCCTTAGGAGTTTGGCCAAAATTGACAGCACAACGCTCCCTCCAAATCTTCCAAAGAGTCTTACCCCTGATGGCATTCCAGAGTCTTGATGAGCAGCCGACCGCCTCACCCAACAACACCTATTGCCAATTGATTTGGTTCGTGAGTATCAATACCCGGGTCACGTGATGCCAGATAACACGAGACTTGGGGCAATCGAAGAACAGGTGAGCTAAATCTTCGATGCATCAATGGCAACGCTTGCACCATGGTGGTACGCCACAGATTTTGTTAGCCCTTGCATTGGACGAGATACCTTTATGCAAGATCTGCCACATGAGAACTGACTTTTTGATCTCAATTAGGGGATGCCAAATAGACATGAACTTTAGTTCCCATCGAAGTTTGGTCCAAGAAAGGCCATCTCTTGTTAAGAGTGTGATGAACATCTAAGTTCTCTTTGAAGTTGAGGATTCTGGATAGTTTCATACCATTGCTCCATTTGAGGCCCTCCAGGCAAGGAAGATCCTGACCCCAAAGAAGGCATGTAGTTGAGCGGTCCCAAGCTGAACACCTGCCTTGAAGAAGAGTCCATTCCTCAAGGGTAACTCTAAGTCTCGGGTCCAAGTCTTCGAACCTAATCCACTGGCTGGTCTCTTTTTTTCAGAGTTGTTTCCACTGTTTGAACCCCTTGTTCCAAAGCCGCTTTGCAACTTGGAGGTTCCAAGACTCCACCTCCCTAATGTCGCCGATCGAGAACCAGATAGAGTCATTTTGTCTTATCCCAGCTGCCCACTTCCACTCATCACTGATTCTGATGAATTGTTTGGCCTTGTTCCAAATCTTCCATAAAGAACACACGAGGCTAGAGCCTTTAGGGGACACCGGGTGGGGGGAGAACAACAGCGTGAGAATCCCTAAGTCCTTCCAACCAGGATAACCAACGAAGGTAAGGTCTTCCATGTTTCTAAAGATCAGTTTAGCCCAAGAGGACTCACTATTGCTCCAGGCCTTGATAAGCCACTTTGCCGCCAGCTTGTCAGCCAATGCACCGATATCCAAAATTCCCAATCCCCCTGAGTCTTTATGGCTAATGCAAGTTTCCCATTTGATTTTGGGAATCCCCCTCCTGTTGGGGTCCCTAGTCCAAAGGAAGTTTCTGTAGATTCTTTCCACTTTGGCCAAGTCTTTCTGCTTAGGTCTCCAACACGAGATAAAGTAAATAGTTGTAGACAACATAAATGTGTTAACAACCATAGCACGCCCTGCGAAGTTGACTTGCATACCTTTCCAATGATTCAGTTTGCTATCCATCTTGGATAGCACCCAATTCCAACATTGGTCCATTGAGATGTCGAATCCCATCGGAATGCCAAGGAGACAGAAGACTTGACCACTAGGGATAACTTGACACCCCTGATCTAACAACAATTGGGGTGTAGGTCCGCGGATTGCTCTAAAAGAAGTTTTAGCATGGTTGATTTTTGAACCTGATGCCACACAAAAGGTGTCGAGGCACCACCAAAACACCTCAATTTTGTTGATATCATTATGCACAAAGGCATTGATGTCATCGGCAAAGAGTCTCGCAATCATTTGGCCTTGATTTAGAGGTAGGGAAAGACCCTTGAGATTGCCAGCATCCATGTGATGCTTTAATAGGCAACTGAGTCCATTCGAGGTGATAGCAAAGAGTAATGGAGCAAGAGGGCAGCCTTGCCTAATTGATCTTTTTAAACGAACGGGCTCAGAGAGCTTACCGTTGATATTTACTCTAGTTGAAGCATTTCCAAGAAGAGTTGAAACCATCTTCGTGAACTTTAGGCTACATCCAAGGTCTTTCAGTGATTGGAGAATAAAGTCCCATTCCAATCTATCATACGCTTTGTCGAAGTCGATCTTAATGAATACCAGATCTTGTGCAGACTCCTCAGCAAACGCAAGGCCTTCCCAAATATCGACAATTGCTTCAAGTATAGATCTACCTTTGGTAAAACCTTTTTGGTCTTCACAAAGCCATGACTGTAAATGACAAGAGATTCTGTTGGCAATAACTTTTGCAATTATCTTGTATCCTGTTTGGATCATGGTAATCGGTCGCCAATTTTCAATTTTGTTCTTATCTCCCCTTTTGTGGATTAACTTGATGACGCCATTATTGAGACACTCAGGGAGGGCACCGAAGGAGAGAGCCTCTTGCCACAACAGACGTAGTGGGGTGGCTGTTGCAGAGCAAAAGAGCATAAGAGTAGAGCCCCAAAATTTTCAAAATGATGGGCATATTTTTTCTTCTTCGAGGTCTTCAAGAATTCCCTCAAGCCATGTAAATGCACTAGAGGAGTCCTCTAGTTGCATAATCCCAAGTTGTTGTAAAATATCCCTTGTAAAATGGTAGGAGATTAGTCTTTTAGTGAATAAAGTGCCGGTCTCTTGTGTGAAAGGACCAAACTTAGGGCACATGTATATAAGTCACTTTGTGACTCTTTGTAAGGACTTTTTGCCATTGTGAAGAAAGAGCATTCCTGAATTTTCGAATTTGCCTCTTCATTGCAGATTTTGATCTTCATTTTGATCTTGTATATGTGTGTGTTGCTTGAAATGTGTGTGTAGAACTGTTGTCTACCCCTTCCCATTGATTTTGAGCTGCTGTAATGTGTGTGCGAACTAGTAGGAGTTGTGGCGAGAGTGTGGGTGTTTCCCGCCATTTACTATTTTGGCCATAACTTGAAGCAAAGTTCTCAGAATCGAGTGAAACCACTTCCAATAGATGCGTCTCGTCGAGAGCTTCGAAACGAGTACCCTATTGCCTATATTCGGAGTCCAGAGCTGAGAGAAATCCTTGATTTTCTAAAAACTGCTGTAAGAGGTATCGCGGCAAACACTTTCAGGATTTCAGTGAGTTTGGGAAGTGGATTAGTCTTTTCTCATGCATGCTAGCTTAACCACTTCATTTTCCATCATGTGTGCACATGTCTTGATACACTTGGTTAGGTCGTTTGATCGGATTGACATTTGAATGTGTGTTGATTTCCCACTATATGCACTTGTGTGGCAATCGAGGTACAGTCTCATTGGCACAAGTCCTTGAGTCATCTTGACTTAGGTACATACGTTTTTGGCGCCGTTGCCGGGGAACACTCAACCAAGGTGCCTTCGTGATGGTTATAGATCGAGTGTTATAGAATCGTACTTGTGGAAGTGAATTCGTCTTGTGGCAAGTAGTCAATTATTTCAGCACTTGTTACTTCACATCTCAGAGGTGTGTGTGATAAGTTTTAGGTTTAGGGTTAGGAGGAAAGGAGAAAAGGAGGAGTTAGGGTTAGGTTAGAAGAAGAGGAGTAGTGAGGAGAGGAGAAGAAGGAGTAGACGAAAATCACCAAAAAAATCCCCAAAATCACCAAGAAAATTAGCAAAATTCAAATTCTGTCAAAGAAAGTATAAAAACCAAAAAAATAGTCTCATTTGACACTTCACAGAGTTCAGGTATCGTCTGAGAGCTACGAGTGGTATCGTGAGCAGTGTATCGCGGGGTGCAGGCCTTCAAAGTTAACTTGTGTGCCCAAGGTGCTATTAGGACTACATCAAGGTAAGGTCCTACAAAGAATGCCTGCTAAAAACTCATTAAAACATGCATACACACGTGATTAAACGGGTGCGCAGTATCGCGGGAGGGGAAAACTGATATCAATACAGACTTTTTGTGTGACTCAGAGGCCTAGGAGAGAAGAGGAGAGTAAGGAGAGCAAGGGGGTGTAAAAACTTTAGAATTTTCTTGCATTTTGGCTTGAGTATCGCGATCGGTTGAGGTTTGGTATCGCGATACCAAAACTCCCTTGTATCGCGATACTCGTCGAAGTATCGTATCGCTTGATACCTGTCTTGGTATCACGATACCATTTTGGTATCGTGTCGCCAAGTTGGTATCGCGATCTCACCTTACCAAGTTGGTATCATATCGTTACCTGCGGTATCGTATCGTGACTTCATTGGTATCGTATCGTCTAGGTGCTGTGGTATCGTATCGTTTGAATCGAGAGATTGTATCGTCTTGCTTCTTAAGTATCGTATCGTACACGTGGTATCGTATCGCCTTCCCTTCGAGAATTGTATCACGATACCACACTGATGTCGTATTGGCATAAGTTCCAGTATCGTATCGCTTGAGCCCCTTGGTATCGTATCGTCGGACTTTTAATATCGTATCGTGCAAGCCGGTGGTATCGTATCGCCGCTTGTCACAGTATCGTATCGTCCCCTTACTTGAGATCGTATCGCGACACCAAAGTGGTATCGTATCATCATTGTGTCTGGTATCGTATCACGGTCATTATCCAGTATCCTATCGTCTGCTGCAGATAGTATCGTATCGCGTAGAATTCAAGTATCGTATCGTTTGGACTTCTGGTATCGTATCGCGGCCAAGGCAGTATCGCCTAGTGCGGTATCGCCTGGAAACGGTATCGACCAGATTGACATTAGTATCTTTTGGTAGACAATCAGAGGCATTAGAAGAGCCACTCAAGGAGAGTCTCTAGAATTTCTAGAGAGACTTAGGTGAGTGAATGAACTTGAGGTCAAGAAGGGTGCTAAGTAGCCGAAGAAGCATCATATCTTCTATGGGAAGTGCTGCCCAGGCTAGTCATCACTCCATCTACTCAGAGACTTCCAGTGATTCAGAGGAGGAAATACCCATGGCTTCGGAAGACATGCAGGGTCCAACACCGAATAGGAATTTCATGTCTACCATTGAAGGAGATTACCGTACCTCCTTACAGTATGTGTCCACTAATGCCCAGGAGATCCCTATCTTCCTGGATGGCTTAAATAGATCTGTGGCTAGGATGGTAACTTCCCTGAATGCCACAATTGTACCCCGACCTGCTGTCAAATACGAGGGAGGTGCATATATGGACAAAATTGGTCATATCTACATTGTGACTGAATTTCCTGAGAGGATCAACGAAAGGGGAGAGTTTGTGGACCCAGACAACTCCGAAAGAGCACACCCTGAAGAGTTTGTGAATACCCCTAGGGGCCGGTCTCAAGTATCACGGGTCTTGAGAGGAGACTTGATTCCTCAGGACGACTACTTGTTGGAAGTCTATATGATCCATGGATCAGACCTATTGCTTCAAACCGACTTACCTGCTCTAGGAAGAGAAGAAAGCCCCATGACATTCTATGAGTTGAAAGACCCAGATGATGAAACTAGACTCATTTACTTGGATAAGGATCAAAGGAGATATTGGCCTGTGAGTGCATTAGACAAGGCTCAGCTGAGATATATGGGTACGCCTGTATTTTCTCAGAGAGATCAGGCAACTACTTCACAAAATCCTTTTGGAAATCAACAAGAGACGGAACATACAACATCAGGACAGACCAGCCAACGAAGTGTGCCCAACCGCACTCATGTACAGTTTGCAACTCCAGGAGTGCAAACACACCATCAGACCCACGCAGGGATAGGTAATCAGTACCGACCACCAGTAATACCACAACCACTGGTAGGAAGACAGCCTGGAGTACCTCCAATATGACCGGCTGCCCCTGTTTTCCCTGTGATGCCCAGACCGCCTGAACCAATGAGAAGATTGATACCTATCCAAGTAGCTAAATGTGTGAGAAACCATTATGATGGATTGGGAGAACCCTATGATCATATCGCTGAATTTAAACAAGTTCTAAGAGCGGAGCAAGTAGATGACTTCTTTGTGCAGTATGAGTCTTTTGGACTCACCCTCACAGGGAGAGCTTTAACTTGGTTCCAACCCTTAGATCCCAATCAATTTGGAAACATGGAACAATTCTTTCAAGAATTCATTGAAGAATTTACAAAGAGAGGGATTAAACACAATTCAGCGTCTTTAATCCATAACTTTAAACAAAACCCTAATGAAACTGTGAAGACTGCTGCCCGAAGATTCAATCAATATGTGGATAGATGCCCAGTAGCTGAGAGACCCACTCAACAAAAGATGATTTCATTATTTCTAGATGGGCTCACTAACGGAACTCTACGAACCCTAGTGTATGTGAAGAGGCTACAAACATTGAGTGAGTGTCTTCAAGAGTGCATTGATTTGGAGGATAACCTTGCCGAGGATCTCAAAGGCACAGTCGACCTCACTAAAACAGAAGATTTAAGGAGCACTGTTACATCCAACTCCAGTAACATGGAAGAATTAGCAGAGTTATTAGCAAAGAAACTAGGAGTCCAGGGACAAAGAGCTTACCAAAGCCCAACGCAAAGAGTGCCTATGCTACGGAGATGTAATTTATGTGGAGGAGAGCACCCCACACACTTGTGTGTCCGAGAAGGGGTTGGTGCACAACCTACGTATCCATACCACAGACAACAACAACAAGGGACTTCTTGGTACTGCCACATAGAACAAAAATATACCAACCACACTACTGAGAACTGTCCATTCAATAGGCAAGTACGCCCTTTTCAACCACCACAGTATAGACCCTATGGATACCCGCCTAGGGAACCAGGTAGAGAGATACCAAGATGCCACCCGTATCCCACACTAGCAGAAGCATCACAGCCATACGAGCAAGCACCGTATCCACCACCACAACCAGTGCTAGGACCCCAACTGTCAAAACCACAGTAGGTAGTATCCGTGAAGTATGCTCAACCAGAAGAAAACTTAGAAAGAGCTATAATTCCAGCATCGACAATGACCAACGTAGAATCCACAAACCCTGGATATGAACCTCCTCCAAGAGGGTACTACTCATACAAAGACAATATGATGGAATACGAAACGGCATATGATGCTGCTTATTACGGATATGAGGGCTATGATCAGACATATGGGGCAGAGATGACCACCTTAATGTATACGTCTCCTAAAGCACAACCAACAGTGAGACCACCTATCAGACCACCCATACAGAGAGGACCATGCTATAGATGCGGAGGAGACCATTTTATCCGAGAGTGCCCTCGACCTTACAACACTCCACCACCTAGGAGTTGGGAAGGATATTGCAGTGATTGCGGAAAAGAACATCTTTTTAGGGATTGCCCTAAGAATTCGGCAAAAACTCAAGATACTGCACCCATCAATGTGATAGAGGTCATAGAAGGATCTAGAAGTGATAAGGAGTACACCATACCGCTAAAGGCTATTACTAGAGCCCGAGTGAAGCAACAAAAGGGAAAGCAACCAGAAGATAAACAAGAAAGTAATAAAACTGTAGGCTCTGAAATTCAGGTAGTCGAGGATTCTGAGAACCCACGTGAGAACTCCCAAAACACAAGAGTACAAAAATGGAAGGAAAGACGAGAAAAAATCAAAGAAAAATGGGCGAGAAATAAGAGTCAAGACAATAAGAAACAAACTAAGGGCGTGAAGGAGCATAAATAACAAAAAACGCATAAGGAGATCCCTGAGCCACCGCGGATTTGCTCAGAAAAAGAGAAGCCGGAATCAATTCTAGCTGATCCAAAGCCAGACGACTTGGACATGTGGTTGAAAGCTTACCAAGCTAGAATCAAAATAGGCCCAAATATAGAACAATATGAAAAACTCTATCCTCAAGGAGAATTAGAAAAAGAAAGATTAGCGATATGTAGGAAATTGATTGAGGTAGCACAAGCAACCCTAGAAAAGACCGTCCCAATTTTACCAGAGACAAGGATTGCACATGGTCTTTACGAAGAATGCTTCAAATCCAAAGATAAGGAACCTAGAGAGGAAGATGACCGAGATGAACAAATAAAAGCACAAGATGAACAGGTGTCAATGATACCAGACCTAGAGGCTGATTGGCCAGAAGCCTTGTGGAATAGAATCAGAGAAGAGCAATGGAAGAAGAATGGAATCAGTCCACCTCCTATTGAGGAAATAGATGTGGAAGATGATAACCCCATCCCAACCTGGAGGAAGCATATGAGGAAGTATCGAGACTTGATAGAGGTAGAGAGGAAACTCTGAGCATTTCGACATTGCCGAATTACATGGGAGAATATGAAAGAGAGTCTCTAATAATACGAGCACCCACAATGCATGGGAAGGAAAAAGGAAACACAGAAGAGAGTTCACACAATCTAACATAACTTAAGAAAACAAAGGTGCAATGCAAATTGACGGTGGAAGAGTTCCTTCAACTTAAACCACACTTATGGAGGCAGTTAGCGAACCAATTAGAACCACCACCAGAGAAAGAAGAAACAAAAGGAAATGAAAAGGAAAGGAAATCAACGATACAAATTCCAGTTGATAAAGTGGGAGAATTTAGTGAAGGAGATGAAGGTAATACGTGTTTACCTGTCACCCACAATGGATACATGACCAAGGCTATTCTAGATACGGGTGCCGGGGCAGGAATTGCCACCAAGGAGATATGGGAAAAGTGGGGAAAACCGGCCTTGCAACCCACACGCATGAAACTCCAACTAGCAGACGGTCATGTGGAAAGACCCCTAGGAATATTGGAACGAATCAAACTAACCACCTGTGGAGTAGAATTTGAACACACATTAGCCATTTGTAAGTTCGAGAAAGCAAACAACTATGAAATGATATTAGGACGACCCTTTATGAGACAAATGCGGGTAGTGCAAGATTGGGGAAGAGATGGATTATACCTTCAACATCAAGGAAACACCACCAAGATAAATTTGCACACGTTTGCTTATCGAGATGTCCCTCCACTACAATGGAATCCAGTCCACAAAGAAGAAGATGACCTATCCATTCACAGTGCTGGATCAAGTGATCAACCTTGGATGCATGAAGATGCCCAGTTATGGATGTGTAAAGAAGCGAAGAGAAGAGAGGAAAAAACAACTGTGGCCGATAGGACACTCTAACTATCGATCAGTAGAAGACCTAGACTACATGCCTCAAGACTTTCCTGATGAGATTTTCGAGCCGCATGGATGGATGGAAATCTTAGCAACCTTAGATGTGTGCGTAAACGAAGAAGTGTTGACGATGAACGAGTGTATAGACGACGAAGGCTATGATGTAAATCTATATATGGTTGTTCTTCAAGAAGTAGAAGAAGGGGAAATCCTGGAAAAAGAATGGAAAGAGGAATATGAAAGCATAGAAATGGAACCAGAATTTGACTCTCAAGAAAGCTACTTAAACACTATTCAGAACAAGAAGGAACAGGAACCAACAAAGATCTTATCAATTGAAACTGCTCCGGCATTACACAGGCAGAAGGAGGACATAAGTAAGGTAGAGCCAAACCCAGATCTTTTTGAAGTTCCTGCACACTTTAAAAGGTACAAGGTAGAAGAAAGAAAAGTAGCCATTCAAATGCCTAAACGAGGGGCCCGAGACGGAGAAGCATACGACAACAAGGAACAAACCAAAAAAATTGTTGTAACAGTGGAAAGTGGAGAAGAGCGGTGCACATATATTGGAAAAGATGTATCTGAAGAGGAGGAAGAGGAACTCATATACCTTATCAGAGAGTACCGAGACGTGTTCGCATGGACCTATAAGGATCTCAAAGGTGTAGAGCCCACCATTTGTTCCCATCGAATACCAATGACGGTGTCGGAGCGAACGCGACGGTCGGTGGATCAGGGCGACCGCCAAAAATACGGCTCACGCCGGGTGCTTGGAGCAACTCAGGTGTCGTAAAGACTCACAAAGAGTCATTAGATCCTCTTGTTAAAGAAACTAATTCTGTCATCAAGAATTCTTAGACATTTCAACCTCAAAGCAAGTTCGACTAGGAATCAAGGCAAAAAAAGAGCTGTGAATTCTAGTTTAATTTGAAAATTCAGATAATCATCCTTAAATCAAATTTGAAGGTGGAGGATTACAGAGGAGCGACTCTCAGTTGTTAGAATGTGTTACACTCGGAACAGATGTTTTAACCTTTATGATCATAGATATAGTTTTAGAGAAGACAGAGCATCGGCTATGACGGACAATGTCTGAAGCACTGAATAAATCGTTTCCACAAATCAATACCTCATAATTCAGTTTTTGTTCATTATTACAGATCAAACGTGACTTGGCCTTTTGATTCACTCTTGTTTGCACTTAACTCACACCACTGTCGGAACAACTTGTCAGATGCCCTTCAATTTATTCTCTTCTGCTACAAATGTGAACATCTACGCAATTGTGTGAGAAAATGATTCATGAGCCATAACGACGAGTATTTGACTTCAGCATCTGTTAGAGTTATATATATTTAGAATTGAACAAAGTCACAGAGTCATCCGACACAACAACTTCAACGTCTCTAGTTGCGCAATAGTTTTAAATCATAATGAATAAACTTCAATAGCTAAGATTAAAGTTTACTTCGAGTTTAAGCTCTGCATCACAGAAGGTTAAAACATTCAGTCTCTACGTAACGCTTCAGCGAACAATAATCACATAAAGCATCAGAGCAGAACAAATCCATAGCCAGTACTTTCATTACTAACACGTGCGATAGGTATGCTGCAGAGAAAAGTCTTTCAATATTAAAGTAGATATAAAGTTTTCATATACAGAACACATACATCACTTAGCTAACCGATTTCAATCCTCAATATGTAATGTGTCGATACATTTCTGAATGCCTTTCTGCTTTACATCGAAGATGATGATCGATGTACTGAGGACAATGTTTGAATAAACATACTCGTGCACGATTCTGATGGCCTCTCAATTGGTATCTGTCATGAAAGGGCTTTCAAGCACAAACAAAAAGATAAGATTACCGTTTATCACAAATAAAATCTTGCAAGTATAATCACTACAAAACGGCGATAAATTCTTTGTTTGCGCTCTTGTGAAGTACACACTAGTAAAATTTCTCGCTTTTCCCAAATTTTTCTACCTCCATATCAACTCATATAGATTTGTGAGCCTTAATTTTTTGTACTTCTGCCAAGAGCATAGCTGACGAACAATTTTAAATAAAATTTGGAAACCTTATTTTTCAACACAAATACCACACGGAGAGGGAAAAGAAACAACTTAATCACATAATTAAACGCAGTTGTTTATGGTGGAAACATCTATGTTCTGCATTCTTAATCTTCATAAAATTAACGTGCAATCCAAAGTCAACCATTTCTGCTCTCTTTGGCTAAATAATGTTTGAAAATCAGAAGTCATCAACTGCACCAGAAGCAGATAAAAAACAATCGCTTCAGTTGGAACTAAACTAAATCTTCTGTTAACTCAAAAAAAATATTTAAGAAATCCATTTGCGCAACCCTGTATCATATACCCACAATATAAACCCACACATCAGCTTCTTACAGCTTTTATGACAATGAATAGTAATATCTCCGTACTGCCAAAGTCCTGATCATGGTTGAAACCTCCCAAACAATCTCGAACAAAGTACAAGAAAACTCTATGCGAGAATATTAATTGATACAATCAAGAGTCGGACGGACCTAACGCAATAAACGTCATCACAAATACAGTTTCCCATCCCCATTCTTTGCGTCCTTTCATTTTTCTTAACAAAATCATAGTATTATGCCTGGGTAGAGACGAAGTGGATTCTAAATCAAGAGGAAACAAAAACCAATCGTTATCCTCACTGGAATAATCCGATCAAATCAGCATGGACAAATATCAAAACAGAAGAAAGTTACAAGCAGCGACTATGACGCAGAGATTAAGTCAATTATGCAACGCATACGATAAAAATTCAGAGTGTGTGTAGATGTTGTCACCATTGAGCGTTGAAAAAAAAACCTTCTTCGTCTGAGCTTAATGCTATCATCTCCTTCATCCACATTCTCCCGACCAATTCTGCTCAATTTTTCTTTGCCCAGCCATAAGATAGCGTCATCCTTGATATACGATGTTGCCAAACCTCTCTACGTGCGATGGGCCTCTGTCCTTATGCCTTGCGATGCCTGCGCTACTGATTGTTCCTTTTTTTCCATATCAGAACTGTTATGATGGATGATCAGAGAATAGCGGATAGCGTTCCTCATCAACAGAAAATAATTCGTTTCTAATTGGCGTCCGCTATCAAAGCATTCTCCCCTTTTTGCATGCCGACCCCTTCTTTTTTGCAATGGAAGGACACGTACGACCAGTCTAGAGAGCTCTCCCAAAGACAAGAATAACGCAGGGAAAACAGACGAGAGCTGAAAGAGGTGAATGAACCGAACGATGTGTGACGATTCCTCTTCCTCCTCTCTGAATAGCAGTGATTAGCCCCCCCTAATCTGCCAACAATCATCCCATTATATGTTGCCACTCATACTTTTTGATCCCTATGGTCTCTGTAATCATGGAACTTTACTCTGGACATTTGCTACCGCAGCAACACTGCCGCCGTGTTAGATTTCTGCATGTGCCTGTGAGCCTCCTTTTTCGTTAGGTATGACTTACACTTTACGTCCTCTGCATGTGTTCATTTCTGATATCAGAACTGCCGATTTCCCATTGTCGGTGGCCTCCTTTTTTTTTTTCGTTCGAAGTTTCTCCTTTTCCTTCTTTTGATAACGACCCATTATTTTATTCAGATCACTATATTAATAGCTTGTGGCTTCCGTTTCTAAACTTTCAAAAACATCGGATCAAAAGATACTTTTGCAAGCACTTTTTGTGTCACTAGAGATGTCCATAGCTTTATCAACAAGCATCCGCTTTAATACTTGTTTCCTATTACATTTAGTTTTATTGTCATCTTTGGGTCCAAGAACCTTTTGATAGAGTTCCATAAAAGCCTAAGGCCTGGTTGCTCTCCTCATACAAATCACTTAGCCGCTGTAAGTAATGTCTTCTTCATGATTTGAGTGGGGAGAGAGAAATCTCTCCGACATCCACCCCCACCAAACCTGTGCATCCTCCGGATGCGCCAATAACCTGTTTTTTGCTTCATGATAAAAGTCAATTTCATACCATAATATGTGCAATCAATTCCATAGCAGAATATGTGCATGGGTTTTAAAGGCAAAGTGCCTTATGCACGGCTGCGTAATTAGCCCTATTTATATGCACACTTTGAAAATGCATGTATAAAATTAATGGTGCAATCAATAAAGAGAATGGCTTCTGATGGTGAGGCTTGTGCACTCACTCACATACATATCAATGTGATTATACATTCATCCTTACAGTCTCTCATATGTGCATGGGCATAGATCCGATCGTGACTAGATGCATGGTCATGGAGTGTGACCCTACTATGCATACTTTTGATGCATTAGAAAAACAAATGGTGCATAAATAGGGTAATTGGTTGTCGATGTAGAGGCTTTCTATCTCCTATACTTAGAACTTTTTCACAGATTTCATAATGCATTGTTACAATTTGATAATGGTGCAAATGAACGTGCACCTAAGGGCAAAACTCAATATGTGTTCATACATAATTTAATGCATCCTTGAAATGCACGCTTAAATAAATGGTGCAAAACTGGAAGAAAAAGGTTTTCATATTCTATTCTTGAAGAAAATCTTGGTTGTCCATAAAGTTCCATTCTTCATCTTGAACCTGGAAAATATCTTGCAAACAAACTCGTGAAAAAAACATAAGTATTAGCATATTTAAACCAAGTTTTTCAATTCAAAACTTCTAGATGATTCATCTGTAAAACTCCCAAAGTAACATTAAGTCAAATTTTGTAGCTTCCATCAATTTGTCTTTTCTTGCTTGACCTGCATTAAACCACTCAAAACATTGATTAGAAAAGCAATATTTAAATCATTAATGAAATTCATAATTTTAAATTTTGTAAAACAATTCCGATATAAATACCTTTTTGATAAGGAAGTAGGTTATAACTCCCATTCATAATTATCTTTTGATGAGGGAGAGATACAACTCCCATATAAATACCTTTTTGTTGAGGAAGTAAGTTGTAACTCCCATACATAACTATCTTTTGATGAGGGAGAGATACAACTCCCATATAAATACCTTTTTGTTGAGGAAGTAGGTTGTAACTCCCATACATAACTATCTTTTGATGAGGGAGAGATACAACTCCCATTCATGTGTGTTTTTGATTTTTAGGGAGAACACTTACTAAACTCCCGGATTTATAAGGTATTGGTGACCTTTGCATATTTTGTTCAATTTGTTTAATAATTTCATCAATCATCTTCTTTTGTTCTTTGTTTATACTCTTTTCTTTATCAAGTTCTTTTGGTTTTCTTTGACTAGTTTCTTGATTCTTAATGTGCTCTTTATCAAGTTCTTTAGGTTTTCTTTGACTAGTTTCTTGATTCTTAATCTCATACCCCAATTTAGTTTTCCATTTAGTCACTTTATCTTGATCGTCACTTTATCTTGATCAAATAATGCATCATTCTCTAAAAGCTCTAGATCACATGTGATATAATAGTTATCATCTTTCTTCGTCATTAATATTACTTGCTCATCTTTTTGCTCATTCGTATCTATGTTTTTATGTTCATTTCGCTCAAGTTTTTTGTTTTCCCAAGATTTTGATTCATCAACTGTTTTGTCTTGATTATTCATCGAAATCTTAATTTCTTGATTAACAATTTTATCATTTGTATGTTTCTTTGGTCGCCATTGATATGTTTGTGTCATTCTTAGTTTTCTTGGTTTTGATTTTGTTTGTTCAAAAAGTTTTTCCATTCCCCCTCGACTTAAGTTTAAGCGTAAAGGAACATGAGTATGGACATCACATATTTTCTTCCCAAGTTGACAAACTATTTGATGTTTGCATGCATGTTCAAAGGCAATACAATTATCATATGTATGACCGATTTGGTCACACCAAAAACATCGAATAATGCGTTTTCGCATCTTATTTGATTTTTTTGGTATTATCCTAGGAATAGGTTTTGTAAGATCACATGAAGGTGTTTGATCAGGCATATATGTAGACAAATTATGGACTCTTACTTCATGTTCTTGATTAAGTTTCAATCCTTGCATTTGTTTAGATAATATTTCATACTTCTGGTTTATTTCTTGAATCTCAGCATTCATTTTCTCTTTCCAAGTTTTAAGACTATTTGATAATACTGGTAGACTCTCTTCCATAGCATTGATTGAATCATTTAGAGTCAAAATCACTCTAATTGTCTTTTGTAGAGCTTCATTGGCCTTGTTTTCCCTTTCTATGAATTTATCTTCCCATTTTCTCAAATGTTGATCTATCAATGCGTTCACATATGCTTCATCAATAACAATACTCGTTGAATTATGCTCTTGTAAATTAATTTCAACAGATTCATTACATTGATTTATATTTTTCATGTTTGTATGCTGCTTTTGTTTACCCATGACTCACGCTTGAATATTAAAGAAGCACCAAATAAACGAAAAACAAGCTATGAGGTTATACATACATCAAACATACATTCGTTGGCATTAATTTGAGAAAAAAGTCTAGAAACATGTACCTGAGCTGCAAGGCCGTTTGTACACGTCGGGTTCAAAGTGCCGGAGCGAACGCGACGGTCGGTGGATCAGGGCGACCGCCAAAAATACGGCTCACGCCAGGTGCTTGGAGCAACTCAGGTGTCGTAAAGACTCACAAAGAGTGATTAGATCCTCTTGTTAAAGAAACTAATTCTGTCATCAAGAATTCTTAGACATTTCAACCTCAAAGCAAGTTTGACTAGGAATCAAGGCAAAAAAAGAGCTGTGAATTCTAGTTTAATTTGAAAATTCAGATAATCATCCTTAAATCAAATTTGAAGGTGGAGGATTACAGAGGAGCGACTCTCAGTTGTTAGAATGTGTTACACTCGGAACAGATGTTTTAACCTTTATGATCATAGATATAGTTTTAGAGAAGACAGAGCATCGGCTATGATGGACAATGTCTGAAGCACTGAATAAATCGTTTCCACAAATCAATACCTCATAATTCAGTTTCTGTTCATTATTACAGATTAAACGTGACTTGGCCTTTTGATTCACTCTTGTTTGCACTTAACTCACACCACTGTCGGAACAACTTGTCAGATGCCCTTCAATTTATTCTCTTCTGCTACAAATGTGAACATCTACGCAATTGTGTGAGAAAATGATTCATGAGCCATAACGACGAGTATTTGACTTCAGCATCTGTTAGAGTTATATATATTTAGAATTGAACAAAGTCACAGAGTCATCCGACACAACAATTTCAACGTCTCTAGTTGCGCAATAGTTTTAAATCATAATGAATAAACTTCAATAGCTAAGATTAAAGTTTACTTCGAGTTTAAGCTCTGCATCACAGAAGGTTAAAACATTCAGTCTCTACGTAACGCTTCAGCGAACAATAATCACATAAAGCATCAGAGCAGAACAAATCTATAGCCAGTACTTTCATTACTAACACGTGCGATAGGTATGCTGCAGAGAAAAGTCTTTCAATATTAAAGTAGATATAAAGTTTTCATATACAGAACACATACATCACTTAGCTAACCGATTTCAATCCTCAATATGTAATGTGTCGATACATTTCTGAATGCCTTTCTGCTTTACATCGAAGATGATGATCGATGTACTGAGGACAATGTTTGAATAAACATACTCGTGCACGATTCTGATGGCCTCTCAATTGGTATCTGTCATGAAAGGGCTTTCAAGCACAAACAAAAAGATAAGATTACCGTTTATCACAAATAAAATCTTGCAAGTATAATCACTACAAAACGGCGATAAATTCTTTGTTTGCGCTCTTGTGAAGTACACACTAGTAAAATTTCTCGCTTTTCCCAAATTTTTCTACCTCCATATCAACTCATATAGATTTGTGAGCCTTAATTTTTTGTACTTCTGCCAAGAGCATAGCTGACGAACAATTTTAAATAAAATTTGGAAACCTTATTTTTCAACACAAATACCACACGGAGAGGGAAAAAAAACAACTTAATCACATAATTAAACGCAGTTGTTTATGGTGGAAACATCTATGTTCTGCATTCTTAATCTTCATAAAATTAACGTGCAATCCAAAGTCAACCATTTCTGCTCTCTTTGGCTAAATAATGTTTGAAAATCAGAAGTCATCAACTGCCCCAGAAGCAGATAAAAAACAATCGCTTCAGTTGGAACTAAACTAAATCTTCTGTTAACTCAAAAAAAATATTTAAGAAATCCATTTGCGCAACCCTGTATCATATACCCACAATATAAACCCACACATCAGCTTCTTACAGCTTTTATGACAATGAATAGTAATATCTCCGTACTGCCAAAGTCCTGATCATGGTTGAAACCTCCCAAACAATCTCGAACAAAGTACAAGAAAACTCTATGCGAGAATATTAATTGATACAATCAAGAGTCGGACGGACCTAACGCAATAAACGTCATCACAAATACAGTTTCCCATCCCCATTCTTTGCGTCCTTTCATTTTTCTTAACAAAATCATAGTATTATGCCTGGGTAGAGACGAAGTGGATTCTAAATCAAGAGGAAACAAAAACCAATCGTTATCCTCACTGGAATAATCCGATCAAATTAGCATGGACAAATATCAAAACAGAAGAAAGTTACAAGCAGCGACTATGACGCAGAGATTCAGTCAATTATGCAACGCATACGATAAAAATTCAGAGTGTGTGTAGATGTTGTCACCATTGAGCGTTGAAAAAAAAACCTTCTTCGTCTGAGCTTAATGCTATCATCTCCTTCATCCACATTCTCCCGACCAATTCTGCTCAATTTTTCTTTGCCCAGCCATAAGATAGCGTCATCCTTGATATACGATGTTGCCAAACCTCTCTACGTGCGATGGGCCTCTGTCCTTATGCCTTGCGATGCCTGCGCTACTGATTGTTCCTTTTTTTCCATATCAGAACTGTTATGATGGTTGATCAGAGAATAGCGGATAGCGTTCCTCATCAACAGAAAATAATTCGTTTCTAATTGGCGTCCGCTATCAAAGCATTCTCCCCTTTTTGCATGCCGACCCCTTCTTTTTTGCAATGGAAGGACACGTACGACCAGTCTAGAGAGCTCTCCCAAAGACAAGAATAACGCAGGGAAAACAGACGAGAGCTGAAAGAGGTGAATGAACCGAACGATGTGTGACGATTCCTCTTCCTCCTCTCTGAATAGGAGTGATTAGCCCCCCCTAATCTGCCAACAATCATCCCATTATATGTTGCCACTCATACTTTTTGATCCCTATGGTCTCTGTAATCATGGAACTTTACTCTGGACATTTGCTACCGCAGCAACACTGCCGCCGTGTTAGATTTCTGCATGCGCATGTGAGCCTCCTTTTTCGTTAGGTATGACTTACACTTTACGTCCTCTGCATGTGTTCATTTCTGATATCAGAACTGCCGATTTCCCATTGTCGGTGGCCTCCTTTTTTTTTTTTTGTTCGAAGTTTCTCCTTTTCCTTCTTTTGATAACGACCCATTATTTTATTCAGATCACTATATTAATAGCTTGTGGCTTCCGTTTCTAAACTTTCAAAAACATCGGATCAAAAGATACTTTTGCAAGCACTTTTTGTGTCACTAGAGATGTCCATAGCTTTATCAACAAGCATCCGCTTTAATACTTGTTTCCTATTACATTTAGTTTTATTGTCATCTTTGGGTCCAAGAACCTTTTGATAGAGTTCCATAAAAGCCTAAGGCCTGGTTGCTCTCCTCATACAAATCACTTAGCCGCTGTAAGTAATGTCTTCTTCATGATTTGAGTGGGGAGAGAGAAATCTCTCCGACATCCACCCCCACCAAACCTGTGCATCCTCCGGATGCGCCAATAACCTGTTTTTTGCTTCATGATAAAAGTCAATTTCATACCATAATATGTGCAATCAATTCCATAGCAGAATATGTGCATGGGTTTTAAAGGCAAAGTGCCTTATGCACGGCTGCGTAATTAGCCCTATTTATATGCACACTTTGAAAATGCATGTATAAAATTAATGGTGCAATCAATAAAGAGAATGGCTTCTGATGGTGAGGCTTGTGCACTCACTCACATACATATCAATGTGATTATACATTCATCCTTACAGTCTCTCATATGTGCATGGGCATAGATCCGATCGTGACTAGATGCATGGTCATGGAGTGTGACCCTACTATGCATACTTTTGATGCATTAGAAAAACAAATGGTGCATAAATAGGGTAATTGGTTGTCGATGTAGAGGCTTTCTATCTCCTATACTTAGAACTTTTTCACAGATTTCATAATGCATTGTTACAATTTGATAATGGTGCAAATGAACGTGCACCTAAGGGCAAAACTCAATATGTGTTCATACATAATTTAATGCATCCTTGAAATGCACGCTTAAATAAATGGTGCAAAACTGGAAGAAAAAGGTTTTCATATTCTATTCTTGAAGAAAATCTTGGTTGTCCATAAAGTTCCATTCTTCATCTTGAACCTGGAAAATATCTTGCAAACAAACTCGTGAAAAAAACATAAGTATTAGCATATTTAAACCAAGTTTTTCAATTCAAAACTTCTAGATGATTCATCTGTAAAACTCCCAAAGTAACATTAAGTCAAATTTTGTAGCTTCCATCAATTTGTCTTTTCTTGCTTGACCTGCATTAAACCACTCAAAACATTGATTAGAAAAGCAATATTTAAATCATTAATGAAATTCATAATTTTAAATTTTGTAAAACAATTCCGATATAAATACCTTTTTGATAAGGAAGTAGGTTATAACTCCCATTCATAATTATCTTTTGATGAGGGAGAGATACAACTCCCATATAAATACCTTTTTGTTGAGGAAGTAAGTTGTAACTCCCATACATAACTATCTTTTGATGAGGGAGAGATACAACTCCCATATAAATACCTTTTTGTTGAGGAAGTAGGTTGTAACTCCCATACATAACTATCTTTTGATGAGGGAGAGATACAACTCCCATTCATGTGTGTTTTTGATTTTTAGGGAGAACACTTACTAAACTCCCGGATTTATAAGGTATTGGTGACCTTTGCATATTTTGTTCAATTTGTTTAATAATTTCATCAATCATCTTCTTTTGTTCTTTGTTTATACTCTTTTCTTTATCAAGTTCTTTTGGTTTTCTTTGACTAGTTTCTTGATTCTTAATGTGCTCTTTATCAAGTTCTTTAGGTTTTCTTTGACTAGTTTCTTGATTCTTAATCTCATACCCCAATTTAGTTTTCCATTTAGTCACTTTATCTTGATCGTCACTTTATCTTGATCAAATAATGCATCATTCTCTAAAAGCTCTAGATCACATGTGATATAATAGTTATCATCTTTCTTCGTCATTAATATTACTTGCTCATCTTTTTGCTCATTCGTATCTATGTTTTTATGTTCATTTCGCTCAAGTTTTTTGTTTTCCCAAGATTTTGATTCATCAACTGTTTTGTCTTGATTATTCATCGAAATCTTAATTTCTTGATTAACAATTTTATCATTTGTATGTTTCTTTGGTCGCCATTGATATGTTTGTGTCATTCTTAGTTTTCTTGGTTTTGATTTTGTTTGTTCAAAAAGTTTTTCCATTCCCCCTCGACTTAAGTTTAAGCGTAAAGGAACATGAGTATGGACATCACATATTTTCTTCCCAAGTTGACAAACTATTTGATGTTTGCATGCATGTTCAAAGGCAATACAATTATCATATGTATGACCGATTTGGTCACACCAAAAACATCGAATAATGCGTTTTCGCATCTTATTTGATTTTTTTGGTATTATCCTAGGAATAGGTTTTGTAAGATCACATGAAGGTGTTTGATCAGGCATATATGTAGACAAATTATGGACTCTTACTTCATGTTCTTGATTAAGTGTCAATCCTTGCATTTGTTTAGATAATATTTCATACTTCTGGTTTATTTCTTGAATCTCAGCATTCATTTTCTCTTTCCAAGTTTTAAGACTATTTGATAATACTGGTAGACTCTCTTCCATAGCATTGATTGAATCATTTAGAGTCAAAATCACTCTAATTGTCTTTTGTAGAGCTTCATTGGCCTTGTTTTCCCTTTCTATGAATTTATCTTCCCATTTTCTCAAATGTTGATCTATCAATGCGTTCACATATGCTTCATCAATAACAATACTCGTTGAATTATGCTCTTGTAAATTAATTTCAACAGATTCATTACATTGATTTATATTTTTCATGTTTGTACGCTGCTTTTGTTTACCCATGACTCACGCTTGAATATTAAAGAAGAACCAAATAAACGAAAAACAAGCTATGAGGTTATACATACATCAAACATACATTCGTTGGCATTAATTTGAGAAAAAAGTCTAGAAACATGTACCTGAGCTGCAAGGCCGTTTGTACACGTCGGGTTCAAAGTGCCGGAGCGAACGCGACGATCGGTGGATCAGGGCGACCGCCAAAAATACGGCTCACGCCAGGTGCTTGGAGCAACTCAGGTGTCGTAAAGACTCACAAAGAGTGATTAGATCCTCTTGTTAAAGAAACTAATTCTGTCATCAAGAATTCTTAGACATTTCAACCTCAAAGCAAGTTTGACTAGGAATCAAGGCAAAAAAAGAGCTGTGAATTCTAGTTTAATTTGAAAATTCAGATAATCATCCTTAAATCAAATTTGAAGGTGGAGGATTACAGAGGAGCGACTCTCAGTTGTTAGAATGTGTTACACTCGGAACAGATGTTTTAACCTTTATGATCATAGATATAGTTTTAGAGAAGACAGAGCATCGGCTATGACGGACAATGTCTGAAGCACTGAATAAATCGTTTCCACAAATCAATACCTCATAATTCAGTTTTTGTTCATTATTACAGATCAAACGTGACTTGGCCTTTTGATTCACTCTTGTTTGCACTTAACTCACACCACTGTCGGAACAACTTGTCAGATGCCCTTCAATTTATTCTCTTCTGCTACAAATGTGAACATCTACGCAATTGTGTGAGAAAATGATTCATGAGCCATAACGACGAGTATTTGACTTCAGCATCTGTTAGAGTTATATATATTTAGAATTGAACAAAGTCACAGAGTCATCCGACACAACAATTTCAACGTCTCTAGTTGCGCAATAGTTTTAAATCATAATGAATAAACTTCAATAGCTAAGATTAAAGTTTACTTCGAGTTTAAGCTCTGCATCACAGAAGGTTAAAACATTCAGTCTCTACGTAACGCTTCAGCGAACAATAATCACATAAAGCATCAGAGCAGAACAAATCCATAGCCAGTACTTTCATTACTAACACGTGCGATAGGTATGCTGCAGAGAAAAGTCTTTCAATATTAAAGTAGATATAAAGTTTTCATATACAGAACACATACATCACTTAGCTAACCGATTTCAATCCTCATTATGTAATGTGTCGATACATTTCTGAATGCCTTTCTGCTTTACATCGAAGATGATGATCGATGTACTGAGGACAATGTCTGAATAAACATACTCGTGCACGATTCTGATGGCCTCTCAATTGGTATCTGTCATGAAAGGGCTTTCAAGCACAAACAAAAAGATAAGATTACCGTTTATCACAAATAAAATCTTGCAAGTATAATCACTACAAAACGGCGATAAATTCTTTGTTTGCGCTCTTGTGAAGTACACACTAGTAAAATTTCTCGCTTTTCCCAAATTTTTCTACCTCCATATCAACTCATATAGATTTGTGAGCCTTAATTTTTTGTACTTCTGCCAAGAGCATAGCTGACGAACAATTTTAAATAAAATTTGGAAACCTTATTTTTCAACACAAATACCACACGGAGAGGGAAAAAAAACAACTTAATCACATAATTAAACGCAGTTGTTTATGGTGGAAACATCTATGTTCTGCATTCTTAATCTTCATAAAATTAACGTGCAATCCAAAGTCAACCATTTCTGCTCTCTTTGGCTAAATAATGTTTGAAAATCAGAAGTCATCAACTGCCCCAGAAGCAGATAAAAAACAATCGCTTCAGTTGGAACTAAACTAAATCTTCTGTTAACTCAAAAAAAATATTTAAGAAATCCATTTGCGCAACCTTGTATCATATACCCACAATATAAACCCACACATCAGCTTCTTACAGCTTTTATGACAATGAATAGTAATATCTCCGTACTGCCAAAGTCCTGATCATGGTTGAAACCTCCCAAACAATCTCGAACAAAGTACAAGAAAACTCTATGCGAGAATATTAATTGATACAATCAAGAGTCGGACGGACCTAACGCAATAAACGTCATCACAAATACAGTTTCCCATCCCCATTCTTTGCGTCCTTTCATTTTTCTTAACAAAATCATAGTATTATGCCTGGGTAGAGACGAAGTGGATTCTAAATCAAGAGGAAACAAAAACCAATCGTTATCCTCACTGGAATAATCCGATCAAATCAGCATGGACAAATATCGAAACAGAAGAAAGTTACAAGCAGCGACTATGACGCAGAGATTAAGTCAATTATGCAACGATACGATAAAAATTCAGAGCGTGTGTAGATGTTGTCACCATTGAGCGTTGAAAAAAAAACCTTCTTCGTCTGAGCTTAATGCTATCATCTCCTTCATCCACATTCTCCCGACCAATTCTGCTCAATTTTTCTTTGCCCAGCCATAAGATAGCGTCATCCTTGATATACAATGTTGCCAAACCTCTCTACGTGCGATGGGCCTCTGTCCTTATGCCTTGCGATGCCTGCGCTACTGATTGTTCCTTTTTTTCCATATCAGAACTGTTATGATGGATGATCAGAGAATAGCGGATAGCGTTCCTCATCAACAGAAAATAATTCGTTTCTAATTGGCGTCCGCTATCGAAGCATTCTCCCCTTTTTGCATGCCGACCCCTTCTTTTTTGCAATGGAAGGACACGTACGACCAGTCTAGAGAGCTCTCCCGAAGACAAAAATAACGCAGGGAAAACAGACGAGAGCTGAAAGAGGTGAATGAACCGAACGATTTGCGACGATTCCCCTTCCTCCTCTCTGAATAGCAGTGATTAGCCCCCCCTAATCTGCCAACAATCATCCCATTATATGTTGCCACTCATACTTTTTGATCCCTACGGTCTCTGTAATCATGGAACTTTACTCTGGACATTTGCTACCGCAGCAACACTGCCGCCGTGTTAGATTTCTGCATGCGCCTGTGAGCCTCCTTTTTCGTTAGGTATGACTTACACTTTACGTCCTCTGCATGTGTTCATTTCTGATATCAGAACTGCCGATTTCCCATTGTCGTTGGCCTCCCTTTTTTTTTTTCGTTCGAAGTTTCTCCTTTTCCTTCTTTTGATAACGACCCATTATTTTATTCAGATCACTATATTAATAGCTTGTGGCTTCCGTTTCTAAACTTTCAAAAACATTGGATCAAAAGATACTTTTGCAAGCACTTTTTGTGTCACTAGAGATGTCCATAGCTTTATCAGCAAGCATCCGCTTTAATACTTGTTTCCTATTACATTTAGTTTTATTGTCATCTTTGGGTCCAAGAACCTTTTGATAGAGTTCCATAAAAGCCTAAGGCCTGGTTGCTCTCCTCATACAAATCACTTAGCCGCTGTAAGTAATGTCTTCTTCATGATTTGAGTGGGGAGAGAGAAATCTCTCCGACAACGGTCGACGCAAAACCATCCAAACAACGCCCTTATACGTATAATGAGGTTTATGGAGCAAAAATTAAGGAAGAAATAGACAAACTACTAGCGGAAGGATTCATATATGAGATAGAACACACCGAGTGGGTATCGCCGTTAGTAGTTGTGCCTAAGTAAAATGGAAAATTGAGAGTGTGCATAAATTTGAAGAAAGTGAATGTAGCTACCATACGTGACAGCTACCCATTACCCATTACGGACCATCTGTTAGAGAGAGTAGCCGGAAAAGAGGTCTATAGTTTCCTGGATGGATCCTCCGGATACAATCAAGTAGCTATTGCGACCGAGGATCAACATAAGATAGCATTCGCCACCGAATGGGGAGTGTATGCCTTCAGAGCGATGCCTTTTGGACTCACTAATGCTCCGGTTACTTTCCAACGATTAATGTGTCATGTTTTCAAGGAATTTTTGAAAAAAAGCATGGAAGTATATGTGGATGACCTCTGCACATACTCCAATCAAAGAAACGATCACATCCCCGAGTTGAGGAAGATATTCAACAAATGTAGACAGTATAGAGTCTGTTTAAACCCGGAAAAATGTGTCTTCATGGTAAGACAAGGGAAAATCCTAGGACACATAGTCTCAAGAAATGGAATATCTACGGATGAGGATAAAATTAAAGTCATCTTAGACCTACCCAGACCTAAGAATGCGAAGGAAGTGCAAGCTTTTATGGGGCATTGTGGATATTACCGTAGGTTTATTCACATGTATGCCATAATAGCAAAACCCTTGTATGGTCTCTTAACTCAATTTACTTGGATAGAAGAGTGCGAGAAGGCATTCAACGAGTTGAAAAAGAGGCTTAGTACAGCCCCAATTCTGAAATCACCAAAGTGGAGCAAACCATTTCATATTCATATTGATGCTTCTAACTATGCCATCGGATGTATCCTTGCCCAACCCGCTGATGAAGGTAAGCTTGATCATCCAATCGCATATGCGAGTAGACAACTGAATCAAGCAGAAAGAAATTATACCACTATTGAACGAGAAGGCTTAGGAATGGTATACGCGGTAAAGAAATTCAGACATTACCTCTTAGCCAACAAGTTCAAATTCTTCATAGACCATCAAGCTTTGTTGTACTTAGTCAATAAGCCTTGTAACACGGGAAGGTTGGTACGATGGTTCTTACTGCTAATGGAGTTCGATTTCGAAGTAGTAGTGAAAAAAGGAAACACACATGTGAGAGCAGATCACCTTTCTAGGCTGACACACGGAGAGCCACCAAATGGAGTGCCCGACGACCTGCCAGATACTTATTTGTTTAATCTAGAAGTTTGTCCAAAATGGGCAGAAAAATTGATTCCTATACTCACCCATGGCCCTCAACACTCAATCAATAGGAATAGCAAGAAAGAAATTCTTCAATCAAGGAGCTTACACATTGTGGCAGGAAGTGTATACTACAAGGAACCCAATGGAGTGTTACTCAGATGTGTTGAAGAGGATGAACAAAAGCAACTAATTGAGCAAGCACATGTGAACAAATGGAGAACACACCAAGGGACTCATGGAACAATCCGAGAACTAAAGAGGTTAGGAGTGTACTGGCCTGACATGCCCAAGAATGTTCACGACCACGTAAGTAATTGTGCAGAATGCCAAGAGATGATCCCAGAAGATCATATGTCTCTACCTTTTTCGACCATAGCGCCCAATTGGAGTAAAACATTAGTGAAATTCTTAAAAACTAAAGAACATGAGGTAGGAGCTAGTTTAGCAAGAAAGCGATCCTTAGAGGAAATGAGCAAGGATTACATTCTCGTGGGAAGACAATTGTTTAGACGAGGTAAAGACAACCAACTCAGATTATGTGTGCATGAAGGAGAATATTTACCCATATTAGAAATGGCACATGCAGGTGTTGCAAGAGGTCATTTTTCAGCGGAGAGAACTATCAAAATGATTCTCTTTGCGGGCTTGTGGTGGCCAAATCTACATATGGATGCTGAAACATATGTACGAAGTTGTGAAACCTGTCAGAGAACTAAATACCCAATTCGGAGAGATGACATGCCATTAAGACCCATGGTCTGTGCGAGAGCATTCACAAAATGGGGTATTGACTTCATAGGACCTATCAATCCACCTGCCAAAGGATCACATGCGGAGTACATCATAGTAGCCACTGATTACTTGACCAAATGGGTAGAAGCAAAAGCCACTAGAAAGAATGATGCTCAAACTACTGCCAAGTTCCTTTTTGAGAACATTTTCACCCGATTTGGATTACCCATAGAGATTGTGAGTGACCGAGGAACACATTTCCTCAATGAAGTAATCGAGTCACTAATGAATGAGTTTTTAGTGATTCATAAGAAATCAGCCCCATATCATCCCCAAGCAAATGGACAAGTAGAGAGTTCCAATAAGGTACTGTGTACAGTATTGACAAAGATTGTCAATAATGGAAGGTGAGATTGGGACAAACAACTGCATCACGCAATTTGGGCCTTCCGAGTTGCATATAAAACGGCTATTGGAACTACCCCATTTAACTTAGTGTATGGGCAAAATGCAATTTTGCCAATTGACTTTTTAGTACCAACGCTGAAGGTGGCCCAACAGTATGAGTGGAACGGACATGAACTATCCCAACAACTAGACCAAATCGAGAAATTACATGAGACGAGGTTACAAGCAGTGGCAGGAATTTATGCAGCTAAAAGGAGACAAAAAGCATATTATGATGCACATATAAAAGACAAGAAACTTAAAGAAGGTGACTTAGTCTTAGTGTACACCTTAAAACAACACGCCAAGAAGTTGCAAAAACGGGGTTATGGACCTTTGATCATAAATTGAATCTCGAATGGTGGACTAGTCAATCTAGCCACCCTAGATGGCGACATTCTTCCCAACTACATCAGTGGATGTAGGGTGAGACGATTCATGGATCCTTTGACCGATCAAATGCTAGCGTGATTACTAGGTGCCCAAAATAGGAAGAGGGAAGAGGAACGGATTAGAGAGGAAGCTCGACAAGAAGCACTGGAGCGCATTAGGAAACGGAAAGAATGGATTAGGCAACGAGATGAACGCTATCTCCAGGGAGAAGAACCTATCCCTATGGCTAATTACCAAGTCGATAACCATGATACAACGAGTATGTGTAAAACACAACCTTACCTAAACCTAGGGATAGGCAAGACGGAGTACAAGTTGATAGACGCATTGATAGACTCAGGAGCAGGACTTAGTTGCATACGAGATAGAATCGTAAAAGATCTGCAATTGAATTTGAATCCCACAAAAGCTCGATTGATCGGAATTGGAGGTCAAACCCTAGAATGTATTGGAACAACAAATGTATCCCTCCACCTAGGCAATTCCTCCATGGAACAGAGAGTCTTAGTGTGCAAAGATGAGGATCTAATAGAAGACTTAATTCTAGGACAAGACTAGATTGTTGAAAATGAGGTGTGTATCCATCTAGCTCAAGACTACATTTCAGCCAAGATAGGGCACAATGAAATTTTCAGTTTATTAGGAGAAAAACCTTTACTCCCACCCAACATAATCACTAGTTCCGAGAGCTGCCAGGAAAAGAAGTTGGAGAATGATCCTAGTCTTAATATCTCTGAAACAAACCTAGATGAAACGGGAAGTCCCGACCATGCGAAATCCATAGAAGAGTCGCACTCACCACATTCAGTTGAGGAACAGCCAGTCACTAGGGAAACCAACGCTAAGGGACCTCTTCAACAAGCCAAAAAACCGCAACATTGGAAAACCACAACCAGATACTCATATGAAGGACGACACAAATACAAATGGGTACGCAAGGATCAGATGCAGAACCAGGCAAAATCAAAACCCAATCCTGAAAAGGAAGCAAAGATCACAAAGACAACTATGCCGAAATCCACATCAAAAGGACTTTTGCAGATATGGATACCCAAACCATTGATGGAAGCTCAAAGATCGCGACAACAGATATGGATTCCCAAAAAGGTAACACAAGCAGCTAAACAGGCTGTAAGGACTCAGGAAGAAGCAGTACATCAGAGGAAGCGCATAACAAAACCACATAAGAGTCATCCAAGCTACTGGAGAAGCAAGACCAAGATCACGCGAATAATGGAGAAAGCAAAGGGAACACATAAAGCAGGAAGGATCAAAGACACAAAACGACCTCTCTTAGTGGTCACGAAATGGATTTGGAAACCCAAGCAACCGCAAGGAGTGGACGATCGAAGAAACAAGGACTCCCATTGCACTCATGAAATCTTTAATGCACCTAAAGTATGCATAATAGGGCCACATTACGAGGCCAAGCATTCGGCAAATGATGTACATAATAGAACTAGTGGTGCACATTCTCCAAGAGAGATTAGATCTTAGCTTCACTTTGATAGGAATGGACTTACTATGTACATAAATAAATGCTTCGGCTATACTAACAATTGTCTTCTTTCAGGAAAAGTTATAAAAAGAGGTGGTAAGAGACCTCACTCAATGATGGGGAAACGGAGTGAAAAACGACAATAATCACAACAATGCATTGAACAGTTGCATACTTTCCTTTGAAGCTAACGCACTTTTCGTTACAAGTGCAGATGGCTTCTGAAGATTCTGAAGCAACAGTACAAGAGGAGGTGCAAGAATTTCCTCCCCAAAGTCTCACGAAAGCAAAGGGACATTGGTTTAGAGATGAGCAACCAGTTGGAGAATATTTATTCTTGGCAAACATAAAAATTATGGATACAGAGCATCATTTTCCGATTATGTCCCAGGATTTCAGGGTCTTACATGAGATACCATCCACAATTGCCATAATGAAGAAAGCAGGAATTCACAAGTATTTTGAATTACCCATATATAAACCTGATTTCCAAAGATGCATGCAAGTCATGAACACCCTACAGCCAGCACTGCATGATCCACTGGTGCCAGAAGCCAGAGTTATGGATAAAGGAGGAGAATGGGTAATCATTCAATTCACACATGAATTTATTAAAGAAGCATTCGGATGGGAAAAAGACGGGGTCACGATGATAAAAGAAGAGAGTCGTGGAGCAAAGACACGCACCTTTGTTGACATTAACAGAGTGGATATAGAAGAGGAAGTCAGACTAATTCACCAACACTTCTACTTCCCCAACATGAATCGATACACGGCCCCACAAAAACTCATTGTTCAATTATTGTCTCATGCCATCAAACAAATCAGAAATCAAGTCAATTTGACTCCCTATGTGCAAGAATGACTATTCGAGGCAAAGAAGCAATGGAATAATAAGAAGTTCCTCAATGGTACCACGGCCCTGACTATCATGATTTACCACGCTTTGGGCATAAGAGAACATTTGCAGGAAATGCCATCCTCAAGTGATATGGCAAAGTATGTTAAAATCGCCACCGTGCCAAAAAAGAAAAAAGGAGCAAAAATTGTGGAAGTGGCAGAACCCAGCTCTCAACCCAAAATGAGAGGCACAAAAAGAATCCGGGAAGCCAAGCAAGCGGAAGAGGACGCACCAACAACAAAAAGGATACATGTACTCCCAAAAACTACTATTGAAGGACAGAAGCAAATAACAGAAGAAGACTTAGCTAAAGCCCTGGAAGAGACTCATCAATATACAGGAGGGCAAATCAATCTGCCAGTACAAGGTCATCATTATCAGCAGTCAGAACAAGCAAGAGAAACAAAGAGCAAACTCACAAAAGTCCATAGATATAGGGAGATTGGCTTGGATAACTCGAGTTCTGTATCGGAGGGCCAAGAAGAGCAAAATACTTCATTGTTGGACGTCGACATTCAAAGTGAATCGAAAGATGATGGACAATGGGAGGAACTGAATGAAGTAGACTACAACAAGGAAGCAGAAGACCCTAAGGCGGAAGATCAACCCACCGGTGTTGATCAAAGCATCATAAGTGAGAAGGAAGACATGGAAGGAAAGCATACTATAACAGTTAATGAAACTTCAAACATCCCAGTCAAGGAGACCCAGGAAAACACAATCGAAGAAGAGGAACCTTTCACGCCTATCAGAGTAGTGGCAGAACCCTCCCCAATGGATATCACATATCAAGGGAGTGCCACAAAAGCTAAAGAGTGTGATGAGCAAACCAATGTCCAAAACATACAATTACAGATTCGACAACCACACAATGAAACTATCCATGTGGAACAAGGGAAAGATGTACAAACAGGAGAAACCCCAAGCATCCCAAAGACGTGGTTGAATGTGGATATTGCTCAGCTCAAGCCTGTGGTACAAGACATGATTAGAACCGCTCTAGATACGCAGCAACTCATGATTGAAGCTGATGAAGATTATGAGCAAGCCATGCAAGACAAAAACGAACTTCAAAAATTGGGTAAGAATCTCTCTACTGAGTTAAAGACAGTAAAGGAACAGGCTTTACGAAAAGAAAATGAACTTCAACAAATCAGAAACAAATACACCATGCTAGAGACGGAGAATGAAAACTTGAAAGTACAACTTCAGGAAGTCACAAGGAAACTGCAAGCTAATGAGACTGAAAAGGCACGAATAAATTCAAGAAGCAAAATCTTGGAATCTCAATCAAAAGTGTACATGGAAGAAGCGGAAAGCTTACGCCAACGAAATAAGGAGCTGATGATAGCTATTCTAAGTAATCAACCCGTCGAAGTGCAAGCCAGACCAGAAACAAATATCCAAGCATTGGAAGAGAAACCAGCTATGTATGAAGATCAACTCATAAAGGAGCAAGCAAAAGTTGCCGAATGGGAAAGAAGGTACATGGAAGACACTGCAGTTCTACGAGCCAAATGGAAAAAAGCAGAAAATAGATACCTATACATTGTAAAGAAGATGCCGATCAGCTCGCAATTGTAGCTGAGGAAATTGAAAAAAATAAATCAACAATTTTGCAGGCTCAAGAAGAAATCAAGCAAAAGAAAGAGATGATCAAACAGCTACAGGATCAATTAGCACAAACGAGAAACGAGGGGACACCAGTAGTTCCGAAGTCCGCAGAGGCTACTGTGGAGAATGAGGTACGTCCTCTCTCTCCCCCCTCATATCATTCACCGGTAAGGGAGGAACAAGAGGTTCATATTGAACATACGATTCGCGAAATTGCAGAACTAAGCTGACCGGAACGGGCACTACTAGTGTCCCAACTCACTGCTGAGTTTGAAGATCAGATCATAAAGATCATGAGGGATGCGCAAATAGATAACAAGCAATTAGAACAAATTTTGAAGCCCTTCAATGTACCATACGGCCTACTTAAAGAACAAACGCGAAATTATATAAGGTCTACGACAAATAAAGATCCGGATCACAACCTCCAATTCAAACATGATACCTTCAACTATACACAGGAAGAATTCGAAAAGGCGGATCCCATCTGGAGGAGGAAACTTTTGGAAAAGAATCCTACACTGCGGGTACAGTGGGAGGCATCACCTTATGAGCTTCAAGTAAATCCATCTTTTTGTCCTGTGCCCCGCAGACGCTCCTGACGCATTTTTGGGAAGGCCAGCGCCAGGGCAGCATTAATAATCAGTGGCTCAATTATCCACTGTTACCTAGTCCGCCACATAATTACTTACCGACCAAGGAATACATGGTAAAAACTATGGAATTTTGGATTGCCAGATATGCCACAGTACCAGATTTAGCGATAAAAATGTCCAATAAAAATTTTCAGCATGATGCTTATAGTAATTAAGGTGTTCCAACACGCAAAGTATATATTTTTGAATTTCATCGGCATTACACAAGGATCGAAAGCACTTGTTTTTTATTTATCTACTATTCCCAGCTGCCTAACTATCATGGCCTATTATTCTCGCCTAATGTTCTTGCCATCGACATATATGCAAACCTTCGAAGAAGCATTTTCACCGGCTTCTTTGAGATGGATTCAGAAATTTTTGTCAAAATGACTTCCAATTTGAATGCGCGACTGGTTGCGTATGAAACGAGCTTCTTTGCTGACCATAGACAGGCGCCAGAGGACGGAGTAAAGTCACAACAATGGAAGGAATTTATGCTTTGTCACGCTAATCTGCTAAACAACAGAGAGCAACGAGCTATACAAACATACACACATCACCACAAAAAGCCTGTCGAGGACGACAGAGTTCAGGAGGAGGGACGTGTAGAGGGACAATCAAGCAAAAAGAAAAGAAGAAGAAAATCAAAGTCTAGAACGGCTCAATAGAAATAAACATGACAAGAACAAGTCCCTGCAAGAAGCCCCGCAGGGGTGCATCACTCATCTCTGCACAGAGCCCCGCAGGGGCACACACACCAAGGAAAAACACGCAGCTGAGAGGAGGAACCAGGGCCAACAAGTATTCCATATGAGGGTGCTTCAACCTCTTGAGTTACAGAGGATTCAGATCAAGGCTTACGAGCTACATCCTCATATGTGCACTGATGGCGTGCGTGGCAAACCGAATTAACAGGCTTTAAGTAATCAGAGCGCCTCTAAAACGTAATGCAAGATCAAGAATCAGGCAGAACTGACCAAAGGATGCGGGTGCAGATCGAGACAAACAAGAAGTAAAGCCTGTCAAGGGACGACAGAGACAAAGAGGGGGAGGGTATTGCAGAGCAAAAGAGCATAAGAGTAGAGCCCCAAAATTTTCAAAATGATGGGCATATTTTTTCTTCTTCGAGGTCTTCAAGAATTCCCTCAAGCCATGTAAATGCACTAGAGGAGTCCTCTAGTTGCATAATCCCAAGTTGTTGTAAAATATCCCTTGTAAAATGGTAGGAGATTAGTCTTTTAGTGAATAAAGTGCCGGTCTCTTGTGTGAAAGGACCAAACTTAGGGCACATGTATATAAGTCACTTTGTGACTCTTTGTAAGGACTTTTTGCCATTGTGAAGAAGGAGCACTCCTGAATTTTCGAATTTGCCTCTTCCTTGCAGATTTTGATCTTCATTTTGATCTTGTATGTGTGTGTGTTGCTTGAAATGTGTGTGTAGAACTGTTGTCTACCCCTTCCCATTGATTTTGAGCTGCTGTAGTGTGTATGCAAACTAGTAGGAGTTGTGGCGAGAGTGTGGATGTTTCCCGCCATTTACTATTTTGGCCATAACTTGAAGCAAAGTTCTCAAAATCGAGTGAAACCACTTTCAATAGATGCGTCTCGCTGAGAGCTTCAAAATGAGTACCCTATTGTTTATATTCGGAGTCCAGAGCTGGGAGAAATCCTTGATTTTCTTAAAACTGCTGTAAGAGGTATCGCGGCAAACAGTTTAAGGATTTCAATGAGTTTGGGAAGTGGATTAGTCTTTTCTCATGCATGCTATCTTAACCACTTCATTTTCCATCATGTGTGCACATGTCTTCATACACTTGGTTAGGTCGTTTGATTGGATTGACATTTGAATGTGTGTTGATTTCCCACTATATGCACTTGCGTGGCAATCGAGGTACAGTCTCATTGGCACAAGTCCTTGAGTCATCTTGACTTAGGTACACAGTGGCCACCACATGTTTGAAGGACTTGAAAAACTCATTGCTGAGGCCATCAGGACCCGGACTTTTCCCATTGGGAAGAGCATCAATAACCTCGATTATTTCATTCTCGGAGATGTTAGCATCCAGTAGAGAAATCATGTTCTGTGGGATTCTAGATTGGGCAACCCTTGAGATGGTTGCCATGGAGTCACGCCTGTGTGGGGAAAGAGGAGCTGAGACCCCGAGAAGACGGGTGAAGTGTTCGACGATGATAGATCTATTCTCAACTTTTGTGCTGCATTCGGTTCCATTGTTATCGACCAATAAGGGGATGGATTCCCTAGCTTGTTTCCTTTTGAGGATGTTACACATCTCTTTCGATGGTTTCTCTGCCTTCCCCGCCCACCAATCTTTGAAGAATATTTGAAGATTTTTTCTTTGAACCTCCTCCTCTAATCTTAGTCTTCCCTTGATTTTCAAAAGACCTTGTTGGCAATGTAAGTTACCTTTGTTCACCTCTTCTTCAAGCCTTGAGAGCCTCTGATACATCGTTTCTCTTCTTTTTTTCCGGATATCTCTTATCGCCTTTTGAGTCCTGATCAAAATTATTCGAGTCCTTTCCACCGCACTTCTCCAGCACTTAGCCGGTTTAGTACAATAGGCAAAGGCTTCCGCCCATACTGCAGAAATTTCTTGGTGGACAGAGGGGAGGGAAAACGATGTCTGACAAGCATGAAACCAAGGGGCTCTCTGGAGCATGGGAATCGGTTTGAAAGACAGGGTAATGGGGTAGTGGTTCGAGATTGTCAGGTTAATGTGTTGGGAAATCGAAGGAATACCCCACTGGAGGATGGTGTTTTGGTCGATGTAACATCTATCAAGTCTTGCTTTCCTCAAAGAGTCCCCCAATTGGAGATTTGACCAAGAGAACTCCTTCATGTCTTTCACCTTGACCAAGTCGAGATGGAGTTTGATTTTATCCCATATCTCTTTCTCTTGGCTGTCAATAATTTTTCCCTTGTTATTCCATCGGTGCGCAGGAAACTCAACCATGTTGAAGTCCCCACAAATCAGAACATTATGTGAGAGGGAGTCGAGGGAAGCCCAAGTATCAATTCTATCCGCTTCTCCGTTAGGGGCGTAAATTGAGACCATAGTGAACTAAAAAGGGAACCCGATAGAGGCAGCAATCCCACGATGATTCCGACCTTCAGAAGTCGATGTCACACTGCCAGACAAGGAGTGACTAATACCGATCGCAGCACCCCCCGCCCCCCTAGGGGCATTCAATTAGAGTGGAGACTTTAAGTAGTTCTGCAGACTTTAGCTCATCGAGAGCATTCAATTAGAGTGGAGAATACTAATGGTGGGGATCAAGGCCTAAAATTCCGCATTTTGCCTGCCAAAAAAGGGCATTTTTTGAAACTTTTCATCAAACTACATAGCCTATTGGCTGATGCTTTGAAGTTCAAGTCTTGGCTGAACATGTCCATGAGTTTCTCATGATGGGTTTCTCTATCTCACGAAATTGGATGTGTGATTGTGTATTTCCAATTCATTGTACTCTAAAAAAAAACAAGTTGAGATTGGTAATTTGCTTGCCTATATATATATATATAGAGAGAGAGAGAGGGAGAGAGAGAGAGAGAGAGAGAGAGAGAGAAATATCAAAATTTACAAAATGAAAGGTAGAAGCAAGATTTTGCATGTCATATGACATTTGGGCTTGCCGTGAAATTTAGGCCCTCGTCGGCATAGGGATATGACATTTGGGCTTGCCGTGAAATTTAGGCCCTCGTCGGCATAGGGATTGGAGGATGGCAGAAATTTCCAAAGTTCTATCCTTCACTTTTGATGGCTACCACTTGACTTGTGATGCAGCCACTTTTTGCTTTTAAAGAAACACAAACGTACGTAAGAGAAAGAAAGAAGAAAAATATACATAGGGTAGAAGAACACCACCACGACACAGAACATGAGGACAAATTCCTCACCTTAAAGATTTTAAGTAAGGAAAAAGATTTCGAAAATCCCGCATGCAAGCAAGCATCCTTGCTTGATCGATCTCTTGAGGGAAAAAGAGCACAAAGCTCGAACTTGATATTGATATGTGTAAGAAAATAATAGCACAACAGAATAGAGCAATATATAGAGTTGAGAGAAAAAATGTAGATAAAGGTAGACATAGACTGAGAGACAGAGAACTCAAATTCTTAGATTGCCGAGCGTAATGCAGTTAAAATGATGGTGTTGTCCACCTATGCACTCCCAAAGTGGAGCTTAGAGGGTGATCTAGACAAACTCTAAATAAAGGGCTTACTAATGCGCAATGCTATATAAAGCTTAACCTGGGCTATGTTGTTATAGCTTTCACAAGGAGAGTCTGTATAGATAAATGCAATTGGGAGATACAAAATAGTCGGTAAAATATACAATCCAACAATATCTCCATTATCACAAGTCCTACTGTCTCAGCCCTATGGGCCAAGGGGATAGGCCCTTGAGACCCCACAAAGGGGGCAAGCCCCCCTCTGCACTCCCCCCATTAAGGTTCTATGGGGAAACTGTGCAATGCCACAGGGCATTTATTTTCACCTTCAATGGCAACCCAATGGCCCAGAAGTTTATGCCCTACCTAACCTGATGGCTAGGCTCACGAAGATCATCTATAACCATCAATGGTCACACATAGACCTCATCTAACTTAGAAGTTAGGGTTCCACAAATGTGCGAGCTCTCACAATGACTTCTCCTCATAATGGGGGTCTTACAACTTAGAGCACCATGGATCATTTGTGATCACTTGAGGGTGGAGTATTGAGCATATCTAACACCTCGCCTCAATGTCCACCCTATAGTGAACCACCTCCTTGGTCCAATCCCAAGCTTTGGAAAGTGTCAAATAAGTTGCTCTCTCCCAAGAGCCTTGGTGAAAATGAATGGTCCATTTTCTTCAGTTGGATAGTAGCTTATCTCCATGACTCCATCCTCAATCAACTCACACATATAGTGATATTGAATTTCTATGTGCTTGGTATGTGCATGGAAAACAAGATTCTTGGTGATGGCCATGCAACTTTTGTTGTCACACTTCAAGTCTATTGCCTCATGTCCTTGTTTTTCCTATATGCAATAGGATCCTCCTCAGCCATAATGCTTCACATGCTGCAACACATGCAACTTTTTACTCATCTTTAGTAGAAGATAATGCTATAGTCCGTTGCTTCTTACTGATCCAAGAGAAAATCCGTGATCCTAAAGAAAAGCAATATCCAGAAACTGATTTTTTGGTATCAATATCTCTTGCCCAATATGAGTCATAGTATCTAACTAGAGATGATCCTTCTTCATAAAGAATACCATAATCCGTGATTCCTTTCACATACTTGAGTATCCGCATGCTTGCCTTCCAATGATTTTGGCAAGGCTTATTAGAGAACCTGCTTACCACTCCAACAACATAAGAGACATGTGGTCTACTATTCCACAAGTAGATGAGACTTCCAACTAATTTCATGTATCTTCCAATATCCACTGGAGCTGAAGTAACTTCAATAGATATTTTTGTATTGACCTCATAGGTGTAGAAATTTCCTTGAAATCCTCCATGTCGAATGCCTTCAATATTTGTTTTGCATACTTTTGTTGAGAGATGAAAATCTTCCCCGGTTCCTACCAAACTTCAAGGCCTAAGCAATAATGCATTAATCCCAAGTCTAAACTCATGGCATCTTTCTTTTGTTGAAGAAGAGCATCATCATTTCCTATAATCACAAGGTCATCTACATAGAGAAAAAGCACAATTGTCTTCCCTCCTCTCTTTAGAACATACAAGTTAGCATCAGAAGCACATCTTTTGAAACCTAGATCAAAGAGATACTTATCTATCCATTGGTACCATGCTCTAGGGGCTTGTTTCAACCCATAGAATGCCTTCTTTAGCTTATATACCTTGTTCTCTGATGGGGAGCCTCAAATCCTGGTGGTTGCAACACATATACCTTCTCCTTGAGGTCTCCATTTAGGAATGCTCATTTGACATCCATGAACGCTTATGTGCAGCCACACCTAGTACTACTCAGATAGTAGTCATCGTTGCAGTTGGGGCATTAAATGATTCACAAAAGTTAAGGCCTTCAACTTGTGAGTAACCTTGTGCAACAAGTCTTGCTTTGTACTTTTCCAGAGTACTTTCAGCCTTGTACTTTAGTTTCGAGACCCACTTGGTGCCAATGACTTTACACTTAGGGGTCAATCCACTAGCTCGCAAGTTCCATTGTATGATATTGTTGTATTTTTTTTACGTGGCAGCCCGCCAATTCGGATCATAGAGTGCCTCTTCCACATTCGTTGGCTCCTTTGCTTGTTCTTGAATGAGATCATCCATCAAAGCTATGTTTACAATATGGGCACTTGCTCGTCTCTGTTCCTCTATTCTCTTTGATCGCCTTGGTCCATCTGCAACTTATTCTAGTGATTGTGGCATGTGATTTGCAAAATCATAGAGCTGCCTCACCCAACGTGGCAATGGCTTTTGTACTTTGGTGACGACAGGTTGGTGGCTTTCAAACTCATCATCTGAAGATGATGCTTCCTTCTCTTGTGTAGAAGGGATAGCTCTTAGGCCGGGTTCATAGTGGATCACCCCTTTGCCTGATGATAAAGTGGAAGCTCTCTCTTTTCCTCCTCCACTGCATGTGGTTGCTCCTCCTTTAACACCACATCGTGACTCGCCATGATCTTCTTAGCCTTAGGGTCATAAATCTTATAAGCCTTCTTATCTTCGTTGTACCCTAAGAAAATACATTTGATGATTTTTGGTTGAAGCTTGTTTCTCTCCTTATCGGTAACATGTATATAACATTCACTTCCAAATTTGGTAAGCAAGTTTCGAGTCTTCGAGCTACATCTTGCAGGATCTTTTTTTTCTCACACTGGAGGTAAGAGCCATGTAATCACTGTACTTGTGGGAAAGCCAAGGAGAAACCCCAAGCAAATTCATAAAGCGGTTCACAATGAAGTCATGGTTCTCTTTCACCATTGAGCATTCACGCCCACAACTATTGATCATATTGAGCAATAACTCCTAGACTTGATTCTTCTTTGAAAGTAGATACGTTTCCTTAGATGGTCTGTTTCCCTTGCCAGCCCACTACTCTTTGAAGAAGAGTTAAAGCTTCTTTCTTTTAGGTTCCTCCTCGTATCTCAGCTTTCTCTTGGTCTCGACAAGGCCTTTTTTGCTAATGCACCTATTGTTCACCGTGTCTCAAGATGGGAACATTTGCGATATAGCTTCTCCCTTCTTTCTTTCTAAATTCTTTGGATCTGCCTTTTGCGTTTTGTAGAATCGTGTAAGTTCAATTGATACCATACCTCAAAGAGTGCACTAAGAAGATCTCATGGAAATCTAGCTAGCTAGCACATCCAACTTCTTGCTGGTCTGAAGGAAGAGGCAATATTGAAGGGTGAGCGTGGAGCCAGGAAGTCTTTTTATCCCTCTTAGAATGAGGAACGGAAGTAATAATCACTAAATGATATGACAAGAAGATATATGTGTGAGAGGAGACGATGGGGAACCCTTGGTGATTGATAATTTTTTTAAGAGACATAATTTCTATCTAGTCTTGCTCTGCAAATTTTAGAGCCTATTTGAAGGTTAGATGAAAACGCTCCCCTAGATTCTTTGCATTCAATCATATCTAAGTGAAACTTCCACCGATACAAGTGATTTTTACAAGCCCATCAATGGACAATCCTATTTGCCCCCACCAATAAGGAGCGTCTCTACTGTGTTGAAGCCACCAAAAACAATCATCTTCGAGGGAAGTGAGTCAAGGGAGTTCTTTAGATCCATGTTCAAGGGATATACCAACATCACTGAGAAGGTGCCAGCCATCAAGGATTGGGTGGGTCTCAGTATTTGCGCTATAAGGCTCACCTTCATCAGGAACTCCACAAGTGCTTGGTTGGAAGTTCCATTGATGTTCATATGCTCTAAGAAAACCATCTCTCACATAGACAAAAATGATCAAAAGCATATCATTCGCATGCTTAACATATAAGGTGATCTCAGCTAGACAATTCTCAAAACCATGTGAAATCAAGTAGGCATGTATCTTTCATACCAAGCACATGGTGCTTGCTTCAAACAATATAATGCCTTTTTCAACCTGCACATTGGTGCTTTCTTCAAACCGTATAATGCCTTCTCAACTTGCACACTTTGTTTTCATGCCCTTTCTGCACAAATCCACGAGGCTGAAAAACATACACTTCTTCATGTAAGTCACCATTTACAAATGTAGTTTTAATGTCCAATTGATGTACATTCTTACCATGATGAGTTGCACATGCACAGATGCTATGAACGGTGGTCATTGGGCAAGTGGGTGCAAAGGTCTCATAAAAATCAATGCCTCTCTCTTGAACATAACCTTTTGCAACAAGCCTAGTCTTATACTTGTCAACTATTCCATCAAGTTTACATTTCAACTTGTATACCCATTTCATGCCAATGTCCTATTTGTCCAAGGGAAAATCACATAAAGACAGTAGGCATCCAATTTTTTGAATTTTGTGCTTAATCATAAGAAACAAGCTCATTATCATCACAAAGAATAGAGGTAGCCATAACAAAGAAATCTAATGCAAAAAAAGAACTATGAGAGCTTGAACAAGTATGATATGATAGAGGTGCATCTACATTGCTAACTTGCAAAATTTGCACCAACCATTTAGCCATAATTTTTTCCTCCTCTATATCAGCCCTCTCATCAACAAGTGCATAATGTAAATCTGCAGTAGAAATGGAATGATCTGCATCATCATGTGGAACATGTAAAAACTGAGAAATCGCCTCTGTTCACACAATCACTACCTAAATATATCAACAATCATATGTCCTTTCTAGGTGTCCCACCAAAGCACTGCAATCTATCACTCCATATGAGGCTTGGCATGGCTGCAAGCCATCTACTTCTCATCTGCATGTCTTTGGTTGTCTTGCATATGCATTAGTGCCAAAAAAACAATGCAAAAAATTGCATGATAAAGTAGTAAAATGTATTTTTGTTGGGTACGAATCTGAAAGCAAATGCTATCATCTATATCATCCATAGACTAAATGCATTTTGGTTAGCCATGATGTTTTTTTTGTGGAAGATGCAATTTATCCATTACTGGAGACATCAATTAGCTCCAAAGATGTTTATGAAACTTAGTTGCCTCTTTTTATAGGTGGACAGTCAAGTGCTGGTCCAAATACATTTAGTATTGTGTGTTGTGCTCCAAGCTTCTTCTTCTTCCTTGTGTTGTTTGCATGCTTCCACAGACATCTAACTCCAACAATTGGTATCGGACCAGGTTGTCGCTTCATCTAGGGCGTCATATACACCTTTTTGGTTGAAGTCTCAGATTCACACGAAATTTGGTGAGCATACTCAAGCTTTTTCATAGATCAAAACATCTTCACTTGGTGGTGTCGAAATTGCAATTTGAGCTCGTTTTGGCCTCTGAATGCACTATCGCAGTGCTTGTGTAGGCTATTTCATCTTTTTGTGCCAAAGGTATATACCTGTTTTGGTTCGCCAGTATAAGCATCTCGAAGTCTACTACAGGTTTAGCAAAACTTCTCTTGGCAATTCCGTTCATCTTTTTGAGATAATATCAATTTTTTGCACAAGGTATTTTAGTCAATTTTAGACACCATAGAGCAAAGCACCTTTGAACTTCTAATTGCCTAAAGTATGCTCACCAATTTTCGTGCAATTCTAGAACTAGGAGAGGAGAGGTGTCGACGATGCTCGAGATGAAGTTGCAACATGCTTTGATACTAATTATTGGAGTTTGAGGTCAGTAGAAGCATGCAAACAACACAAGGAAGAAGAAGAAGAATCTTGGAGCACAACATTCAATATTGAATGTATTACCAAGTGAATGTACAAAGATGAGTGACCCATTAGGGTTATAGGAATATATACAAGCGAAGGGAAAGAAACCTCGTAAAGAGGGAAAAAAGTCACCAACCCTCCTTGTTGGTCATGTGACAAGATGATCCACTATCTAATATCCAAGGTTTTTCCATACAAGGTTGGTTAGATGTACATATCTCTTCTATGGAGACATGTAGTTCAAGATCTATGCTATTTGCAGATTCTATATTTTTCCATTTGGATTTGAGCGTATCATTTCTCCATTAGCTTGCTTTTGTCTATAGTCCTTGATGGCATGAACCTTTGTTTCTCAATAATATAAACTTTTCATGATCTTCCTCTTTGTATTTTGTTTGAAATATGAGAAGATCCTTTTCTTTACCCATTAGTTGAAAATCTTGCATCATTTGAATCCTTCCAATTCTTCATATGCATTTTTATTCCGAAAGAATTGGATAAAAATCTTCAAAAGAGAGAGAAGAGGGTCTCACCTAGGTATTTTGAGTTTTCACTAGACCATCATATTTTCAAGGAATAATTTGAACACAATTGCCAACATGTTCTTCTTGGGTTATTAGAATAGTAAAAACATTCATTTTTTATGTAAATGCTTGATTAATTTGATGATGTCCACATCCTTCTCTAGCTCATTATGCATCTCATTTTGCAATGAATGCAAAATATTTTGGGTCCAAGTGTGACTCGTTATCTCATATTGGAAAGAAAATATGCCCCAAGCTTCATGTGTAGTATTGTTGTGTTGTAAAAGACAACATGAAATCACTTAAGCTCGTAATGTTTGCACGAAGTATCTGTGCTTTTTCGAATTATTACAACAAAAAAATAACACCAATAAATGAAGAAGATGATGCAATTAATAAGTTCCTTAATTAGTTTCTTCTTGAAAAAAAATCCCTTCTTAACTACAAGAACCTCAATGCTCTAATACCACTAATGAAAGAAATTATGCAAGAGAAATGAATGCAGTGGAAAAAAGGAGAAGAGATGTAGTAGAATTTGATATTGGCTACTAACAACAACTACAATAGAAATGGAGTTGTACCCCCATGTAATCTCAAGTTAGATCTTAAATGGTCATCTAGAGAATTTTACATTAGATATTACAAAATAGAGGTATGTGGACTCAAGTCAATGTCTCAACTACGGCAAAAATAATATGTAAATTGTTGGCTATGAGTGATCATGGACATAGGAGCTGCCACAACAAAATTTCTCACAAAAAGAATTAAACCTATGGAACTTTCCATAAGCGAAGTAGTAAGAAGGCCAAAAATGTGCGTTCATGATTACATACCTTAACAGTTCATAGTAGACACTAGTTAGAAAGTAAATTCATATGAAAAACAACAAGAAGGGGTGAAAATGTTGACGCCCAAGTTTGAGCCTTATGAAAGGACTCAATCACGAAAGATCAAAAGTATAAGAATCAAGTTAGGAAGCTCCACCGACATCAATGAAATTCAAACTCAAATATTAGCCACCGAAAAGCACATCTACATTGTTTGGTGGTTGGTTTCCTAGACCTTAAGAAAAGTAAACTTTCTATCTAAATCTTAATGATTTCTCTCATTTTACTTTGAATTTACCACTATAGAAGTCAGGCCCCAACTTTCTTATATCAAATTCTCATTAGTTTAATCCCATCTATCTAGATGTGTAGCTAGTTGATTTGCATTCTATTTGTGCTGATTGTCGCATGAATTTTGCACACTTAGTGTATTCATTTATATAGCATGCAAGAATGATTTGGTATCTAATTAAGTTTTCTAGAGTGTGCCAAAGTCTCAAGTTTTTCCTTTGATTGAATCACTAGAAAGAATCAAGCTTTTCCACATATATCTCTCCACATAGGCAAAGGGTGTTGGAAGTTGATAGCCTATCTTGGAGAGGATGGTTCTATAACTAATAACATCTAATTCCTTTGATTTAAAGAATATGTGGTAGATCATAAGGGCTACTTGAAGTGTGAAAAATCATAGGTTGAGTCTCTAGTTAGATGTAGAGAAGAGCTCAAAAAAAAAACCTATGTCTTTATGTAGGGTGTAGTGAAGTGTACATATCTTTGAAAGATGCATACTGTCAAGCGAGAACTAGATTGTGCCCTTGTAAATAAAATGGATAATATTTTGGAAATATAATTTTGATTATAAGATTAGCTATACAAGGAAAATAATACAATAATAATGGAATATTACAAGAAGTCCCATAACCTGAGACTGATAGGTGTGAATAACTAGACTAGATAGGATACAATAGATCCCACAACTTGGGATCATAGGTATGAAATAAGATGAATTACAAGAACTCCCTTGGAGGAGATACACTAGATATAAGAAGTATCTTGACATGATCTTATACCATGAGACTACAAGAGGCAAAACTATATGTCTAGAAACTAGAATAAATAAGACTAGAACAAGGAGCAAGACAAGAACATGAATTGGAACTTGGAAAGTACTTCCTTAAAGATCATGACTCCTTGAGCTACAATGCTAGCATGGGCAAGGTTGATGATATATATGGCAAAGAACTCATTATATAGGTGTTCAAAGGTGGTTTTTCAAGGTTGGTTACAAATCGATGATGTCAACAATAAAAAACAAGGCCTCCGAATGTCAAAATCAAGCAAGATGACAATTGATCTTATATTTCTTCCATGTTCAAGGAGTGATGGTCACATTAGTTTCCCAAACATCTGAACCAATTATGAGATATAGTAATTCACATGAAATCTAAGGTTCAACATGATTTTTGATGTATCCATGACATCACTTTTGCCTTAAGCGATGAGTTCCATGATGAGAAACCATGTTCTTTGGCTTGGGCTTCATTGGATCCTTCTTGTGAAATTCACAATCCTTGATTGGTGCTCTTGAAAGGTTTTCAATAGGTTCCCAAGTAGGATCATTGATGTCATACCGGTTCCAACGAATAAAGTATTTCAGTCTTCCTTGTGAGATTCTGGAATCCAAGACATGATCGACATGGAATTCTTCATGAACCTCAATCTTGATAGGTGGTGAAGGATTGGGTCTCTCCCCTTGTGATGGAAAAAGTTGTTATGATTCCAGAATGGATACTTGGAAGACTCAATGTATTGTCGTGGTACTTGGTAATTAAATCTTGAAGGTGTCTTGATTAATCTCAACCATGATTATGAAAGGATCAAACCTCTTATGGTCTAGCTTTGCACAAGGCGTTGAACACTACAAATTATATGTGAGTAACCACACTTTATCCCAAATATGATAAGATGGATGCTATATATATATATATATATATATATATATATATATATATATATATATATATATATATATATATATATATATATATATATATATATATATATATATATATATATATATATATATATATATATATATATATATATAGAGAGAGAGAGAGAGAGAGAGAGAGAGAGAGAGAGAGGGAGAAGAGAAGATATGATCACATATGCATGGGAGCCTCGCAACCCACATAATGATCTCTGTGAGGCAATCCTCTATAAACTATGTATATATATAAACATAGGGGTAAGGTCACATGACCCTTACATCCCCAACAATCTCTCACTTAAGGATCAATGTGACCACAAGTGGTAACACATACAAAGAATGATGTAGGACTATACAATCATGTACATGAAGAGTCTAGATCTTTACCCATACTAATCAACCTACACCAACTGCCTCAAACAAGGTGTATCCATGCACCTCAAACTACTCTTAACTCATATCGACAAGAGTCGAGCTCGCATATGACTTATGCAAGAACTAATGAAGTTCTTGCAAAACTCCCACCTGGTCTATGCCTATGTCAATCATCGAACAACTAACAAATCCAAGTGCAAATGCTCCAATAGCAACTAAAACATCTAGTCTCAAGCATAACAACTCGTACATCGGACTCTTGAATATTGATGAAACTTGTGTTATCCTAGCTAACCTAAGCATTTCAGCCATGCCTATATCCAAGGCATCCAAAGCACCATCTGTTGGTCCAGACATATCTGTGTCAACATCTGGCATGAGTGAATCGAAGAATGAATGCATGATCATTGACTCGTCAATATCTAAATCAGTCATCCTCTCAACCAAGGATGTGTCTATCTATGCATCTCGAGAGCTAAACTGCTCTATCACACACTATGTACCATGAGAACAATCCCGTTCTACCACACCAAATGTATGATCATGCTCCACATGATCTCGTTGCACAACATCAACACCAAGGTCAAAGTCATGATCACACTCTAACTGAGTATCATCACAATGCTCTACATGAGCATCTATATCATGCTCTAAAGCATCCAACTGATCATCCAGAGTGTGCTGCACATGAGAATCCACATGATCAACAAAATCCTGCTCTATATAAGCATCATGAGCATCCAAAACATGCTCTACATGTGCATCCATCAGCACATCCTAATCCTGCCATACATGTGCATCATGAATATCAATAGACCTATGTGTAGGTAGACAAAATGAAACATGACAAGTCTCACATCGCACATACGACTGAAATCCCATTGAGAGGATACTATCTCTCACATGGAGTACCTATAGTGGATCCATGTGCCCAATCTTGGCACCTCGGACAAGCATAAGTTGCTCCAACTATATTTGAAAACGATGCTCACCAAGGAATGCATAACATTTTCTCTCCTATAATTGGCTAACTGAAATCAAGCTGGTAGGGATGAAGGCACATAGTGTACATGTCTGAGTATAAGTGATGCTCCACTAGGTAGCATAAGGCATACATCTCCTACACCCTCAATGTCATACGTCATACCATCAAACATGTGCACACATCCACAACTCTTACCTGAGAATCAATAAAACCACTTACGATGTGGAGTAACATGAAAACTGGCTAATGCATCAAGCAACCAAGCCATATGTATGCTCTCCAATGAAGAAGAGGAATCCTGAGATGAACCATAGGAGAAATTGATATCACCGTCACTGGCATAATCAACTACCATAGAATCTCTTGAAACCACTACTTGACTTACATCATGTGCATATCTCTGACGCTATCATCACAACATGAGTCAATGGACTCGCATACATGTCATGTAGTCTCTTCCATAATGCACTATTGGTATCCTCATACATAATAGACTCATATATAGAATCCACAAGCTGTAACTAGATAGTGGAGCTGACCAATGCATCCATATCCATCCATACATGGTTGGGCATGTCATGAGGCCTCTATGCATCTCTATGCACATACAAGTGTAACCTTGCATGAACCAATGTATGCCATATCTGACCTTTCCATCTCGGAAAGTCAGTGCCATCAAATCGAGAATACACCATGGTGGCAATCCATGAGACTATAAATATAACAAGAGACTATAAACAATACTCTATCACCAGTAGGATCACACCTGCATATCCATATGCATAAGTCACATCACAAATGTCTTGTTGGAGAAGAAACCATGTGAACCACCTATCACATAATCATGCATCTAGCATGCACATAAAACTATGAGCATAAGCGTGCTCACCAAGTCCTCAAAATGACTAAGGAGATGTGAAAGAATCCTGGAAAAAATTGAAAGAGTATCCCTTGTAAACTGAGTAATCATAACAAGATAACCAATAACGAAAGAAGAATTAGTAACCTGTCACCACCTCTCACTGATCCAACCAAAGATAATGGAAAATATATATGCCAAAAAATTGATGGTAATACACACCAATACAATGGTGATACACCTCCCACTCAAGAATTAGTCCTACAAGATGGTCCAACCTATCACGAATAACCTGTGACCAAGTCAAAGTAATTGGAGATAAGCAATGATCAAAAGCTATCACACGAGCATAAAGGATCTACTAGAGTACTCTTCTAGCATAAAAGCCAACAAAATGTTGATAGCATCTCCTCAGTAAAATGGACTCTATAACCAAAATAACCATGTGGGAATCACCATCGACGTATGCCAAGAGTCACACTGGCAAATAGATATGAAATCAATGATCATATGCTAAACTAATAGCCAATCAAGGTGACAAAAGGATGTGCAACTAGGGCTCCAATCTAGATCATGTACCTGCATAGAAACAAGAATACAAACACTAGCCAAGATCCAAAATCAACTCTCATAAAATGTGTGCAACTAGCAAGTAAATCCTTAACCAAGTGGCATAAGCAAGATATAGACCACATTCCACTGTCCATTCATTGATAATACCATGATCAAACTCATGATGACATAAACCTCAAAAAAGTATACCACAATGTCATCTCACATGCCAAACACTCACATGCTCTACTCTCATATGGTGAAGCTACCATAGTGATCATACATGAATAATGCCTTCAAGCTCTAAAAGTAAGGGCTCGCACACCAAAAATTCTCTCGCAAAGAAGTTCCAAAACAAAATGAACCTCCAAAAGCAATTAGAGTTCTTATGGTGAGAATATGTTGTTCTGTGTTTTTTTGTTCAAGGATGATAACCTCTGAATTTGAACTTTTGCTCTTTAGCGAAATTCGAGAATTCTTTTTGGCTATGTAATGATATATAGAACACCTCAATCAAAGGTGTGTAGCTCGAGATATACACAAAACAAGCATTTGCTATTGGTTTCACCTTTACCTGTTGCACTACTACTCTGTATTTTGCAATTTCCATGACCTAGCACTCAAGATCTGGATTTTTCTTCTGCCACAAAGTTGTAATCTCTTTCTTGGCCCATGCACACCAAGTTAAATCACTCAAATTGGACTTGTAAAACTCAAGTTACAACCCAAAAATGGACCTACTGTTCAAGTGATTGTAGATTCATCTTCTACATCACTCTGTGTTTTTTGAATTTTTCGCAATTTAGAACTCCAAACCAGGTTTTACACTCTTCCATGAATTTGTAGCCCTTTATCTCAGCTATGCATAAAACTTGAAGCTTCTTGCACACCAACCTTTAGCAAGCTCTGAAACCAATCAAGGGCTTTGGTGTGCAGAACAAGAGGAGCAAGGAGGAGATGGAGGGAGAGAGAGAGAGAGAGAGAGAGAGAGAGAGAGAGAGAGAGAGAGAGAGAGAGAGAGAGAGAGAGAGAGAGAGAGAGAAGAGAAGATACATGCACATATGCATGGGAGCCTCGAAACTCACATAATGATCTCTCTTGAGACAATGCTCTACAAACGATATATGTATATGAATATAGGGGTAAGTTCACATGAAGCTTACATCTCAAACAAGAGATAGAGAGAGCATAATGTTGATCTGCATTTTGTTCTTTGAGTGCTATGGATCTCCTACTTGATTTCTTGGTGAATAGCCATGAGGTATTGGGCCCTATATATGGTAGCAGAGTTTCTTACATGATTTGATAGTTCCACATCCATCCTTGGGTATTTGTCCATAGTTTGAGAAGAAGGTAGTCTGCTTGGTAGATGTATGGACATTGTTGTTGTAACTCTACAAAGGGTGAAAGATCAAACCAACCACTTTAATGAAAGTTGGCGGTGCAATGGAGATAATATTCAAGAACTTGATTCAACCATTTTTTGACCATCAATTTATGGATGATTGCTATAGTTAATTTAAATTGAATACCAAAGAGCTTTCAAAGACTCTTCCAAAAGCTAGATATGAACTCTAGACCTTGATCACTAACAATATTATTAGGAAATCCATGAAACCTAAAGATGTTTCTAAGAGAAATTATAGTAGTGTCTACATATGTGGTTTCCTTGATGGTTGGAATAAAGTGTGCCATATTTGTGAATCTATCTACTATAACAACAATGACATCATACTTGTCAAACGTCAATATATATGGGATAAATCCATAGAGAATGAGGGCCATGGTCTTTTTGGAATAGGTAAATGTTTCAAGAGGCCATGAGGTTTATGGCAAGGTTACTTAGATCTATTTCTAGTGGTACACATTACGCATATTCGTTGACTTCCTTCAACTTTTGAGGCCACCAAAAATCTCCCGATATGAGTTCTATTGTTCTATTCACTCCAAAATGTCATGGTGAAGGTTCATGATGTTGCTGGTGATTGGATTGTGGACTTTGTTGGAGGGGTGTACAATAAGTTATTATAATATAGTAACCCATCGCTTTCATAGAGCTCATTTACTTCATTGACTTTCCCTTCTTTAATTTTCTAATTGACATTACATAAAATTTCATCATGTGGTGAAGACTCTCGAATTAGATGAGTTAAGACTCAATCTTCTTGATTTCTCGAGGAGATTGCTCCTAACTAGAGATGTTTTGGCTTGAGTAATATAATTTGTTATTGATCACAAGCTTTGTTGGCAGTAGTCAAGGAACTGAAGGACTCACAAGACAAGGAAGCCTACGAAGGGAGTCGGAGCGAACAGAAGGCACGAGCAGACATAGTAGTCAAAGAAGATCTGGCAAGTAGGCCATCTAAATTTTTCATGCATCAAAGAGGTGGGCACACAAGAAGAAGGAGCAAGTAGGGAGCTACAGGAAATGTATGTCAAAATGTTAGAAGAAATCCCTACACAAATAGTGATTTTCATCACTAAAAACCATTGTAAATACCATTTCATATTTTTGTAGCTCCATTTTGTGCAAGCCAAGGAGTCCTTGAGCTTGAGGAGCTTTAGAAGTACCTACCCATCAGTTTTTACATTTCTTAGACTCCGTTTGAACCTCCAAATAGGCCAGAGAACCTAATTTTTAACTAGGCCGGACACTAGGTTTGGACAAGGCCAAAAACTAGTCAAAAACTATAAATAGAGCTAGAGAGCTCATTTTTGAGGTTAGCTTGTAATAGAGTTGAACTTGTGTGAGCATTCTGAAAGTAATCTAAAAGAACCCGATTGTCCTTCTCTTTGTTCTTGCTGTGTGTGCGCGTGTGTGTGTACGTGTGTGCATGCTTGTGTGCTTCTCACTCACGCACTTGTGCCTTCACTTGCTCGAGGTCATCATACCATCCTCACATCTTCCCGGATTGACATTAAAGGAGGTGCTACTCATCATTGAGCTACACCAAATTTTGGCACCGTTGCCAGGGATCGAGCTTTGAGGACGAGCGTGTGATGGTAAGACGTAGAGTTGTGACGTTGGTGTTGTAGGTAATCTCTTTACTTCTTCTTATTTTTCTCTTTCTTACCTCACCATCATCATCACCATCATCATCCTCACCATATCCGATCTCCATCTCCATCATCGCAAAAATTTCAGTTTTTGATCATATCACCTTCTACCTCCCATTTTCCTCATTCCACTTGTGAGAGAGAGCGAGAGAGCGACTTGTGTTCTTGGATTTTTTGCTTGTTTCTTGAGCACTCTTGCAGGATCTTGCTGTATCATTGTGTCCAGCACACTGCGCAGCTACGAAAAAGTTCAGAACTGTCTATGTGTCGCAGACCTCTGTCGATCGCGATCGACAAAAAATTTCATCTTTTGGTAAAACAAAGCACACCACAATGACACACATGAAGAGCACATTCCAAATCACTAAACAAAACTAAAAATTCCGTGTTTTTCTGTCAATCGCGACCGACACTGTTGATCGTGATCGATAGCCACGATCGACAGACCCTGTCAATCGCGACCGACAGACGTGTCGATCGCGACTGATAGACCTCACGACCGACAAACTGCCGCGTAGGATTCAGTCAATCGGGATTGACACTGTCGATCGCGACCGACTAAAAATCCACGATTGATTGAATTTCTCACGTTGCCACGTGTCCATCGTGATGGACACATCCCCGATCGACTGAAATCACGGTGAAATTCACGGAAAAGGTGTCGATCGCAATTGACACCATCGATCGCGATTGACAGGACCCACGACCGACTCTCTCGATCGCGATTCACACTGTCAATCACGACTGACGTGTCGATCGCGATCGACAGGCCCCGACGGACACCTCTGTCAATCGCGATTGACAGACCTGTCGATCGTGATTGACAGGCTTTTTTGGCCAAATTTCTAGGGTTTACATTACTTGATTTTGGGGTAAATTCTAGGCATACTTATCAAGCAAATACTGATTTGTGAGTTTTCGACACTTGTAACTTGAGAGAAAACCTTGTTTTCCTGATGACCTGTTTTACCCTGTTTTAACCCTAGATCCCTGAACTGCCATATCTTCCTCATACGAAATCTGATTGCTGTGATTCTTGTTTTGTTGGAAAGCTCGCGGGGACCATACCCTGGGTTAGGAAAACTGAAGGATCCTTGGGATTGCTTTCCATAAAGGCAAAAGGAAATTTGGTTTGTGAATTGCATGCATGAAAGTGATCTGTCCGTCATTTGAATTTAAGTCTTGAGCTAACCTTGAGACTCTTACAGGTCCATTGAGAGCTCTTGAAGGCATCCAAAGCAAGGGCTTTTGCAAGCTTGAGAACCGGGTTCTTGAGCACCAAAGGGCAAGGGATCAGCAAGCGAGGTTGGAATACTCTCAACTCCCTCTGTCAATTCCTAGCTTAGGCTAAGTACGAATAGTGCTAGAAGTAAGTCAGGACAACGATAGGCACGAGACAAGTCAAGACTATCTAAGAAACCAAGTTCAAGTCAAGAGATAACTTGTGTGTGACCGACAATTTTAAAGGAAAAGAACTTAACATGAGACGATCAACATTCAAGTGCGGAAATTAACTCAAGTGTTCCTGACGACGTGATATCAGACAAGATCGTAAACACGATAATCAACGAAAAAGAATCAATTGACTGATACAAAAGAACTCAGCAACTAGGTTGTACCTGGGGTAAAAATTGGGATTGCTTAGCTAAGCATATGAACCTTAGATCAGGATGACACCTAGGAAGAGATAGACAGAGTCTTAGATCTTCAGAGGCTAGTGTCAATCATACTACTAGGTCTTGGGCCCAGCAATTGAGCCATTATTTGCACTACCCTAGCTCTGAAACTAGTGAGTCAGAGATGTCCCACGGTATGGAGAGACCTACAAGAAGTTCATGACTGCCATATTTACATAGGGTAGAAGGCCCTTACAAGATGCAACTCGAATACCTTAGGACCAACCGATTAGGTGCTAGCATCTATGAGGACGGCCTAGGAAGATCTGTGGTCCAAATTAAAAACCCTGACCAATCCATTGGACTAGAGCACCCAGCTCTCAAATTTGAAAATGGAGCATACCTAGACAAAGAGGGAACCATATATGTAGTCACTAGTCACCCAGATAGGACAGACGAATTTGGAAACGTGATCCCAGAAACGGACTTAGCTGACCTGGAGCAAGGAAACATGGGTGTAGAACCTAGAACCCCTCAAGGCAAATCAGTTCTCACCAGGATTATCACACCAGAGTGGATTCCCCAAGACAATAAGAGCATAGATCTGCTCCTGAACTGAGAGACTGATGAAGCCTTTTGGAGGTATAAATTTGAGAAGCCAAATGAGGTAGGAACAATCATGATATATGAATTCAAAGATCCTGATAGCCCAGGCAGAGTGACCTACTTAGATCACGCCTCAGAGAGGATCTTTGTGGTTACAAAAAATAATAGGCATGCTTACACTTGGAAGGTGAATTTATTTTCCCCCAACCAAGATCTAATGTGTCCTATGGTCACCCCGGAGCGGGAACATCCCAAGCTCATGGAGCTCAAAGAGACAAACATAGAGATAGACCTGAGGTAAGCTTTTCCAACCTAGTGGGAAGAGAAAGAACGAGAACGAAAACAAATAGAGCGGAACCTGAGGGACTTAGAGCCCCAAGGAACCAAAGGAATGCGGACGATTTCCCTCTGCGAAGGCCTAGGGAACACACCAAAACCTTAAGACCTACAGAGTTGGTTAAGTCCATGAAGAACTACTTCGATGGCACTAGAGACCCATATGATCATGTGGCTGAGTTTAGGCAAGTCTTGAGAGCTGAACAAGTTGAGGACCTATTCACGCAGTATAATGCCTTTGGTATAACCCTTAGGAACACAACCCTTACGTGGTTTCAACCGTTGAATGAGAGACAGTTCAGGAGCATAGACCAACTCTTAGAGGCTTTCATCACTGAATTCTCTAAAAGTGGCATAAGGCATAATACTTCCTCATTGATACATAGCTTCAAGCAGACCCCTCAAGAGACCGTGAGACTTGCAGGAAGAAGATTTAGGCAATATCTTGAGAGATGCCCTGTTCCTGAGTTACCCACACCAGCCAAACAAGTGGCTTTATTCTTGGATGGATTGCTAAGTACCAAATTGAGGTCATATGTGTACTTGAAGGACCCTAGGACGATAGAAGAGTGTGTACGCATGTGCATCGACATCGAAGATAACCTAGGGGAGGAGTTAGAGCTTTCCAAAATCTACAAAGATTCAGATAGTGCCTCTAGCCTCTCTTCCTCGCAATCCACATCAATTGAGGAACTCGCTGAGAAAGTAGCTCAAAAACTAGGTGTCACTAGCAAACAAATCCCAAGGTTTGCCCCAGTAAAGAGGTGCTATACTTGCGGTGGTGACCATATGGCGAACGTATGTCCCATCATGGCTCAACCCCAAGTGAACCCTAGTAGCCAGTATTGCACCATAGAACGGAGATACACAAATCACACAGCACAAGACTGCCCATACAATAAGCAAGCAGTTAGGCAAACCTACCCTCAGCCCTATCCACAACTGGGAAGATACTAGAACCAGTACCCTCCACAGCAATATGGTAGACCACAACAACCTTATCAACAACCGTACCAGAACCAACAAAGGCCTCAACCTGTGTTAGCTCAACAACCTCCAACCCCAGCTAACGTGATTCCTATAAAGTATGCAGCTGCTGAGGAAAATTTGAATAGAGCCATAGTCCTAGTGACTCCATTGCTTTCAGAAAGTGACCCGAGTGATCATAGCTTTGATTCCACTCACATGGATAGTCCACATGCTTAGTACATGCAGTCTCTTGAACATGGTGAGTCCTACTACAGTGAAGAACCGAGTGAACCTAGTTGGGAGCCTGATTACACAAATGTCATGTACGCAAACCCCAACGCTAGACCTCAACCTAGGCAGGTAAGACCACCATTCCCTAGAGGACCATGCTACAGATGTCACGGAGATCACCTCATTCGTGATTGCCCCATGCCGGCCCCCACACAACCCCAGTCAGTAACAATCCAAGGCTTTTGTCAAGATTGCGGCAAAGAGCATCTCTTACGAGATTGCCCAAAGAATCCCAATAATATGCCAAAAATCACTCCTATTAATGTTATTGGATTGGTTGTAGATTCCACAAGGAGTGTGACTTCCACGACACCAGTACAGATAGTCACTAGAGCTCAAGCCTTGCAACAGAACCAAAGTTTAGGCCAGGAAAAAAGTGCTGAGGCTAGTGAAACTGAGAGCATAACCAAGAAGAGGACTAGAGCCTGGAGAGATAGTAGGGAAAGAATGAAGAGGCAATGGGCTAAGAAGATGAGTGAACTCGAGGAAAGCCTAAGAGAAACAAAAGCCAGGATAGTTGAACACACATCTCAAACTCTCTCTCACACTACTCCAACCCCACCATTCCCATCACCATCCGATCCAACACCTTCCAACCCACCTCACACAATTCCACCACCCTCTAGAGTAGGATCAGTTTTAGCAGATCCCACTCCCGAGGACCTAAATATGATGCTTAAGGCATATCAGGCCAGAATCCAAGAAGGGCCAAATGTAACTGATCATGAAAAGTGTTACCCTAGGGCAGAACTACAGCTTGAACGAACCAAAATTTGTGCTAAGATGGTGGAATTGGCTCAAACCATGTTTGAAGCCAGTCGCCTCTTTAACATCTGTAGTTCAACTAAGACGTAGTTGCACTTTGATGGACTGCTAGAAAGATTGGAGAGGCTAATTGCACAATCAGAAAAGGAACCCACCTCTCCAAACAAGGGCAAGGCAAGTGAAAGAGAAAGCCTACCAGCCCAGGGAGCCTATGTGCCTAACTCTACAGAGCCAGTCACATCTTCTTCTATGAATCGGTTCACACTAGAATTCCTACGAGAGATTCAAGAAGACAAATGGGCTAAAGAAAGTGAAGTCCCTCCTCCCATTGAACTTGTGGATGATGCACATGACCAATTCCCACAAGACATCCCATCCATTTATGAAGAGCAGGAGAGCACTCAATCTCAGGAGAGATTAGACTTCGAATCTAATTCCATACAAGAACTACCCCATTTCACAGGCCCATGGGAGGCAAAGTCCACGTGTATGAGAACACCTACAGTCATGGTAAGAAACGAAGACTCAATCATACCTAGGAACATAGAGGTAGTGAAAAACACTAAAGTCCAGTGCAACCTCACCTTAGAAGAGCTACTCAAAGTTAGGCCAGAGCTATGGAAGCATGTAGCCAAACAAGTACCAGAGATAGCAAAACCTCGTTCCCAGGTAGGATCCCATAGAATAGTGCCAGAGATACCTTTGGACAAGATAGGAGACATGAGTGAAGGTGAAGAAGGAAACACCTATCTTCCCATCACCCATCAAGGATACACAACCAAGGCAATTCTGGACTCTGGTGCAGGAGTTGCAATTGCTACCACTTCCCTATGGAAGCGTTGGGGCAAGCCAGCACTTAGGCCAACGAGGATGAAATTGCAGATGGCGGATGGTCACATAGAGAGGCCTTTAGGACTACTTGAAGGAATAACTCTCACCACTTGTGGTGTAGAGTTTGAGCATACATTTGATATCTGCGACTTTAGCAAGAACCATGCCTATGAGATGATCTTGGGAAGGCCATTTATGCAGCAGTTGCAAGTGGTACAGGATTGGGGGACCAATTCCTTGTATTTGCAACACTTAGGTGTCACGACCAAAGTCAATCTCAAGGATTACTCTCATAGAGATGTACCCCCCATTCAATGGAACCCCATCCATAGAGCCAAAGATGACACTGAGTCAGTGCATTCCATAGGATCAGGATCCTCATGGATGCATGAAGACACCCACTTATGGATGTGCAAAGTGGCAGTAAAAGAAGAGAAGAGAGAAAAAGCCAGAGAGGTAGGTGCGAAGGAAATACATAGATCAATTCAAGACCCAGCCTATGCACCTGTAGTATTCCCGGACGAAGAGTTTGAACCTCACGGCTGGGCAAAAATTTTAGCAACAATGGATGTAGCCATCAATGAAGAACAATGGACACCCCATTGTGATGAGGATGGCTATGACATTTCAGTCTTCTCCATAGAACCAATCATGGGAGAGGCAGTTTTAGAAGAGTGTGAACCTAGCCCTGATGCAATTGAGGATGCAAGTGACTCCGATCTAGAGTATCATTATGGACCCACCTTTTGCATCAGATGAAGAATACTTCGATGAAGTAGAATTTCAACGCCAAAGACACGGAGAGCTTACAAATGATGTAAGGTTAGCCACACAAGTGACCCCTAAGGATGAAGCAAAGAAAAGAAAGAAGAGAGAAGTCACACCAGAAGAGGAAGAATCTTTGTTTGAGGTCCCTGAAAACTTTAAAAAGTATGAGATGGACGATAGAAGAGTTATGGTAAGGATGCCAAGACGTGAGGCTCAATCAGGAGAGGCCTATGATAACAAAGAAACCACCAAGAAAATAGTTGTGAACGTTGAAGAAGGAGAAGAACGATGCACGTACATAGGCCATGACCTAACAGAAGAAGAAGAGCATGAGCTAATAGCTTTGCTAAGAGAATGCAGAGATGTATTTGCTTGGAGTTACAAGGACTTGAAGGGTGTTGACCCAGACATATGCTCACACACAATTCCCATGACCTCAGACGCAAAACCCTCTAAACAGAAGCCATATACATATAACGATAATTATGCTGCTAAGATCAAAGAGGAGATAGATAGACTGGTAGAAGCTAGATTTATCTATGAAATTGAGCACATTGAGTGGGTATCCCCCATTGGAGTGGTGCCCAAGAAGAATGGAAAGTTACGTGTGTGCATTAACTTGAAGAAGGTTAATGTAGCCACTATTTGAGACAACTATCCGCTTCCTATCACTGAGCATCTGCTAGAAAGAGTAGTAGGCAAGGAAGTGTACAGCTTCCTTGATGGATTTTCGGGCTACAATCAGGTAGACATTGCTCCGGAAGACCAGCATAAGACAACTTTTGCCACAGAATGGGGCATATTCGCCTTTAGGGTAATGCCATTTGGGCTTACCAATGCTCCTGCAACTTTCCAAAGATTGATGTGTCACGTGTTTAAAGAGTTCTTGAGGAAGAATTTAGAGGTCTATGTTGATGATCTCTGTGCTCATTCCAACATTAGACAAACACATATACCAGAACTCAGGCAAATCTTTGACAAATGTAGAGAACATCAAGTTTGCTTGAACCCAGAAAAGTGTGTTTTCATGGTCAGGCAAGGCAAGATTCTAGGACACATAGTGTCAAGGAATGGCATATCCACTGATGAAGAGAAAGTGAGAGCCATAGCAGAGTTACCAAGGCCCAAGAATGTCAAGGAAGTACAAGCTTTCATGGGGCATTGTGGTTATTACCGACGCTTTATACACATGTATGCCATCATTGGAAAGCCTCTGTATGGACTTTTGACTAACTTTGAGTGGACTGATGAATGTGAGAACTCCTTCAATGAGCTTAAACGAAGATTATGTTCAGCACCAATCTTGACCACACCAGATTGGAACAAGCCCTTTCATGTGCATGTGGATGCATCCAACTATGCTATTGGGTGTGTACTTGCACAACCTACGGGTGAAGGTAATATGGATCTTCCAATTGCCTATGCTAGTAGATAGTTGAATGCAGCCGAACGAAATTATACCACCACTGAACGAGAAGGATTAGGCATGGTGTATGCAGTCAAAAAGTTTAGACATTACTTGCTTGCAAATAAGTTTAAATTTTTTACTGATCATCAAGCACTGTTGTACCTGGCAAACAAGCCATGCAATACAAGTAGATTGGTAAGATGGTTTCTCTTACTAATGGAATATGACTTTGAAGTGGTGAAGACTCACTTGAGAGCAGACCATCTCTCTAGGCTCACATCTGGAGAAGCCGCACAAGGAGTATCAGATGACCTTCCTGATGCTTACTTGTTTAATTTGGAAGTTGTACCTCAGTGGGCTAAGCCATTAGTGCCAGTATTGACATACGGGCCTAACCACCCAGTCATAAACACTCAAGGTAGAGAGGTAGTAAAAGCCCAGAAGTACCACATCATGGCAGGAAGCATGTATAAACAAACAGATCAAGGGATCCTAGCTTGTTGTGTGGAAGAGGATGAGTACCCTAAATGGTTGCAATTAGCACATGTAGGTGCATTAGAGCAACACTACTCAAAGCAACAAACCCTACAGACACTAAGGAGACTCGGAGTGCATTGGCCGACTATGGAAGCTGATATCCAAAATTTGTGCAAGGAATGCCCAATCTGCTGCACTAAACCACCTGTGGAACATGCCACTCTTTATCAAGTGTCCATAGTGCCTGATTGGAGTGAACCATTAGTAGCCTTCCTAAGGAGGAAAACATTCCCTCAAGATATGACACTGGCTAGGAGAAGAAGTTTAGAACAAGAAACCCTAGATTACTCACTCATTGGTGATAATTTATACAAGCGTGGTAAAGATGGTTACCTGAGACTATGTGTCCATGAGAGTGAATATCTCAAGATCTTGGAAACTGCTCACCAAGGTGTAGCAGGAGGACACTTTGGACCGGATCGGGTGATCAATGAAATCCTATTTGCAGGATTATGGTGGCCAACCCTTCACATGGATGCACATACCTATGCGAAACGGTGTGATGTTTGTTAGAAAAATCAATATCCTATACGTAAGGATGAGATGCCTTTGAAACCTATGATGGATGGACGTGCATTCTCTAAGTGGGGAATAGACTTTGTAGGTCCTATTAATCCCCCATCTAAGGGTTCCCATGCTGAATACATCATTGTGGCCACATACTATCTAACCAAGTGGGCAGAAGTAAAAGCTACCACAAAGAACGATGCTCAAACGACAGCTAAGTTCTTATTTGAGAATGTGTTCACAAGATACAGGCTACCTATAGAGCTAGTCAGTGATAGAGGGACTCACTTCTTGAATGAAGTTATTGAAAATCTGCTCCAAGAATTCTTGGTTATACACAAGAAGTCTGCCCCCTATCACCCACAAGATAATGGGCAAGCCGAAAGCACAAATAAGATTCTGTGCAATGTATTGACCAAATTAGTGAATAATAAACGCTCTGATTGGGACAAACAGCTACACCATGCTGTTTGGGCATACCGAGTTGCCTATAAAACGGTACTCCAAGCCACTCCCTTTTAGATGGTATTTGGCCAAAATGCAGTGTTACCATTGAACTTCTTGATACCTACACTAAAGGTAGCACAGGAGCATGAGTGGACGGGTCATGAACTCTCTTCGAGGATTTTTGATCTGGAACGACTAGGCGAAACAAGACTAAGAGCGGCAGCGGGAATATATGCAGCTAAGAAAAGACAGAAGGCATACTTTGATGCCCACGTCAAGGATAAAGGTTTGAAGGCAGGAGATTTAGTTTTAGTCTACACTTTGAAGCAACATGCAATAAAATTAGAGAAATGTGGCTATTGACCTATGATCATAAATAGGATCTCAACGAATGGAGCAGTACAACTGGCTACCTTAGAAGGTGATATTCTTCCGAGCTACATCAACGGGTGCAGAGTCAAATTATATCAAGAACCCCTGACTGAAGAGATGCTAAATTGACTTAACACTGCCAAGAAACACAAGGAAGAAGAAAAGCGAATTCGAGAAGAGGCGCAAGCAGAAGCTTTAGAACGCATCCGAAGGATGAAGTTGAGAAGGCAGGGTAGAGATCAGCCTAGGACAGATGACTATGCAGCTCAAGGATATCATGTGGCTATGTGTGAAGTTTCAGGTATTAGCTCTCATAGGATAATTGATCGACGTTCTTTTGTAACCTTAGATATAGGACAAGGAACGAGTGCAAGGACTGTAAGGGCCTTGATTGACTCAGGTGCAGCCACTAGTGCTATTAAAGTTTCTTACTGTCGAGAATTGAACTTAAATGTCAATCCTGTGGAAGCATATCTCATAGGGTTGGGAGGTGTGGAAACCCCTTGCATGGGTGAGGTGGAACTTCCCCTCTATATTCATGATGTTTTACTGACAGTTAAGGTACTAGTGTGTCAAGATGAGGACCTCACTGAGCCTCTTGTCTTGGGTCTGTTGCGAACATTTGTTTTATGTAGGGTACAAGTTTCAAATTATGTATATACCTTTGGAAAGTCTTCAAATACTTCAAGAAGGCTCATATTATTCATAAAATGTAGCAAAAATACCACGTGAGTTCTAGAACATGGTGAGTCAAATTAGTAAGTCACAAGGGAGCTTCAGTGGTGTCCTAGTGGAAGGTCGATGTGGCTAGTTCTCAAAGTCCATCAATACTTTGCTTATTTGAGCACTTGAGTCATGTAATACCTCCATCCAAGTGTCTACCACGAATTTAGATGTATTAGGAAGGTTTTAGATTAGTTTCCCATGCTATAAAAAGAGGAGAAAAGTCGTGATCTTGTGGGATGTCCAAGAGAGTCATATGTGTATCTCTACACTGCTGTAGTTTTGTATGCAGAGATTGCAGAGCTTGTATCTCCCTCATTATATATCCAAATTACATGTTTGATAGCTCATTGGAAAGCTCTTACGGTCTACTTTCTTCCTGTAAATTTTCATAATCATTGGATTTGTGAGCTGAGAGCAATACTCTCTGCAAGTAGTGTGTGTTCTCTGTTTTTTATCCCTGCTGAAGGTCTCCATTAAACCTCAAACTTGCAGAGGTCATATCTCCTTGTGTATGTATCCAAATCATGTGTTCTTTGGCTTGTTAGAAAGCTCTTTAAGTCTACTTGTATTCTGGAAAGTTTCAAAGTCATTGAAGTTGTGAGTTAAGAGCAGTAGTCTCTGCAAGTGATGTGTGTCATCAGGTTCATCTCTGTTTCAAGGTCTCCATTAAAGCTGCATATTGCAGAGGTCATAGCTCATTGTGTATTTATCCATTTGAGGTGTTCTATATCTTGTTGGAAAGCTCTTAGAGTCTAGTTTATGTGTGTGAAACAGTTTTGGAAAACTCCAAGTGAGTAAAGAGAAATTTGCTCTGCAAGAAAATTGGTCTGTGTATACAAGTTTGTGAAAAAGTCAACTAGGTCCTGTTGGGTTTCACCTACTTCTAGCTGTACTTTGGAGATCAATAAACTCCAACAGGGTCAAGACTGGATCTATGATCATGCCGTCAACCTAAACCTAAGAAGTGGACTTCTTAAGGTATGGGTAAATCAGAGTCGAATTACAGTTGAGTTAGATAATGGAGCACTCAAGGAACTAGGAAAGGCACAGACTCCTGGTCCTTCCAGGGGTCCACATGAAGCTGACAATGCTATTCTTGTCCAAAACTATGTGATGCAGAAGGATGGTCATCTCAACAAGCATAAATCAAACTACAAGCATAAGGGTACAACGGAACTCCCTTCTTTTCCAAAAGCCACAGGGATGCAGCAACCAAAGGTGGATCAAATGCAGGAGAAGCAGCCGACTTATGCTCGAGGCAGAAAGAAAATACGAAGCACGGTGTCTCAACCACCAAAACAAGTGTGGGTACGGAAAGGCGAGCATCTTATTGCGTTCAAGCCACCACAACTGGCTCAACTTCCTATTAGTGCTCGACAACACGACACTAATAAGAAGTCATCCCAAAATTCTTCTATGAAAGTAAAGCTTATTTGGGTACCCAAGAAGTCGATGAAGGCTAGCCCACAATCCCGACAAATTTGGATGCCTAAGGCTTGCTTGCAGGCTCAAATAGCTACACTGAGGCCACACCCTGTACAACATGGTTCACTCACTCGAACATCTGATACCCATTCTTATACAACACACACGAACACACATTGGTCCATGAGCACGAGCAGAATCACTTGTAAATGGGTCCCTAAAAGGCCTCATTGCCAAGCAGACACTCTTATAAAGCCCTCCAGAGTCTCCACAAAATCAAGACCAACAACCATTCTGTTTGTTTGGCAGCCCAAAGCATGTAACAAACCCCCCGACCCCATTTGTAAATTCACCACCACCTACTAACTGCATCATTCGCACACTGCATCTCTCCATTTAGCTCCTAGGACAATCCATCCACTAACCACACCCACAATCACCGACCACTCACTGACTAACTAACATATCACTAAAACCTCTTGTTAATGTTGTAACGGGGACACGTGACCACTTCATGTCCATTTGCAATGTTAACATCCATTTATATATTCTCACAGAACCGGTGACCAGTCCCATCAATATGGCCGAGGTTGCAGGAACTAGCTCCCAAGCAGGCACCAGCCCTCAAATGGTGGACATTGAAAGTCTTCCCATTGAGGAGGAATTGAAGGAACGTCCAGTGGCATTGAGATCCTTACATGCCATACCAGTGCAGAATCCTCCACAGGGGCACACAATGCCAGTCAGCAAAAACTCACATTGGTTCAGTGACGTGGAAGGACCTCTAGGAGAAGGCACTTACCTGTGGGAGGCAGAGATAGAGTTCAACGGGCACTGGGGCAGGTATCACTTCTTCACCAGGGAGTTTGAGAGACTGCAAAATAATGAAGGGCTGAAACCGATATGGAAGAAGGCGAGACTGTACGATTATTTCAAAGCCCAATTGCCAAAGCCCGACTTTCTGAGGTGCTCGTATTTGATTAGCACCCTCACTCCGAGCAAAGAAAAAAAGGGATACAGCACCTTTGTCCTCCCATCTCTCACAAGGGGCAATGAGTTAAAACGGTTCAGATTGACGAACAACTTGGTGAGGGAAGCTCTCGACATGAAAGGTATGCATATTCCCATCGAGAAAGAGACTATGGTACCCGACAACATGAAGAATAGGAATCTGACGAAACTATAGGATATGGTGGCAATGACACCTACTATTGCCGTTCATCTTCGGATGTGCATGCAACATTTCACATTCCCTGCACAAGAGAGGTTCACAATGCCACCCAAGAAGATATGGTTCAGTCTATATTTAGCAGATGCCTTCGATTTGACAATCAACATGCCTCACTGGATTATTGACCAAATCCACTTGGCTCATCAACGGTGGTATAAGAAGCAAAAGTCAGTACTGTATGGATGTTGTGCTCTCACAAGGATTGTGTACAGATGCTTGGCATATGATGTGCCAGTTCAAAGGGCACTTATTTGGACCAGGGTGCAAGAATTCCAACGTAGATTGTCCACCGAGGGCCTCCATCCAAGAAAATGAGAGGCACAGTTCAGATGCCCTGTGCACAGGCCCGTGGTGCGACACTGACACCAGAAACCACCCCACGGCTTCCCAGGCGAATGCAACCATTCACTATAAGGTTACCAAGGCACAGCACAGAAGGCCCGAACCTAGTGTTTCCCCCAGTACCAACTGACTTAGAGTTCCCTCATGGATTTACATTGGAAGATCTAACGGATGAGGAGGTGGCCAGAATAATCAATGCTAGCAATTTAGAAGTGGAAGCAGAGCAGGCAAGTGGGCAGCAGACAGATACTATCCAACCCCACCCGGTCCAACCAACGATAGTCGAAGTGGAGGATGATGAAGAAGAGGAGCAAGAGGAGGAACAAGAAGGACTGTCTAATGAAGAAGAGCATGAATATGAGCAAGAAGTTCTACAGGAACTTGAGGGCGCCCCGGCTTATACGAAGCAATTGAAAAAGCTATATGATACTATCAACCGAGTTCAAGAACAGCATAAACTGTCCTTGGCAGTAGGAAAAGCCCTCATGAACCAAATCCTTGAGGAGGAATGTGTGGATGAGCAATACCGAGCAACCCTTGACATGATATCTGATGCGTTGGGGGTACCTGAGATGGTGCATACAGCTCTTGCACACTCGAGAAGATCAGAGCAACGATACGGAAGATGCCCCCCTCGATCAAGAAAACAAATGAATGTATTAGTATCAGAACCACAGGGCACCACATCCACAACCACGGGCACAACTCATACAATTCATGAAACTGAGGAAGCCCATACATCCAGTGCACCTCAGTCACCCCCCCTACCCCCTCTCCCTCCAACTCCACCACTTTCACCTCCCACAACGAGTGAAACCACTAATGTCACCGCCTCAGGATCCACTTCCCATACCGAAGCACAGACCGTTAGTCAATCCACACAACCTACACAACCGATCAACACCTCTCTTGTTTACACTACTACTGACTCTGTAATTCTAACTGTAGCCACGAAAAACCCCGTTCCCCCTATCACACTTCCTGGCGGTTCATATTCACAACTACACACACCACTTTACACCTTCACCACCATCACCGCACCCACAATCCCCATGCTCACAATCACTCCCATGACTGCATCCACTTTTGATCTCATGGACATATCACCCACCTCCGCACCTCTCCCTCCCCCCATACGTCCACAATCTCCCATCCCCCCACCACCAACTTCACCCTTTTCAAGCACAACATACACGCTCCCATTCCCTTTTCCCTTCCCTTCTGCATTCAACACATTTCCTGCATCCACTCCGATTAATAATGTATTTAATACCATGTACCAATGTATGTCTCAGCTACAACAGCATTATCAGCACCTAGATGCTCAACATACAAGTCTGTTCAGAAGCCATGAAACATTCCAAGGAAGATTCATTGACTTAGAGAGGGAAAAACGGCTACTACAACAACAGTATGCCACTTGCAGGAACAACATGAGCAGTTAGTAGCCAATCCACCCCAGTCAGATACTGAAGAAAAACAACAACTCGATGACATATTACATGCACAAATCACAGACAATCTCAAACTTCGACGCAACCTCGCCTTACTATGAAAGCACATGTCCGCAGCACTCGAAGAGAATAAAAGACTGCAGAAACAGAACGAAGAGAACCTCGAAGCAGCAATGGAAAGTTCCCCGCATGAAATCGACCCAGAGAATTTCAAGGCTATTCCATCTGAAAGTATGCAAATCGTCTTGGAAACCCATGCCGACCTCCTGGAAGCCCATGCAACATTAGAAAGAGAAAGAGATGATCTACTAAAGCAACTGGCAACTCAACAGCAGTCACCAAGTAAGGTCACAACCGTAGTCGACACATCTGCAGAAGTTGCAGAACTCAAAGCACAACTAGAGGAACTACGAAGTAAAGTTCTTCAATACGAACGTTAACCCTCTCCCCTGGCGGAACCGGAACCTGAAGACTTAGTGCCAATTCAAGTGGAGGAGATCTTGAAGACCCATATGTTCCCATGCCAACACCCGACGGTAAGCCAACAGAAGAAGGAATGGACAGGATTGAGATCAAAGCACCTGAATGGATGCAAAGGTTGGAGAAGGAACCCTACGAAGGGAGTCGGAGCGAAGAGAAGGCACGAGCAGATAGAGTAGTCAAAGAAGATCTGGCAAGTAGGCCATCTAAATTTTTCATGCATCAAAGAGGTGGGCACACAAGAAGAAGGAGCAAGGAGGGAGCTACAGGAAATGTATGTCAAAATGTTAGAAGAAATCCCTACACAAATAGTGATTTTCATCACTAAAAACCATTGTAAATACCATTTCATATTTTTGTAGCTCCATTTTGTGCAAGCCAAGGAGTCCTTGAGCTTGAGGAGCTTTAGAAGTACCTACCCATCAGTTTTTACATTTTTTAGACTCCATTTGAACCTCCAAATAGGCCAGAGAACCTAATTTTTAACTAGGCCGGACACTAGGTCTGGACAAGGCCAAAAACTAGTCAAAAACTATAAATAGAGCTAGAGAGCTCATTTTTGAGGTTAGCTTGTAATAGAGTGTGCTCCTTGTGTGTGCTTCTTGTGTGTCTCTTGCACTTCTACACGCACCCAACAGTGGTATCAAAGCAGGTTTAACTCCTTCTCAAGTTTTGTTTTTTTTGCGTTGCGGCGCGCGCACTGTATGCATTTGATGAGGTTGTGTCTCTTCTTTTGCAAGAAGAGCAATATAGAGTGAAAAGGAGTGGTTTGATTGAGGGAACACAAGCACTTGCTATCTCACAAAAGGGAAAAAGCAAGTATGGTTCAGCTTTGGGTTCATCAAAACCAAAGCCTCAATCTTCCTCTTCCACTCATTCCTCTAATGATGGTGATTTGCAAAAGAAGAAGAGATGCAAATATTGCCCGAAGGCTGGTCATACTATTGATGAGTGTAGAAAGCTTGCCAAATGCAATGAAAAGAAGAAGGAATCCGGCATGTCTATTGCTGAAAATTCAGCAAATGTAAAGAATGATGAAGCTAACATGGCTCAAGATTTTTGGGCATGTGTTGTTACATGTCATTATGATGTTTCTTTGCATTCTAAATGTATGGATGTGAGTGAGGCTGATTTGGATTGGTTCTTTGATAGTGGTGCTTCAAAGTACATAGCATCATGCTGCACCCAAAGGAGGACATGTGGTGTGTGCAAACAATGCCTCTTATCGTATCATTGGAGTAGGAGAAATTGAGCTTACAGCTGCAAATGGAGGTGTGATTCTCTTGAAAAATGCATTGTACGTGCCTGGTATAAAGAAGAATTTAATTTCAGTTCCGTTGATTACCAAAGCTTGACTTCATGTACACTTTGTTGATGATGAGTGTATGGTTCATGATTTCAGCAATGGTGATGTTATTGTGATGTCCGGTACATTATGTACTGGTTTGTATCGCATGGATACATACAAGAGGGCTGCCTCGAATGCCTTGGTTGCTCATACTTCTTCCATGGCTGAAATGGAGCTTTGGCATGCTCGTTTTGGTCACTTGAACTTCAATAGTTTGTTTTACTTGCAAAAGAAGGACATGGTTATTGGTTTGCCTACACTTGAGTCCATTGAAAAGCATGCATGTGAAGGTTGCATTCTTGGAAAAATGCATCGTGCTTCTTTTCTAAAAGGTAGTCATACACACACTACAAGAAAATTGTAGCTTGTTCATAGTGATGTATGTGGTCCCGTCAAGACTCCATCTTTTGGGAAGCATGTATATTTTGTTACCTTCATTGATGATGCTACTCGCCATACATGGGTGTATCCTATGAAAGAAAAGAATGAGGTATTTTCTTGCTTCAAAGCATTTTTAGCTATGGCTGAAAATTTTTCTTCGTAAAAGCTTTTGACTCTACACACGTATCATGGTGGTGAATACATGTCACATGAGTTTAATGCTTTTCTTCGTGAAAGAGGTATTTCACACCAATGTATGATGCCATATACACCTCAACAAAATGGTGTTTCCGAGCGTAAAAATAGAATTCTTCTTGAATGGCACGATGTATGGTTAAAGGAAAGCACCTTCCTGATAAGTTTTGGATGGAAGCGGTCATGTGTGCAAATTATGTGTTGAATCGCTGCCCTACAAAAGCATTGAGATTCATCACTCCTTATGAGGCTTGGACACAATTATTGTGAGTCGAGATGTGGTATTTGCTAAAAATTCAGTTTTCCCTCTACTTGAATGCAAAAAACAGCCAACAGTTAGCTCAGAAGATGTGTTCGATACACTTATGCCTTTGTTCCAAAATGGTGCACTTGACTATGGCCATGTAGGCCAGCCAACTGAGGCTCAAAGGGCTGAAAAATTCCAGCCAAATAGGGCTGAAAATGTAGAGAATTTCCAGCCAAACATGGCTGAAAATTTTCAGCAAAAAATTATCAAAACTGCTAGAAATTTCCAGCCACATATGACTGAACATTTGCATCAAAAAATTGTTGAAAATGAGCATGAAATTCAGCCCACACATGATATAAATGTTGATGATGTATTACATAATGAACGCATGTCTATCAAGAGTGCACAAACTATGCCAAAATGGCTGAAACAAACTTTGCAGGACAACAAATTGAGTGCACCTTTACTTGGTAGAACAAGATCAAGCTCTCACCATGCATCATGTAATTTTGTGGATTATTCTCTTATTGTTACAACATGTAATGAAGAGCCACTTTCTTTTGAAGATGCATGTGATGATCCACAATGGATGAGTGCTATGCAATCAGAAATGGATTCCATACATAGGAATGGTACTTGGGAGTTATGTGAATTGCCAAAAGGAAAGAATGCCGTTGGTACAAAGTGGGTTTATAAGATTAAGAGAAAATCTGATGGTAGCATTGATCGCTACAAAGCTAGATTGGTTGCCAAAGGATATGCGCAACAATATGGCATTGATTATGAGGAAACATTTGTACCTACTTCTCGCATGACACCATTTGTACCGTGGTTGCATTCGCTGCCCATCGAGGTTGGAAGGTGCATCACTTGGACATAAAAACAACCTTCTTGAATGGTGATTTGCAAGAAGAGGTTTATGTGAAGCAACCTCCTGGATTTGCTATGAAAGGGAAAGAGCATATGGTTTGTCACTTGCATAAAGCCATGTATGGTCTCAAGCAAGCTCCACGTGCATGGTATGACAGAATCCATAAGCACTTGATTGCTCTTGGCTTCGCATGTAGTCCGATTCAAAGCACGCTCTATGTATGCAAAAATGGGGCTGATCTTACAGTGCTTGTTCTTTATGTCGATGACATACTCTTGACTCGATCATGTGATGCAAAACTTGACATTCTTATGGTTGATTTGCAGCATACTTTTGATGTCACTTATCTTGGTCTTTTGAGCTACTATCTTGGCATCCAGTTTGTATCCGTTGAGGGGGGAATTGTTATGCATCAAGCAAAGTAGGTTGAAAAACTACTTCAGTGTTTTGACTTTGAGGATTGCAAGCCAGTTTCCACATGAGTTGAGACAGGATTCAGGTTCTCGGTTGAGGATTCCAGTGATGCATTTGACTCCTCTTTATCAGCAAGCTGTGGGATGTCTTATATATGCATGCAACACAAGGCCGGATATACAGTATGCAGTTTCCCAGTTGAGTCGATTCATGCATAGCCCTCGCACTAAGCATTGGCAAGCAGTGAAATGTGTGTTTAGATATCTCCGAGGCACTTTGAGCTTAGGTCTCTTTTTATGGCAGAGATATTCAGCCATGCTTGCATGCTTTTACAGATAGTGATTGGGCTGGTTGTTATGATACTCGCGTGTCCACTAGTGGTAATTGCTTTTTCCTTGGAGAGTCATGCATATCTTGGTTGAGTAAGAAGCAACCTACAGTGGCGAAATCGAGTTGTGAAGCTGATTACACGGCAATATTCACAGCTACAGCGGAGTGTATATGGATGAGATGCCTATTGATGGATCTTTGCATGGAGATTGATGCTGCTACGCATATTCTCACTGATAGTCAGAGTGCTTTGGCTGTTGCACAAAACCCAGTGCTTCATGCACGGACCAAACATATTGAGGTGCATTATCACTATGTGAGAGAGCACCTTCATGCAAGAGATATTGATTTGGTATATGTGCCTACACAAGATAATGTGGTAGACATATTCGCCAAAGCTCTTCCACGGGAAAAGTTTGAAGTTTTTTGCAAAGCTTTAGGCTTATTACCTTGTGGGGATTGATCTGTCACTCCCTATATGTGTTCACATCATTCGCTCTAGGGGGGTTTGTTACACTTATGTGTTCCTCGAGTAGCTTTGATGTGAACCTTTTCCCTATACATGGGCACTTTTTACTCTAGTGCTGGCTAGAGGTTTTTCCCCCATGTTACCACATACTTGATACTCTCATATGTGGTGGTACTTTGTACTTAGGTATATTATTGAGCTCTTACTTTAGTTTAGTTCATCCTCAATAGAGAGAGCTATTCCAGCCATTGTCTTGTTCGTGTGTCTTGCTACGTTCCTGCTCCTTGTGTGTGCTTCTTGTGTGTCTCTTGCACTTCTACACACACCCAACACTAATGTCTTCTTAGTACATGAAAGTAATGTTGGAGTAGGACAATCATTAATTGATGATAACAATGAAGAATGAAGAGTGAATGATAAAGAAAAGAACAAAGGATGAAGCTGAAGTAAAGAGAAGAATCAGAGGAAAGTGATTTCTATACACATGTACATTAAGTTTGTAATTAGTTCCTAAATACTTATGTAATACTGATGAGTATGTATATATATGCCTATATATACTTGTATATATATATATATATATATATATATATATATATATATATATATATATATATATATATATATATATATATATATATATATATATATATATATATATATATATATATATATATATATATATGAGAAGAGATATAGAAGAAAAAGAGTAAGATTAGAAGAGGAATAAAGTGATGAATGTATCAGATTCATCCATCAGATGTTTTTATGAGTGAATAGAAGAAAACTTCTGAGAAGTGTGTCGCGATCTTTTCTCTATTTCTCCTTCTGTGCATGATCATTTTAAAAATCCTTTTGCACACGTCTAACTTCATATTTTATGCATCTATGGTCAAGATTTGAGAGTCCAACTATAACCAGGCTAAGAGATTTGTGATTACGAACATTTGTATGTGTAAATGTATCAAGTGACTTCTGAAACAGGTGCAGTCTTGATGATCAAAGATTTGATTAGATATCAGTGTAGAGATTAAGGTTTTACACAAATCAAGACTCAAAATCTAAGTTGGAAGGTAAGACATCTATTTCTAAAAGCATTTCATTAAATAGGTTGTAGATTGAGAGAACCAAGTAGTTAAAGTTGCATATGTAAAAGTCGCCTATAGAGAAAGCCTGTTTCAGACATAGGTTTACTTATTGAAGTAAATCTGAAGTTTTGTAAGTTCTTTTGAAGAAATTTCACTTGTAATAGCTGTGTACACACTAGATGAATGTTGTACCAAAGTTTCATAGAAAAATTTAATCATTTCATCAATCAATGAATGTGTTTTGTGAAGCAGACCTTTCTGAGTGAAGCTATAACTCATAGAAGTGATAAAGATTCATAATTTGGCAAAGATTTTCCAAAATTGAAAAAGGTTTTGAGTTATGCTTGATATAGAGGTGTTCTAAATTCAAGTATAGCTTGTCTTTTGGAGATTAATCATCTCCATGAGTGGTATCAGAGCAGATTTTATCAGAAGTGAAGGAAAGGAAGACCCCGACTATTGCAGACATACAGAATTCAACATTTAAAGATTCAAAAGGACAAAGTTTGAAGGGAAAGCTAAAGGAAGACACACAATAGTAATCAAAAGGATCAGAAGGAGTAAATTTCAAAGCAAAGGTACATACATTACTCATAAGGATTGAAGATTTGATAATACAGGTAAAGAAAGAATGGGAGACAATCTCCAAATTGAGAAGTTGGATAGAGAGAAGTGTCCAGCTTGGTCCATGAGGATGGAAGCTCATCTTATGAGCAAAGATATGATGGGATACATTAAAAGAGAAGAAGAGAAGCCAGAATTCAAAGATCCTAGTGTTCGTACTAGGGAGGAACTTGCAGACTTGAAAGTTTGGATGAAGAAGGATGCTCAAACAAGGAGTATCATCTACATGGTAGTAAATGATTACTTGCTTTCTCATATAAGAGGACTTGAAAGTGCAAGTGATATATAGATTGCTTTGGAGGAGCATTTCCAAAATACAACCAAGTCAAGGAAAGCATCACTATGGGCAAAGTGTACCACATTCAAGAAGAAGGCTTCACAATCAATATCTGATTATGTGACAAGGATGAAAGATATAGCTGATTCTTTAGGTGCAGTTGATGAAGACATTGAAGAAGATAAATTGGTAAGACAAATTCTTACAGGTTTAAGAGGAGATGAGAAGTGGAAGTGCTTCATATTATCAACATAACTTTCATTGAATCATTTTACTGATGATTCGAATCAATTACTAGATCATAAGCTAGCCTTTGAGAATGATATCAAAGGAGATGCTGATAAACGTGCGGGTCATGCAATGTATTCTAAGGATAAGAATAAAGCTATCAAAGGAAAGCAACAATCCGTTGAAGATGAAGGTATTTCAAGCCAAGCAAACGTCCAAAGAGGAAGAGGAAGTGACAGAAGTAGAGGAAGAGGCAAAAACAGCAAGGATAATGTCAAAGCTTGTTGGATATGTGGTAAGACTAATCATCTTTCTCATGAATGTTGGCATAACAATCAAAGTGTTAATAGCTTTAATCAGAGTTATAATCAAAGAGGTAGAGGTGGAAGAAATTAGAGCGGAAGTTTCAGAGGTAGAGGTAGTAGAGGCTTCTTTGGAAGAAATGGTGGAAGAAACTTTCAAAGTCAGTCAACAATACCTACTACAATTATGCTTCATATTAGAAGGAGGACTCAACCCTAATCATGAATGCAACATGTGAAGTTACAAGTGAAGATCAAAGAGTATTTTACATTGATTCAGAATGCAACAATCATCTGAGTGGTAACATTGCTTTAATTACTGATTTGGAGAATAAAATGGTTAATCATATAGTTCAAACATGTTACAAAGCACAAGATGAAGTCTAATTGATCAGTAAAGGCCAATGATGGAAGTACTCTTCTAAGTAAGGTTTTGTATGTTCCTACAATTTCAAAGAATTTGATTAGTGTAGGAGAAATTGTGGAAAAAGGATATGAGGTGAGGTTCACTAATGATGGAGTTTATGTTGAAGACCCTAACCAAGGGTATTACAAATTGTTATAGGAAAGAAAGAAGGAAGGCTCTTCACATTGAAGGTGCAAGGTAATGTTGGACATGCCTTGTTCACATATGGAGAGCAAAAGATATCTGAGTTGGATTTGGCACAAAAGGCTTAGACACTTCAATGAAAGAGGTATTAAAGAGATGATGAAAATGGTTGAGTACTTGGATTACCTAATGTTGCAGGTCAACACATGGCATACAGATGTGAAGCATGTCAATTAGGTAAGGCTCATAAGCAATCATATAACAAACATGGTTTCATGTATTCATAAAGACTCGAATTGGTGCATACAGATGTATGGGGTCCTTTAAAGGACTTTAGCATAAATGGTTTGAGATATTATGTCATTTATGTTGATGATGCTATAGGTGGATCACTATTTATATGATCAAAGATAAGTAAGAAGTGTTTAGCACATTTAAACACCATCATGTATATCCAGAAAGGGTTGCAAGACAAAAATTGAAGAGATTGAGGTCACATGTAGGGGGAGAGTATTTCTCAAATGAATTTAGTGATTATTTGTGGAATGCAGGTTTAAAGAGAGAAGTAACTTGCAGGTACTCTCCTCAACAAAATGGTGTAGAAAAAAGGAGAAATAGAACTCTTGTTGAGTTTGCAAGATCAATGATGAAAGAGAAGAATTGTCCTAATTATTTGTGGAATGAGGCTATAAATATAGCCACATACTTGGTTAATAGGCTACCATGTAAAGCTTTGCAGGGTATGGCACCATATGAAGCTTGGTGGGGTAAGAGACCTACATTAGATCATTGCAAAGTATTTGGATGTTAGGCTATGCTTATGTTCCTTCTCAATTAAGGCATAAATTGGAACCAAAGGCTGAAAAATATGTGTTCATTGGTTATGATGATAAATAAATGGGATACAGGTTGTCGAGCCCATCTACAAAGCAATTTCTTGTATCAAAGGATGTCACATTTGATGAGCAAGGTTCTTAGTACTTAGGTACAAATAGTGCTTATAGAAGTCTTGAAGAAACATTGAATCAGAAGAAAGGTAAATCAAAGGTTCAAATTTCTGAGGAAGAAGAGAATAGTGAAGTGATAGTTGAAAATGAAGAATTGCCAAGGTTTGATCCAGAATATGATGGAACAGAAACTTCAAGAAGTGGAGAACTCAGAATCTCAATAAGGAATAAAAAGCAACCTATAAGATATAGCTATAATACTTCATTCTTGACTACTAAAGATTATGCTTCCATGATAAAGACAGATGAAGATCCTTCTACATATGATGAGGCAAAAGGAAAGGAGAATTGGGAGGAAGCTATGAAGGAAGAATATGATGCACTCATTGAGAAAGAGACTTGAGAATTAGTGCCAAAACTAGGTAATCAAAAAGTGATAGGATGCAAATGGGTCTACAAAACAAAAAGGTATGTAGATGGAAGTGTGTCTAGGTACAAAGCTAGACTTGTTGTAAAAGGGTATGCACAGATATATGGTGTGGACTGTGATGAACCTATAGTCTTGTTGCAAAGATGACAACCATAAGAACTCTTATAGCCATTGCTGCCTGCAAAGATTGAAAATTATCTGAATTAGATGTGAAGAATGCATTTTTAAATGGTTATATTTCAGATGAAGTCTACATGGAACAACCAGTTGGTTTCAAAGATCAACATAATCTAGACTATGTGTGTAAGCTCAAGAGAGCCTTCTATGGCTTGAAGCAAGCCCCAAGGGCATGGAATTATAGGCTTGTGAAGTTCTTAAGGGAACTTGGTTTCCAAGCATCAAAGGCAGATAGTAGCTTGCTAGTCAAAGCAAGTGAAGATGGGTTTATCTATGTTTGTATTTATGTTGATGATATAATACTTACAGGTACAGATGAAAAAGGCATACAAATGCTTAAGAAGCAGATGGAGAATGAATTCAAGATCAGTGACTTGGGAAATTTATCATATTTCTTGGGAATGGAGATTTCATATACTCAACATGGAGTATATGTAACTCAAGAAAGATATTTGAAGAATTTGCTAATCCAATTCAAAATGGAAGATTTTAGAATAGCACCAACTCCAATGGAAGTGAATCACAAATTGAGTAGATATGGAGGAGAAGAATTCAAAGACATGAAGCTTTATTAGAGTTTGGTGGGTAGCTTCATTTATGCTACATTAACAAGGCCTGATTTGTCATACGCGGTTGGAGTTCTATCTCAATTCATGCATTGTCCTAGAAAGGAACATTGGATTGCACGTCAAAGGGTGCTTAGGTATATCAAGGGCACACTTAAAGAAGGTTTGAACTATGGGTTTAGCTTAGATACAAGGATTAAGATATATAGTGATGCAGATTGGGCAGGTAACTTTGATGATAGAAGATCAACACATGGGTATTTATGTTATGTGGGAGATAAGTTAATTTCATGGTGTTCTAAGAAGCAACATACACTTGCTTTATCATCTACAGAAGCAGAGTACAAAGGTATGGTAGAAGTTGCAAAGGAAGTCATATGGCTTAAAACTCTCATGAAGAGTTTTGATATTATTCAGAGTACTCCTAGCATTTGTGGAGATAACATGAGTCCTTTGTATTTGGCAGCTAGCCCTATGTTTCATGACATGACCAAACATATTGAGATTCAATATCATTTTTTGAGAGAGAAGGTTTTTGATAAAGAAATAGAAATCATGCATACTCCTACAAAGGATCAACTTGCAGATATGTTGACAAAGAGTTTAAATGGACCCAAGTTGTAGAGGTTTAAAGATATGACAGGAATAAAGAAGATGCAGGTAATCACAATTAAAGATTGAGGGGCAGCTGTTGGAGCAGGTCAATCATTAATTGATGATTACAATGAAGAATGAAGAGTGAAGGATAAAGAAATGAACGAAGGATGAATCATGAAGTAAAGAGAAGAATCAGAGGAAAGTGATTTGTATACACATTCATGTACATTAAGTTTGTAATTACTTCCTAAATACTTTTGTAATACTGACGAGTATGTATATATATATGCCAATATATACTTGTATATGGATGGGATATATATATCAGAAGAGATAAAGAAGAAAAAGAGGAAGATTAGAAGAGTAAGAAAGTGATGAATGTATCATATTCATCCATTAGATGTTTTTATGAGTGAATAGAAGAAAACTTCTAAGAAGTGTGTCGCGATCTTTTCTCTATTTCTCCTTCTGGGCTTGATCATTTTAAAAATCCTTTTGTACGTGTCTAAGTCCATAGTTAATGCATCTATGGTCAAGTTTTGAGAGTCCAATTGTAATCAAACTAAGAGAATTGTGAGTAGGAACATTTTTATGTGTAAATGTATTAAGTGACTTCTAAAACAGATGTAGTCTCGATGATCAAAGATTTGATTATATATCAGTGTAGAGTGTAAATTTTTACAAAAATAAGGACTCAAAATCTAAGTTGGATGGTAAGCCATCTATGTCCATCTATGTCTAAAATCATTTGGTTAAATGATTTGTAGATTCAGAAAATCGAGTAGTTAAAGTTGCATATGTAAAAGTGGGCTACAGAGAAAGCCTGTTTCAGACATAGGTTTACTTACTGAAGTAAATCTGAAGTTTTATAAGTTCTTTTGAATAACTTCCACTTGTAATTGCTGCATAAACACTAGATGAGTGTTGTGTCAAAGTTTCATAGAAAAGTTTAATCTTTTCATCAATCAATGAATGTGTTTTATGAAGCAGACTTTTCTGAGTGAAGCTATAACTCACAGAAGTGATAGATATTCATAAGTTGGCAAAGATATTCCAAAATTGAAAAAGGTTTTGAGTTATGCTTGATATAGATGTGTTCTAAATTCAAGTATAGCTTGTCTTTTGGAGATTAATCATCTCCATCAAGTAATGGCTCAATAGCATCTTCCACAAAAACAACATCATAGCTAACCAAAATGTGTTTAGTCTATGGATGATATAGACGATAGCCTTTGCTTTCAGAACTGTACCCAACAAAAATACATTTCACTAATTTATCATCAAATTTTCTACATTTTTGTATATGCCAGACAACCAAAAACACACAAGTGAGCAAGAGATGGCTTAGGACCATGCCAAACCTCATATGGAGTAATAGACTACAATGCTTTAGTGGGACACTTGTTAAGTACATATGCTACACACATAACAAGCTCAAGCCAGAAACTATGTGGTAACTGGCTCTTGACCATACACCTCGCCATCTCCATGAGTGACATGTTCTTCCTTTCACCAACTCCATTCTATTGAGGTGTATATGACATTGTACACTCATGTTTTATTCCATGTTGAGCCATAAATGCATTAAAGTCAGAAGAAATATATTCCCCCCCTTGATCAGAATAGAGGATGCCCATTTTACATGCTGACAGATTTTCAGCTAAAACTAGAAACTATTTGAAGCACATAAACACTTTGGACTTTGATTTCAATAGATATACTCATGCATGCTTGAAAAAATCATCAATGAAAGTCACAAAGTAAAGATGGCTTCCAAAAGAGGGTGTCTGCATAGGACCAGAAACATCAAGGATTCTGAGGGTTTCTGAGAGCATCTTTTGGGACTGAGGAACACTTCATTTTGCCCAAAATAAAGCCTTCATAGACATGTTTACTAGGTGCCTCAAGTTTGGGCAGAGAGGACACCATTTCAGATTTTTGCAGGCCTCAGAATCATGTACTGCACATGGTGAATCATTCATAGTTTTTTCATATTCTATGAGCTTACAGCCCACAACATAAAATGCCAAAAGCAATAATGACATTGCCATTTGACAAATCATGAGCTGTACATCTATCATCAACAAATTTCACAACCAAGCCAATCTTGGCTAAATCTGAAATTGATAACATATTCTTTTTTATCCTTGGCTTAAATAAAGCATATGAAAATGTAAAAGAACTACCATTAGCAGTAGCCAAAATGATCTTAACAACTCCCATGACAGGATAAAAGGAGTCGTTGACACATGTAACAAGATTCCCTATAGGGGCAGGCTCAAGTAAAGTGAAGAAACTATGCAGCAAGGTAATATGTTTGGCTGCCCCACTATCAAAGTACCAAACATCTGCATCTACTGCAGACATACATAGTTCATGACAAGATGGGTTATAGCTGCAAATAGTGGTAAATGCCCATTCTTCATTCTGCACAAGATTAGCAGACTCTGTTTTGGGTGTAGAGGCCTCTACAACAATCATTCCAGCATCTTTCTTCCTTGCCTATTTAGCAGCCAGTTTTGGACAACTCTTTATGACATGATCATTTCCTTGACAATATTTGCAAAATAAATTTTTCTTTTCTGTTTTCTTGTCTCTGTCATCCTTCTTTGATTGTGTAGAATTAGTAGATTTTTGCTTACTAGTAGAAGAGCTCCATTTACCTTTGCCCTTCTTGTTGATATATTTAGGTAGTGATGTGTGTGAACACACTAGGACCGCCGGGGCACTTTTTTCCCTCTTTAGGAGGTTTTTTTCCCCGGCTTGTATATACGTCTATTGCCCTAATGGGCTACTTATCTTTGTACATTTTCTAGTAATACATTCAGTATTGTGTGTTGTGCTCCAAGCTTCTTCTTCTTCCTTGTGATGTTCGCGTGCTTGCGCAGACGTCTAACTCCAACAATTGGTATCAGAGCAGGTCATCGCTTCATCGAGGGCGCCATCGACACTCCTCCGTTTGCAGTCTCAGAATTGCACGAAATTTGGTGAGCATACTCAACGTGTTTTTGAGATCTGAGCTATCATAGCGCTTGTGTAGGCTATTTCGTCTTTTTGTGCCAAATGTATATACCAGTTTCTGTTCGCCAGTATAAGCGTCTCGAAGTCTGCTACAGGTCTAGCAGAATTCGTTGGGGCAGTTCTGTTCAACTTTTTGAGATACAATCAATTTTCTGCATCAAGATATTTTAGTCACCGGCCATGGTTGAAAGCAGTGATGTATTTCGTATGTTGGATGTTGAGGATAAGTTGGATGGTACCAACTACCCATTATGGGCTTATATGATGCGACATGTATTGGTTGCAAAAGGATTGTGGAACATTGTGCAGGGTGTTGAAAGACGTCCTGTTACACCTCTGACTATAGGTACTGCAAATACAGGTGCTGGAGCTGATGAAGATGGTGTCGAAGATGATATTCCATAGATTCCTGTTCGTGCTGCTATTTCTACTGCACCTACTGCAGAGCAGATTCACTGGGATGGCAGAGATGCCCAAGCACATGCATTGATAGCTTTGTCTGTCAAACGTGCCATTATTCCTCACATTCGCTCTTGCAGAAAAGCTAAGGATGCTTGAGATACACTTACCACATTGTACCAAGCTAGGAATGAGGCTCGTGCTGCTTATCTCCGAAAACAGTTGGAGAGTCAGCACATGAATGAAGGTAATTCTATGGAGAGTTTCCTAATGAAGATCAAAGACTTGAAGGAACAGTTGATTTTTGCTGATGAGATTATACCAGATAGCTCACTTGTGCAGACCGTTTTGAATGGTCTTCTTGATTCATATCAGAGTAGTGCTTCTACTCTTCGGTTGATGATGAAAGGCAATCCAAATGCCTTATCATTTGAGGAGTTAGTCTCTGTTGTGTTGTAGGAAGACCAATCCAGGCAAAACATGTCCATTATGCGAGTTGCAGATCAAGCTTTCCTGGCTAGTCAGAAGGGCAAAGGAAAATGGAGCTCTTCAACTAGTAAGCAGAAATCTGCTAATTTTGCATATTCGAAGAAGGAAGATAAAGATGAGAAGAAATCGAAAAAGCAGAAATTGTTTTGTAAGTACTGTAAAGGGAATGATCATATCATAAAGAACTGTCCAAAATCAGCTGCAAAAGAGGCAAAGAAAAAGGAGGCTGGAATGGTTGTTGCAGAAGCCTTTAGACCACAAACAGAGTCTGCTAATCTTGTGCAGGAAGAAGATTGGGCGTTTACTACTGTTTGCAGTTTTGACCCATCTTCTCATGAGCAGTGCATGTCTGTAGTAGACTCATATGTTTGGTACTTTGATAGTGGGGTGACCAAACATATTACCTCGCAGCCCAATTTCTTCTCTTCACTCGAGCCTGCCCCTACAAGGAATACTATCATATGCGCCAACAACTCCTCTTATCCTGTTATGGGAGTTGGTAAGATCATTCTGACTACTGCTGATGGTAGTTCTTTCACCTTGTCAGATGCTCTATTTGTGCCAGGGATCAAGAAGAATCTGTTATCAGTTTCTGCATTAGCCAAGATTGGCTTGGTTGTGAAATTTGTTGATGACAGATGTACAGTTCATGATCTGTCAAATGGCGATGTTATTATTGCTTCTGGCATTTTATGTCGTGGGCTGTATAAGCTCATAGACTATGAAAGATCTGTGAATGATTTGGCATGTGCAGTACATGATTCTCAGGCTATGTTAGATGCAAAGCTTTGGCATGCACGCTTTGGTCATCTGAATTTTGCTAGTTTGCTACACGTGCAGAAATCTGATATGGTGTCTTCTTTGCCCAAGCTTGAGGCACCTGGAAAACATGTATGTGAAGGTTGTATTTTGGGCAAAATGCAGCATTCCTCCTTTCCAAAAGATGGTTCAGTTCGGGCTACGCAGAAATTGCAGCTTGTACATAGTGATGTCTGTGGTCCTATGCAGACACCCTCTTTTGGAAATTACCTTTACTTCGTGACTTTCATTGATGATTTTTCCAGGCATGCATGGGTATATCCACTCAAAGCAAAGTCCGAAGTGTTCATGTGCTTTAAACAGGTTTTGGTTTTGGCTGAAAATCTGTCAGCATGTAAAATGGGCACCCTCTGTTCTAATCGAGGGGGGGAATATATGTCTTCTAATTTTAATGCATTTCTTGCTAAACGTGGGATAAAACACCAGTGTACAGTGCCGCATAAAGCTCAACAGAATGGATTTGTTGAACGAAAGAACATGTCACTCATGGAGATGGCGACGTGCATGGTCAAGAGTCATGCTTTACCACATAGTTTCTGGCTTGAGGTTGTCATGTGTGCAGCATATGTACTGAACAGGTGTCCCACTAAAGCGCTGTAGTCTATCACTCCATATGAGGCTTGGCATGATCGCAAGTCATCTGTTGCTCATCTGTGTGTTTTTGGGTGTTTGGCCTATACACTAGTGCCTGAACAACATCGCAAAAAATTGGATGATAAGGAAGTATAATGCATTTTTGTTGGGTACAATCCTGAAAGTAAAGGCTATCGTCTGTATCATCCACAGACTAAATGCATTCTGGTTAGTCATGATGTTGTCTTTGTGGAAGATGCTATTCAGCCATTACTTTCATGTACGAAGGAGACATCTGTTAGCTCCAAAGACATGTATGATACTTTGATGCCTCTTTTTACAGGTGGACAGTCTAATGCTGGTGCTAATGAGGCAACTTCTCAACCTTTGCAGGTTTCAAATGATGATGCAGATCATTCCATTTCTGATGTAGAGTTAGATGATGCACTTGTTGATGAGAGAGAAACTTGTTGATGAGAGAGCTGATATTGAGTAGGCAAACACTATGCAAAAATGGCTGGTGCAGACTTTGTGCGACAGCAAATTAGATGCACCTTTTTCATATCGTACTCGTTCAGGCTCTCATAGTGCCTCCTTTGCATCAGATTGCTATGCTATGGCTGCGTCTAGTCTCTGTGATGAGAATGAGCCTGTTTCTTTTGATGAAGCACAAAATTCAGAAAATTGGATGGCTGTTATGCAATCTGAATATGATGCTATAATGAAGAATGGTACATGGTCTTTATGTGACTTGCCTCCTGGCAAGAAGGCCATTGGCACTAAGTGGGTATACAAGCCGAAGCGTAAACCTGATGGTATAGTTGACAGGTATAAGGCTAGGCTTGTTGCAAAGGGTTATGCGCAGGAAAGAGGCATTGATTTTGATGAGACCTTTGCACCTACATGCTGTATGACTACCGTTCGGAGCATTTGTGCACTTGTAGCCCATCATGGTTGGAATGTACATCAGTTGGACATTAAAACAACATTTATGAATGGTGACTTGCATGAAGAAGTGTATGTTTTTCAGCCTCGTGGCTTTGTGCAAAAAGGGCATGAAAACAAGGTGTGCAGGTTAAAGAAGGCATTATATGGTTTAAAGCAAGCACCACGTGCTTGGTATGAGAAGATACATGCCTATCTGGTTGCACACGGTTTTGAGAACAGTCCAACTGAAAGCACCTTATATGTTAAGCGTGCTAATGATGTGCTTCTGATCATTGTTATCTATGTTGACGGCATACTACTCACTGGTCCTATTGAGAAGCATATTGCTGATTTTAAGGCTGATTTGCATGCCTCATTTGAGATGTTTGATTTGGGGCATTTGCATCACTATTTGGGCATTCAATTTATGCAAGTTGATGGTGGAATGGCTTTGTGTCAAATGAAATATGACACATTATTGCAACGTTTTGGCCTTGAAGACTCTAAGCCTATTGCCACTCCTATGGAGACAGGTTTACGATTGAGTCTTCATGATGTTGGAGATGCATTTGATGCTATTCTCTATGATCAGGCTGTTGGATGCTTGATTTACTTGTGCATTACTCGGTGATATATTTAGTTTGCTGTCTCACAGATAAGCAGGTTTATGCATTGCCCAAGAGTCAAGCATTGGAAGGTGGTTAAGCGCATCTTTCGCTACTTGAGTGATACTCGGCTACTTGGGTTGTTTTATCCCAAGGGGGGATCACTACGGCCAGATTTGCATGCTTTTTCTGACTCTGATTGGGCTGGTTGCTATGACACTCGTGTGTCCACTAGTGGCTTTTGCTTCATGCTTGGTAGCTGATGTTTATCTTGGTTGAGCAAGAAGCAGCCTACTATGGCCACTTCCAGTTGTGAGGCTGAGTATAGGGAAGCTTTCATAGCGACAGTTGAGTGTGTGTGGCTCAGACGCCTTATGGCTGATTTGGGTGTTGGTCAGACTTTTGCCACCACCATCTTCACTGCCAGTCAGAGCGCATTGGCAGTTGCGAGGAACCGTGTGTTCCATGCTTGCACTAGGCACATTGAGGTGCATTATCACTATGTCAGGGAGAGGTTCTTTGCTAGGGAGATCAGCTTGGCATATGTGCCCACGCAGGAGAAAATTGCAGACCTTTTCACAAAGGCTCTGCCTAGGGAGAAGTTTGAAGCTTTTCGCAAAGCTTTGGGCTTACTTCCTTTTGTGGAGTGATTTCCACATAGCTTGGCACTTCCTTATACATGAGTGCCAGGTCCTTGTTCACCAGATCACTCCTAGGGGGGATTTGTTGATATATTCAGGTAGTGATGTGTGTGAACACATTAGGACCGCCGGGGCACTTTTTTCCCTCTTTAGGAGGTTTTTTCCCCCTGCTTGTATATACACATATTGCCCTAATGGGCTACTTATCTTTGTACATTTTCTAGTAATACATTCATTATTGTGTGTTGTGCTCCAAGCTTCTTCTTCTTCCTTGTGCTGTTCGCGTGCTTGTGCAGACGTCTAACTCCAACAGTTTTGCCTAGACTAATCTTCATGCAATAGAACATTTGAGGCATTTGGATTGCCTTTCATCTTCAAATGAACAGTAGAAGAAAAAATCTCATATGGATCGAGAAGACCATTTAGAATAGTCTACACAAGTAAACTGTCAGGAAAGACTCCATCAATAGAAATTTATTCCTTCAAATCTTTGATTTTTGCCAAAAAACTCTCCATAGAATCTCCTTCATTCATGTGCTCGCTCTCTAAGTATTTTTGGAGGTAAGCAACAGGAGCCTCATTCCTTGCCTGGTATAATGTGGTAAGTGTATCCCAAGCATCCTTCACTATTCTACAAGAGCAAATGTGAGGAGTAATGGCATGTTTGATTGACAAGGCTATCAATGCATGTGCCTACACATCTCTACTATCCCAACAAATTTTCTCTATATTAGGTGTAGTAGGAATTGCAACACGAACAAGAACAAGAAGAATATTGCTATCTTCAACGTCATCTCCATCACCTTCAACAATTGTGTTTGCAAGTATAATATGATGTTTTTTAAGACCCTGTACAATATTCCATAGTCCTCTTGCAACCAATACAGCATGACACATCATATACGCCCATAATGGGTAATTGGTACCGTCCAACTTATCCTCAACAACCAACATACATAATACAACACTACTTTCCGCCATGGCCATTTACTAATATTCATTGATGTAGAAAAATGACTATATCTCAAAAATTTGAACAAAACTACCCTGTCGAGTTTTGCTAAACCTATAATAGATTTCGAGACTCTTATACTGGCAAGTGAAAACATGTATATATCTTTGGCAAAAAAAGACAAAATTGCCTATAGAAGCACTACCATAGTGTGTTCGAAATCCAAAACAAGCTCAGATCATGATTTCAACACCACATAGCAAAGCTGTTTTGATCTCCTAATCACGCTCAGTATGCTCACCATTTTTTGTGCGATTCTAAGACTATGATCGGAGGGGTCTAGATGAAGCCCTAGATGAAGCGGTGTCAGGATGAAATCCCTCAAGGAAGTACTGAGGTTGGAGGATTATATGAAGTAAAGAAAGAGATTTTTGAAGATTGAAGATAAAGACTACTCCCCCCCTGCGGATTTTCCTTGTAGATCTTCCCTCCAAATCTTCCCTCTAGATCTTCCCTCCAGGTTGCAAGATTCTCATGATTTGAAGAGGATTATATGAAGTAAAGAGTGCTAAAGTAAAGATTTGGAGAACTGAAGTGAAGAATTATACGCCCTGTGGATCTTCCTTGTGGATCTTCTTTCCAAGTTACTACGGATTTATGAAGTAAAGAAAGTTATTTGAAGAAGGCCTGAAGACCTGAAGTTTATGAAGTTTGGAGAATGAAAGTGAAGAAAGATCTGCTGTGAAGAAAGGATCCATTTGCAGAGACCGAAAGAGAAGCCCATGGGCGCCTTCTCGCACTATAGCGAGAAGTCTAGATTGTATTATCCGATCCACACTGTAGTAGCCTATTTTATTTACCGATCCGCACTGTAGCGACCTATTGTATCATTGATCAGCATTATTGACATTTATTGGAGGACTCCAGTTGTATTTACACTGTATCGCTAAGTATTGTTGTCTCATTCCGTAGTACATTTTGTCTTTTCATCCACGATGCTTATGAGCATACGCACACGAGCTTGTTCTTTCTCTTCTGAGGCACGGGCCTATGACGTGCGATACGAGTCACCATATCGAAGGCGAGGTGCCCAACATGCAGATGATGCTTGTCGAACAGGGAGAACGACCCACACCGAGGCCTGATCCAACCCCACACCGCTCTCTCCTCCTTGCCTCCTTCCCGACATGTGAAATCGATGTGAAGCGAGGCGGTTTCCCGGTGATCCTCCACGAGTCACCTACTCCTTGGGAAGAGAAAACAAGAACCTCAACATCACACATATATTCCAAGTACCAACATTTCAAGTTCTTTGAATTTTTTGCATTGTTCCACACACTTGAATAGAAAGATTGCTTGTGACTACTTGACTTTGATCATCCACTTTTTGCTTCAGTTTAGATCATACAGGTGTGCACTTTTCTATTGACGCATAGATTAAGAATCTACTTCTCAACTTAGATCATAAGAAGAGGAAAACTAAAATGAACAAAATGATTGAAGAACAGTTTAGGAAGTACGAAGAGCGATTTAAGGAAATGGAAATTAACACGAGTGAATCTATAAAATCAAAGTTTGGAATTGTTATGACCTTAATGCAAACGATAAATGCAATATCTGACACTATTCAGCTAATGGGCATAAGTATTAAAGACATAAGAAAGGAAATGGATTATGAGATTTCTGAATTGAAAAATAAGATTGACCTATTGACTAACCAAGTTAAGGACCTACAAACATTGAAGTATGATCATGAACATGAGATAAAAGTCCAAGGCATATCTGCACAGAAACAATCATTAGGTCTCAGAAGATCCACACCTAGAGTGATACCTAGGAAATCAAGTTGGGCTGAGAAGAGACCTATACGATGTTTTTGGTGTGATCCATATGGACATATGTTCTGGGATTCCATAGTGTATGAAAGCGCATGTAGACAGAGACTAGTAAGTGAACGTGAAGGTAAAATTTGTAAATATCAAGAACAAATACCTTTGCATTTGAATGTAGTAAGAGGTGGGATGAAGGAATATTTTGAAGAGACCAGAACTAGATCTAAATCATTTCAAAAGATATGGAAACCAAAAACTCATGAAGATAATAGATCTCATGAACAAACGAGTATGCTATACATTTAGAGTCAAGAGAAACCTACTAAAGAAACCAAAAGTAGACAGATAAAGGTTGAAAAACAAAATATTGAGCAGATATTAAGAGAACAAATGGAAATCGATAAAAGAGAATGTGATAGATAAAATCAAGAGAAATTAAAGAAAGACCAGGATGTATATGTTTCATTTGATCCAAAACTTTTGACTAATGAGAAATGGATGAAGTGAAAGTTACGAAATCACAGTCTCAATTAAACTTTGACAAACAGATTGAACTAGAAAAGAGTAAAGAAGAAACTCAAGAAGATATAAAATCTGATAAACGAGTTAACAAAGCAAAAAAACAATTGCTTGATGATATTGTTATGCAAATTGAGGGGAATGTAAAGGTGACTACAAAGTCTTCTAAGTCTTTGAAAAAGAACAAGAGAAGTAAAAACCTAACTTTTCAAGATATATTTGCAAATATTGAAAGATGATTGAAGAAGAATCATAATAAAAATGTATGGGGATGACCAAGAATGAATGATGAATGATGATTATTGATGATTAATGATGATGATTAATGATAAGTGAAATGATTGATGATTGCTGAATAATTAGTGATTGATGATGATGATGATGTTTTATGATGATGGATGATGATGAAGCTGATTAGTGGTTGATGATGATGATGGTTTATAATGATGGATGATGAGGTGTTTAAGAAGGTGTGTTCACATGAGTTTGAGGATTTTCGGCAACAAACTTGTTAGCATTCTTTGCTACTTTTTAAGTATGTGATCTTTTCACACACGTATCTGACTTAGGGTCTTCCATAGCCTAAGGTTAGATGAGGGCTTGTTCATTATCAGTTTCACACTGATCCTTCCTCTTTCAGCCCGACATGTTCTTGTAGAAGACAATCTTCAACCTGATATCTTCTTGTAGAAGAAAATCTTCACATACACCATGTAGATGGCCGATCCTCACCATCAAACTGCTAATGACCAAGTCTTCTTGCCATGAACAAGAGATAACCTCCTCTCCATGAGCTAGAGTGTGAGCACACCCTTCATCTTCTCCAGGAAGAATCATTAAGAAGAACTCCATAGCTGGTCCTCAACATGCTTCAAGTTAGCACCATGGCTGCCCCATGTGCTAGAAGAAACACCACCTCTATTGAGGTCCAAGCTCCAAGCTTGTGTTGAATACTAGGTGAAGGATGAATAGAAGTGAACCCAATGGCTTCTTTTATAATATTGTTTGTATCTTGAAAAGCATCATGAAAAGCACAATAAACTACTAGCGATTGAATAAATCATATCGCATAGCGATCATACTTGTAAAAAAAATGTCGTTCGTTCGTGATGTATATGCGCGTTTTCCGTCCGTTGCTTTATCCAAAAAGCATGGTAATTAAAAGATCTTCCTCGCTGTCGTTGCTGCGCCCGCTGGGATTTGAACCCTGGTGGGTGGATTAAAAATACTTTGCTTTAACCAAGAAGCCCACGCTGTTGCGTGTATAGTATTTAAAAGAATGATCTACAGAACCTGTAAATTCTGGGCAAAAGGTGGACCAATGGGACATTGATTCCCAACAATCCCCCCTGCAATGGCATATTGGTACAACCTAGACTGAATCTGCAAACTATCAAAAGCTGCAAATTACCACAAGCTTCAAGCTTGTACTCCCAAATTGACCTTCAAACCTTTTCTTCAAAAAGTCTTCTTCAAAACTGAATTTGACATTCCTCAAAAAACTTGAACTTGTTGAATAATACTTGAGAAAATATGCAAACTAGATATCCAATAGTGTTCTCATCAAGCAATCACTGCTTGACAACAAATATAGCATGAACTGTCTCTGAACCTGCTATCTCCTGTCTTCAAAAAACCTGAAAACATACACTAGGATCCATATATTTGCATTTACCTTCCAAAAAAGTGTACTTTTGCTGTGTCATATAAATACACTAATCAAGAACTGAATCCTTGAACCTGTGACTGACAACTCACAACTTAGTGTATTATGAACACTGCTGGTTCATCTCTGACTGTACTCAAGTCAAATCAACTCAACTCAATTGAAATCAACTGAAATATGAGTCAAAGAATCTATGATGTCATCATGTCTTCATCCTTTAAATCCTTCATACCTCTTTCCTTTAGAACTTGGTATAAACATATATGTGCGCACTTCTCAAATATACCTTTCTGAAATATCAAGCTTCTCTTCAATAGAACTCTGGAACCTTCTCCTGAACAGGAACATCCTAACAAGAACTTTCTCCAAACATTCTTCTTCTTCCTTGTTCTTTCAAAGCTGGAACATAAAGAGAACCTGACAAAGGAAATATAGGAATACGTGAAATAGGAATACCTGTAGGTATGACTCTGCATTCTTTTACATATGGCTTGAAAATAAGTCTTCATGTTTCATCACCCTCCTGGATTATTTAACACTAGTATCCAGTATTCTTCAAATATATCAGACTTTATGAAATCTGGAACGTCTTCCTTCATAAATCTGATGTTCAGTGATCAATACCTGTATCTGGAACAAAAATTCTGAATCCTTTTTATTAGCATTGATCAGATGCCAATAGCTTTCCATGTCATTCCTCAGCTTTCCAAAATCTAGAATAAGGTTAGCTGATCCTAACATAACAAAACCCTGTTGAAAGCTTTATAGGATTCATAACCTTCAGTAACATAATAAGTATCTTCTATCTCTCTGCAACACAAATCTGATAGAACCTGAATCTTTGACTTTACTTCTTCCAATGTTAGGAATCTTCACAAACAAAGGATAGACAACTGAATCATAAATACTCAAGATCATGCAAGATCTATCCAAGATCAATGATCTCTTCTGTGTAGAATCTGTTCTTCATCAAACCTTCATGACTGAATGTTTGATTTAGTTACCTGAATGTCTCTAAGTGTCCATGCTTCTCAAAAAGTTGTAAAACTTTTCTTCAAACAAATCCTTCCTAAGAATTTGTGACTCCTACTTGAAACATAAGTGGACAAACTTCTCACCTTGAGAACTCCAAAAGCTGCAAGTTGATACTTCATAACTTTCATATTTTACCCAGGTGAAATGTGATAGTACCTGCTTGACTTTCTTTTGGCTAACTCCACTTCTTAATCAAGTGATAGGATATGATGGAACACTTTTTGAATACAAGCATGTATCCAAAAATCAAGACAATCACTGAAAGTAGATTCTCCAACTGACTTGTACATCAACAAGATTCTAAATTTTCTGAAGTTTTCTGAAAATATTGAATATGAGGTAACCTTTTCCAAACATAAAACCTCAACCCAAGTCTCCAACATCTGCTACAAAAAACTCTTTTACCTTAAGAGTTAGATAAAGAAGAAATATACTTCTTTGCAACTTGTCATATACCAAGTAGCTCTGTATTGACACTCCAAGAATTCTTTGAGGGAACATATAAGCTGCCCGCTTAAAAAGCTTCAACATAACTCCTACACATATGAGTGCTTTTGTTTCTCTCAATGCAATTCTTTGTCAAAATTGGATGTAGAGGATAAAATAGGAAAAGTATATGGAAAATATATGAGAAAAGGAAACCTTACTTTTCTTTTGGAAATGATGGACTTTCTTCTTCTGCATCTTTCTTCCACCTGATGATGACAACATCTTCAAACTTCTCTTCCATACCTTTTGTTCTCTTCATCTTGAAGTAGCAAACACTCTTGACTTCTTCAACTGAACTTTTCTCTTCCTCTAATGCTAAGAGTAAGAGATAAAACAAACATGGTATATAAATGGAAGTTGAATATAGAAACATGTTTTATCATCTCCTCATATCTCTGAATCAAAATTCTGCTTCAAATGTCTGAAATGACTAATTTCACCAATCATTGTCTGAATGATGAATTACCCTTCTAGAGTTACCTTCTCTAGATACATTTGTACCTTGATATCCAACCAACTTACAACAGAAAATTGGCTGAAAACAAAACTCATCCCATCTTCAAATTTGTCTTCTTAAATAAGCTTTCTTGCCATGAAAGAGATCTCTCAAAACTCTCTAGAAAAACCTCTAGATACCTGTTTTGATGTAGCCGTTAACTTTCAAATGATGAAAGTGTATAAAAGCACTCCTTGAAACCTTCAAATCTCTTCATAACTCCTCTTCTAAGATATGACTAGGAAATGATAATCTGATAGTAGAAACTGATACCTGTGATTTGATGTTGATCTGATTCCTTCATCTTCTCTAAACCATTGTTCTTCCTTGAATTTGAAGTAGTCTTCTCTTCATCAAGTCTGGGTCTTCAAACAATACTTTTGTAAAGTATTTGCATACTCTTCCAAAAATATTCGGCTGCTAACAGATCATCAACTTCATACTCCACACTGATGAATACACATGTAATTGAATTGTCTAATTCTCAAATCTCTACTCATCTAGATTAAGTGTGTATGTCAAATGTCAAATGTTAGAAGATGCTTTCAAATCATATGTTGTAAATATGGACGTTTGGGAACCTGGGATTATGAATGAGCCTTAATGCATTGATGCCAAAGATCTAAAGTTCTGAAACCAAAACCTTAGTGCTCTGATACCAAATGTTGGAAGTGAGGTAGGCCCTTAGGCTCATGTCACAGGTCCATGGTTCCATAGTTCCAATCATGTACAACAATCTTCCATATTGACAAAACATGAACATACCACAACTTGATCATACAGATGATGAGGTAAAGATAGAGAAAGAATAGACGACATGTGTAAGGTGTTACGTAAGCCATCGCTTACTCATAGTATCATATATACCAATGTTCAATGTACAATGTGGGAGCAAAACTCTCAGCCACTCTATGTGATGAGAAATAGATGAGTGAGTGAATGTACAATGTAACAAACATATTCAGATGTATGGGCAGTGATCTGAATATATATGAGATGTGTGACCTTATAGGTTATAGAAGAGTGAATATGAGTGACTGAAAGAGGAAGGATCAGTGTGAAATTGATAATGAACAAGCCCTCATCTAACCTTAGGCTATGGAAGACCCTAAGTCAGATACGTGTGTGAAAAGATCACATACTTAAAAAGTAGCAAAGAATGCTAACAAGTTTGTTGTCGGAACTCCTCAAACTCATGTGAACACACCTTCTTAAACACCTCATCAAAATATGCATAAAGCATATACGTACTGTTTCTCTTGTACCTATGCTGAATAGGACTCCTCCTGATATGAACGCCACGGCCTCCATAAACTTCAAGTAGTACCTGTGTGCTAAAGAGAATATGTACCTGAATACTTAACATAAGATGTGAATCTTATGTTAACCACCATCCAATGTCTTTGAAGTAGCCCGACATCTTCTTGTAGAAGACCACACTATTGCGTGTATAGTATTTAAAAGAATGATCTACAGAACCTGTAAATTCTGGGCAAAAGGTGGATCAATGGGACATTGATTCCCAACAGTGTATGATAAAGATATGTATGAATTTAAGAAAATCGAGTAGGGAACAAGATAGCAAACATTTATTATGGGTTTGCATGAAGCATGAACGACTAGAAATTATATGAATGGAATCAGTTAGTGGACTAGAGACTTTTGGGAGTGAAAGCTTGAGAGTCTGATGGCATGCTTAGACTGAGTACATGTATATGCAGACAAATTTGAACGCTTAGTGAGTGGGATTCTTTGGATCCTACTATTTATTTCATGTAGGATCTTACCTCCATATGGATCATGATTCATGAAAGACCTTCATACTCAAGCGAGCTACATATGTGTGTGCATGTTGTTAGTGCACTACGATGGGCTAATAGACGGGTGGAACCACCTTGGTCGGGTGATCAAGGCAATGAACTGACGCTAGTTTCACCGTAGGCCTAACCTATCTGTTGTCATGCGCTTGCATGGATCGATACGCGGGTGGAGTCACTCTAGCGGGGTGGTCAGAGCCACGAGCTAACATCGATTTCATGTAGGGTTGACATTGTGTATATCGTGTGCTATTTGGGGTCGATAGACATGTGGGGAAAACTTGGCCAAGTGGACAAGTCCATGAGTCGCACCTAATTTTGATGTAGCCGGATTTGTGAAAATAAAAATAAAAAGAAAAATGCTGAGCTGAGATGAAGTGAAAAATAAAGGAAAAAAAAGATTAAAAGAAAAGAAAAGAGATATGATGGAGAGTTGGACAGTAGGGGATAAATAGAGGAATCATGGCACATTCTGCAAACTCAATTAGTAGAAGCTTAGTATATGCTAGTACTTAGGATAAATTGTTGGATCTGAACGAGTTGAACAAACAGAAGATCTAGGAAGCCAACGGTTTATTCACATGATTACTTATCAGATTGCGGAAGCAAAAACATAGTACGATGTTCGTGAAGCTTGAATCTGCTTAATTTTCTAAACTAATCTTTATAAAGTTGCATGGAGTGCATGAGATCATGCTTTTATTTTTGAAAAGAAAGACATTAAAAATTAAAAAGAGTTTCAAAAGAACCCTGATACGCTTCTATCGGATTTTGCAGGTTGGCCCATCGGGATGATGTGCACGTTTAGTGGGGGCAAATGTCGAGATGAAATCCCTCAGGGAAGTATTGAGGCTGGAAGATTATATGAACTACCAACCATTTTGGCACAATTTTTGCCTCCTGAATACTATCTCTCTCATTAACAAGTGTGTCAAGTAAATCTGCATAAGAAATGGAATGATCTGCATCATCACATGAAACCTATAAAGACTGAGAAGTTACCTCATTACGACCAACACTAGACATTTTCCACTATAGAAAGAGCCAACAAAGTATCGTAGATGGCTATGGAGCTAACTGATGTCTCCTTAGTACATGAAAGTAATGGCTGAATAGCATCTTCCACACAAACAATATCACAGCTAACCAAAATGCATTTAGTCTGTGGATGATGGAGATGATAGCCTTTGCATTTAGAACTATACCCAACAAAAATACATTTCAATGCTTTATCATCCAATTTCTTGTGTTATTGTTCATGCACTAATGCATATGCCATTCAACCAAAAACACATAGTGCATATGAAGTGATAGACAGCAATGCTTTGGTGGGATACCTCTTAAGTACATATGCTACACACATAACAACCTCAAGCCAAAAACTATGTGGTGAAGCCTGACTCTTAACCATACACCTCACCATCTCCATGAGTGACCTATTATTCCTTTTAGCAAATGCATTCTGTTGAGATGTATATGGCACTGTACACTAATGTTTTATCCCAAACTCAGACAGAAATGCATTAAAATCAAAGGACATATATTCCCCCCTCGATTAGAACAAATGCTTCCCATTTTACATGTTGATAGATTTTCAGCCAAAACCAGAAACTGTTTGAAGCACATAAATACTTCAAACTTTTCTTTTAGTGGATATACCCATGCATTCTTAGAAAAATCATTGATGATAGTCATGAAGTGAAGAGAGTTCCTAAAAGAGGGTGTCTACATAGGACCACACACATCATTATGAACAGCTGCAATTTCTTAGTAGCTTGACCTGAACCATCCTTTGGGAAAGAGGAACGTTGTATTTTGCCCGAAATATAGGCTTCACATACATGTTTCCTAGGTGCCTCAAGTTTGGGCAAAGAGGACACCATTTCAGATTTCTATAGGTGTAGCAAACTAGCAAAATTCAAGTGATCAAAGCATGCATGCCAGCTTTGCATCTGATAGTGTGCAAATCTTGAACTGCACATGCTAAATCATTCATATATTTTGCATAATCTATGAGCTTATAAAACTCACGACATAAAATGCCAAAAGCAATAATGATGTCCCCATTTTATAGATCATGAATTGTACATCTATCATCAATAAATTTCACGGCCAAGCGATTCTTGGCTAATACTGAAACTCATGATAGATTTTTATTGATCCCTAGCACAAATAAAGCATCTGATAATGTAAAATATCTATGACCAACAATAGTCAGAATGATATTACCAACTCCCATAATAGGATAAGAGGATTTGTTGGTGCATGTGACAATATTCCCTATAAGGGCAGGCTCAAGTGAAGTGAAGAAACTACACTGTAGGGTAATATGTTTGGTTGCCCCACTATCAAAGTACCAAACATCAAAGTCTACTACAAACATACCCATTGTTCATTTTGCACAAGATTAGTAGACTCTGCTTTAGGTGTAGAGGCCTCTGCAATAGCCATTCCAACCTCTTTCTTCTTTGCCTCTTTTATAGCTAGTTTTGCACAACTCTTTATGATATGATCATGTCCTTTACAATAGTCTTTATGTGACTTGCCTCCTGGCAAGAAGACCATTGGCACTAAGTTGGTATACAAGGTGAAGCGTAAGCCGGACGGTACAGTTGACAGATATAAGGCTAGGCTTGTTGCAAAGGGTTATGCATAGGAAAGAGGCATTGATTTTGATGAGACCTTTGCACCTACATGCCGTATGACTAGCGTTCGGAGCATCTGTGCACTTGCAGCTCATCATGGTTGGAATGTACATCAGTTGGACATTAAAACTGCATTTTTGAATGGTGACTTGCATGAAGAAGTGTATGTTTTTCAGCCCCGTGGCTTTATGCAAAAAGGGCATGAAAATCAGGTGTGCAGGTAAAGGAAGGCATTATATGGTTTAAAGCAAGCACCACGTGCTTAGTATGAGAAGATACATGCCTATCTTATTGCACATGGTTTTGAGAACAGTCCAACTGAAAGCACCTTATATGTTAAGCGTGCTAATGATGTGCTTTTGATCATTGTTGTCTATGTTGACGACATGCTACTCACTGGTCCTATTGAGAGGCATATTGCTGATTTTAAGGCTGATTTGCATGCCTCATTTGAGATGTCTGATTTGGGGCATTTGCATCAGTATTTGGGCATTCAGTTTATGCAAGTTGATGGTGGAATGGCTTTGTGTCAAACAAAATATATTGACACATTATTGCAACGTTTTGGCCTTGAAAAGTGTAAGCCTATTGCCACTCCTATGGAGACAGGTTTACAATTGAGTCTTCATGATGCTGGAGATGCATTTGATGTTGTCCTCTATCAGCAGGCTGTTCGATGCCTGATTTACTTATGCATTACTCGGCCAGATATTCAGCTTGCTGTCTCACAGATGAGCAGGTTTATGCATTGCCCAGGTGTCAAGCATTGGCAGGCGGTTAAGTGCATCTTTTGCTACTTGAGTGGTACTCGGCTACTTGGGTTGTTTTATCCCAAGGGGTGATCACTACCCCTAGATTTGCATGCTTTTCTGACTCAGACTCGGCTGGTTGCTATGACACTCGTGTGTCCACTAGTGGCTTTTGCTTCATGCTTGGTAGCTTATGTATATCTTGGTTGAGCAAGAAGCAGCCTACTGTGGCCACTTCGAGTTGTGAGGCTGAGTATAGGGCAGCTTTCACAACCACTGTTGAGTGTGTGTGGCTCAGACGCCTTATGGCTGATTTGGGTGTTGGTCATACTTCTGCCACCACCATCTTCACTGATAGTCAGAGCGCATTGGCAATTGCGAGGAACCTTGTGTTCCATGCTCGCACTAAGCACATTGAGGTGCATTATCACTATGTCAGGGAGAGGTTCTCTGCTGGGGAGATCAACTTGGCATATGTGCCCACGTAGGAGAACATTGTAGACCTTTTCATGAAGGCTCTGCCTAGGGAGAAGTTTGAAGCTTTCCGCAAGCTTTGGGCTTACTTCCTTTTGTGGAGTGATTTCGACATAGCTTGGCACTTCCTTATACATGAGTGCCAGCTCCTTGTTCACCACATCACTCCCAGGGGGGATTTGTTGATATATTTAGGTAGTGATGTGCGTGAAGACTCTAGGACCACCGAGGCACTTTTTTCCCTGTTTAGGAGGTTTTTTTCCCCTGACTTGTATATACGCCTACTGCTCTAATGGGCTACTTATCTTTGTACATTCTCTAGTAATACGTTTAGTCTTGTGTGTTGTGCTCCAAGCTTCTTCTTCTTCCTTGTGTTGTTCGCATTTTTCCGCAGACATCTAACTCCAACACTAGGTGAGTTTCTTTAAGGGGCATGCAAAACATTCTCTTGTGGTCATTGAAAGTTGCGCACTTTTGGTTTGATAGTTGGCCTAAGGTGTATGATGCTACAACTTTTTTGATGTTTGGTTTCAAATGCCAATTGCGTGCTTTGCTAAATCTTGGAGTTGCAGGTTGTGAAACCCCACCAAGGAGTGATACACATGTTGGATTGAAGATTGTGGAATCTTTAGGCCCCTCATATATCTAATCTATGCAGTAATCATATATATGATCTTCGTGCTTGAGGGAAAGCTTGCAGGAATGTACATGACTGGAGTATTGGCGACTCTTCTCCTAGGGGAAGGTGTCCATTATGGTGATTAACATGTTCTAAGGAGCTCTTGGGGTTGCTGAATTCTTCTTTGATGATCTTTAAATGAGAAGCTTATCTGCAATTTCTAACTGTGTACTCAATTCCTCTTGATTCTGAGTGTTACAGGTTTGAAAGAATGAGGATGGTGCTTCCTGATCTTGTGAAGTTTCTATTTCATGCTTATCATAATCATTGGAAATGGATAACATTGCTTGTTTCTTCCTCTATATGTTTGTGTGGTTGCATATGATCACGTATGTTTGAAAGGGAAATTTGCGTTTTTATAGGATTGATGTGTGAATGTTGTGCTAAGATTGGCTTGCTCCAGGAGAGTCTCTGCTCAATAATTTAGGCATAGAATCTAAAGGGTTTGTCGAATTTGTTTTGATCTAGCAAAGCTACTGGAAGAGTGTGTGGGTTGAGACTTGCTCAGATACAAAAGTCACAATGGTATGAATATTGCTTGATGTTTTGTATCCATTGACCCACTTACAGAAATCGGATCCAAGACTGCACAAACTCTTGCTACCTGCTAATGCATCTCTCTCGATTCTACTCTTTATTAATGCAAGTGGCTGTTCCTAGTAAAATTCCTGAGTGGGGTGCATAATGCTTATACCTCAAAAAGTTCTTCATGATGCGATCATGTATTCTTTAAAGGATATTTGCAAGTGAACATGCACATTGGGGGTAGAAATTTTTAGACTTGAACTAAATTAAGTGTGAAGTCATGGAATGAGTGATTGTTTTTTGCTAGAGAAGTAACTCTCTAGTTTCATGTTGGAGATGGACGTCTGCGGAAGCACGCGAACAGCACAAGGAAGAAGAAGAAGCTTGGAGCACAAACACACAATACTGAATGTATTACTAGAGAATGTACAAAGATAAGTAGCCCATTAGGGCAGTAGGCGTATGTACAAGCCGGGGGAAAAAAACCTCCTAAAGAGGGAAAAAAGTGCCCCGGCGGTCCTAGAGTGTTCACACACATCACTACCTAAATATATCAACAAATCCCCCCTAGGAGTGATGCGGTGAACAAGGAGCCAGCACTCATGTATAAGGAAGTGCCAAGCTATGTGGAGATCACTCCACAAAAGGAAGTAAGCCCAAAGCTTTGCGGAAAGCTTCAAACTTCTCCCTAGGCAGAGCCTTCGTGAAAAGGTCTGCAATGTTCTCCTGCGTGGGCACATATGCCAAGCTGATCTCCCCAGCAGAGAACCTCTCCCTGACATAGTGATAATGCACCTCAATGTGCTTAGTGCGAGCATGGAACACAGGGTTCCTCGCAACTGCCAATGCCCTCTGACTGTCAGTGAAGATGGTGGTGGCAGAAGACTGGCCAACACCCAAATCAGCCATAAGGCGTCTGAGCCACACACACTCAACAGTGGCTGTGAAAGCTGCCCTATACTCAGCCTCACAACTGGAAGTGGCCACAATAGGCTGCTTCTTGCTCAACCAAGATATACATGAGCTACAAAGCATGAAGCAAAAACCACTGGTGGACACACGAGTGTCATAGCAACCAGCCCAATCTGAGTCAGAAAAAGCATGCAAATCTGGCGGTAGTGATCCCCCCTTGGGATAAAACAACCCAAGTAGCCGAGTACCACTCAAATAGCAAAAGATGTGCTTAACCGCTTTCCAATGCGTGACTCCTGGGCAATGCATAAACTTGCTCATCTATGAGACAGCAAACTGAATATCTGGCCGAGTAATGCATAAGTAAATCAAGCATCCAACAGCTTGCTGATAGAGAACAACATCAAATGCCTCAATCGTAAACCTGTCTCCATAGGAGTGGCAATAGGCTTACAGTCTTCAAGGCCAAAACGCTGCAATAATGTGTCAATATATTTCGTTTGACACAAAGCCAGTCCACCATCAACGTGCATAAACTGAATGCCCAAATAGTGATGCAAATGCCCCAAATCAGACATCTCAAATGAGGCATGCAAATCAGCCATAAAATCAGCAATATGTGTCTCAATAGGACCAGTGAGCAGCATGTCATCAACATAGACAACAATGATCAGAAGCACATCATTAGCACGTTTAACATATAAGGTGCTTTCAGTTGGACTGTTCTCAAAACCATGTGCAATCAGATAGGCATGTATCTTCTCATACCAAGCACGTGGTGCTTGCTTTAAACCATATAATGCCTTCTTTAACCTGCAAACCTGGTTTTCATGCCCTTTCTGCACAAAGCCACGGGGCTGAAAAACATACACTTCTTCATGCAAGTCACCATTCAGAAATGTTGTTTTAATGTCCAACTGATGTACATTCCAACCATGATGGGCTGCAAGTGCACAAATGCTCCGAACAGTAGTCATACGGCATGTAGGTGCAAAGGTCTCATCAAAATCAATGCCTCTTTCCTGTGCATAACCCTTTGCAACAAGCCTAGCCTTATACCTGTCAACTGTACCATCAGGTTTACGCTTCAGCTTGTATACCCACTTAGTGCCAATGGCCTTCTTGCCAGGAGGCAAGTCACATAAAGACCATGTACCATTCTTCATTATAGCATCATATTCAGATTGCATAGCAGCCATCCAATTTTCTGAATTTTGTGCTTCATCAAAAGAAACAGGCTCATTCTCATCACAGAGACTAGATGCAGCCATAACATAGCAATCTGATGCAAAGGAGGCACTATGAGAGCCTGAACGAGTACGATATGACAAAGATGCATCTAATTTGCTGTCACGCAAAGTCTGCACCAGCCATTTTGGCATAGTTTTTGCCTGCTCAATATCAGCTCTCTCATCAACAAGTGCATCATGTAAATCTGGATCAGAAATGGAATGATGTGCATCATCATATGAAACTTGCAAAGGCTGAGAAGTTGCCTCATTAGGACCAACACTAGCCTGTCCACCTGTAAAAAGAGGCATCAAAGTATCATACATGTCTTTGGAGCTAACAGATGTCTCCTTAGTACATGAAAGCAATGGTTGAATAGCATCTTCCACAAAGACAACATCACGGCTAACCAGAATGCGTTTAGTCTGTGGATGATACAGATGATAGCCTTTACTTTTAGAACTGTACCCAACAAAAATACATTTTACTGCCTTATCATCCAATTTTCTGCGATGTTGTTCAGGCACTAATGCATATGCCAAACAACCAAAAACACGCAAATGAGCAACAGATGGCTTCCGGTCATGCCAAGCCTCATATGGAGTGATAGGCTGCAACGCTTTAGTGGGACACCTGTTCAGTACATATGCTGCACACATGACAGCCTCAAGCCAGAAACTATATGGTAAAGCCTAACTTTTGACCATGCACCTCGCCATCTCCATGAGTGACCTGTTCTTTCGTTCAGCAACTCCATTCTATTGAGGTGTATACGACACTGTACACTGGTGTTTTATCCCACGTTCAGCCAGAAATGCATTAAAATCGGAAGACATATATTCCTCCCCGATCAGAACGGAGGGTGCCCATTTTACATGCTGACAGGTTTTTAGCCAAAACCAAAAACTGTTTGAAGCACATGAACACTTCGGACTTTGCTTTGAGTGGATATACCCATGCATGCCTGGAAAAATCATCAATGAAAGTCACGAAGTAAAGGTAATTTCCAAAAGAGGGTGTCTGCATAGGACCACAGACATCACTATGTACAAGCTGCAATTTCAGCGTAGCCCGAACTGAACCATCTTTTGGAAAGGAAGAACGTTGCATTTTGCCCAAAATACAACCTTCACAAACATGTTTTCCAGGTTCCTCAAGTTTGGGCAAAGAGGACACCATTTCAGATTTCTGTAGGCGTAACAAACTAGCAAAATTCAGATGACCAAAGCGTGCATGCCATAGCTTTGCATCTGACATAGCCTGAGAATCATGAACTGCACATGCTGAATCATTCACAGATCTTTCATAGTCTATGAGCTTGTACATCCCACGACATAAAATGCTAGAAGCAATAATCACATCGCCATTTGAGAGATCATGGACTGTACACCTGTCATCAACGAATTTCACAACCAAGCCAATCTTGGCTAATGCAGAAACTGATATAACAGGTTCTTTTTGATCCCTGGCACAAATAAAGCATCTGACAAAGTGAAAGAACTACCATCATCAGTAGTCAGAATGATCTTACCAACTCCCATAACAGGATAAGAGGAGTTATTGGCTCATGTGACAGTATTCCCTGTAGGGGCAGGCTCGAGTGAAGAGAAGAAACTGCGCTGCGAGGTAATATGTTTGGTCGCCCCACTGTCAAAGTACCAAACATCTGAGTCTACTGCAGACATGCACTGATCATGAGAAGATGGGTCAAAACTGCAGACAGTAGTAAACGCCCATTCTTCTTCCTGCACAAGATTTGCAGACTCTGTTTTTGGTGTAGAGGCCTCTGCAACAACCATTCCAGCCTCTTTCTTCTTTGCCTCTTTAGCAGCCAGTTTTGGACAGTTCTTTATAATATGATCATTTCCTTTACAGTACTTGCAGAACAATTTCTACTTTTCTGATTTCTTCTCATCTTTATCCTGGTTCTTCGATTGTGCAGCATTTGCAGATTTCTGCTTACTAGTAGAAGAGCTCCATTTTCCTTTGCCCTTCTGACTAGCCAGGAAAGCTTGATCTGCAACACGCATAATGGACCTGTTCTGCATGGACTGATCTTCCTGCAACAGAACAGAGACTAATTCCTCAAATGACAAGGCATTCAGATTGCCTTTCATCATCAACCGAAGAGTAGAGGCAAAACTCTGATATGAATCAGGAAGACCATTCAGAACGGTCTGCACAAGTGAGCTATCTGGTATAACCTCATCAGCAGAAATCAATTGTTCCTTCACGTCTTTGATCTTTGTAAGAAAACTGTCCATAGAATCACCTTCATTCATGTGCTCACTCTCCAATTGTTTTCGGAGGTAAGCAACATGAGCCTCATCCTAGCCTGGTACAAAGTGGTAAGTGTATCCCAAGCATCCTTTGCTGTTCTGCAAGAGCGAATGTGAGGAATAATGGCACGTTTGACAGACAAAGCTATCAATGCATGTGCGTGGGCATCTCTGCCATCCCAACGAATCTGCTCTGCAGTAGGTGCAACAGAAACAGCAGCACGAACAGGAATTTGCGGAATATCATCTTCGACACCATCTTCATCAGCTCCAACACCTGTATTTACAGTACCTGTCGTTACAAGTGTAACAAGACGTCTTTCAACACCCTGCACAATGTTCCATAATCCTTCTACAACCAGTACATGTCGCATCATATAAGCCCATAATGGGTAGTTGGTACCATCTAACTTATCCTCAACAGTCAACATACGGAATACATCACTGCTTTCAGCCATGGCTGGTGACTAAATTACCTTGATGCAGAAAATTGACTGTATCTCAAAAAGTTGAACGGAACAACCCATACGAGTTCTGCTAGACCTATAGTAGACTTTGAGACGCTTAAACTGGCGAACAGAAACTGATATATACCTTTGGCACAAAAGGACGAAATAGCCTACACAAGCGCTACGATAGTGCGTCCGGAGGCCGAAACGAGCTCAGATCGCAATTTCGGCACCACAAAGTGAAGCAGTTTTGATCTCAGAAACACCCTGAGTATGCTCACCAAATTTCGTGTGAATCCGAGACCGCAAACGGAGGAGTGTCGACGACGCCCTAGAAGAAGCGACGACCTGCTCTGATACCAATTGTTGGAGATGGACGTCTGCGGAAGCACACGAACAACACAAGGAAGAAGAAGAAGCTTGGAGCACAAACACACAATACTGAATGTATTACTAGAGAATGTACAAAGATAAGTAGCCCATTAGGGCAATAGGCGTATGTACAAGCCGGGGGAAAAAAACCTCCTAAAGAGGGAAAAAAGTGCCCCGGTGGTCCTAGAGTGTTCACACACATCACTACCTAAATATATCAACATTTCACAATGCTCATTTAAGGCTTATTTTTTCATAATGCATTATAGGCCAACACACTTCGAACTTCAGCATTGATCCTTCTTACCTCCTATAGATGATTTGCTACGGTACTTTGCACGAATAGCGTTGGATAAGCTGTTTGAATTTCATGAATGCTTGAAGAATGATAGGAGTCATAATGTTACACTATTGTCTAATTATTTTGTGAGCACATAACACTCATGTTAAATTGCAAGCTTGTTGACTAGGACCATAGTATAAATGATGGTAGGACCATAGGCTACATTCATCTCATGCTTTACATTGCAAAATGTCACACTCTCACTTAAAAATAACAGAGTATTTGGGGCTATCATTTTTCTTTTAATTGCAAGAACAAGAAGATTTTCACGCAAACTTCTCTCTAGTAGAGCAAGTCTTGTAGCAATGGATGTTCCCTGGAAGTAGAAACTAAAAATGGAATTAACATTTTGTGGTTGCATCCTTTTCAAATTCAGTCTACTTGTTGTGTATGTTTAAATTTCATGTATTGGAGCTTCTTGAAAAGGCATTTCCGGCCTTACAAAGTGCTGCACATTGGGATGGAGGCTGTGTTGATATATTTAGGTAGTGATGTGTGTGAACTCACTAGGACCGTCGGGGAACTTTTTTCCCTCTTTAGGAGGTTTTTTTCCCCCGGCTTGTATATACGCCTATTGCCCTAATGGGCTACTTATCTTTGTACATTCTCTAGTAATACATTCAGTATTGTGTGTTTGTGCTCCAAGCTTCTTCTTCTTCCTTATGCTGTTCACGTGCTTCTGCAGACATCTAACTCCAACAATTGGTATCAGAGCAGGTCGTCGTTTCATCTAGGGTGCCGTCGACACTCCTCCATTTGCAATCTCAGATTCGCACGAAATTTGGCGAGCAAACTCAAGGTGTTTCAGAGATCAAAACAGCTTTGCTGTGTGGTGCCGAAATCGCGATCTGAGCTCGTTTCGGCCTCCGAATGCATTATCATAGCGCTTGTGCAGGCTATTTCATCTTTTTGTGCCGAAGGTATATACCTGTTTCTATTTGCCAGTATAAGCGTCTCGAAGTCTACTACATGTTTAGCAGAACTCGTTTGGGCAATTTCGTTCAACTTTTTGAGATACAGTCAATTTTTTGCATCAAGGTATTTTAGTCACCAGCCATGGCTGAAAGCAGTGATCTATTCCGTATGTTGGCTGTTGAGGAGAAGTTGGATGGTACCAACTACCCATTATGGGCTTATATGATGCGACATGTTTTGGTTGCAAAAGGATTGTGGAACATTGTGCAGGGTGTTGAAAGACGTCCTGTTACACCTGTAACGACAGGTACTGCAAATACAGGTGCTGGAGCTAATGAAGATGGTGTCGAAGATGATATTCTGCAGATTCCTATTCGTGTTGCTGTTTCTATTGCACCTACTGCAGAGCAGATTCATTGGGATGGCAGAGATGCCCACGCACATGCATTGATAGCTTTGTCTGTCAAACGTGCCATTATTCCTCATATTCACTCTTGCAGAAGAGCTATGGATGCTTGGGATACACTCACCACATTGTACCAAGCTAGGAATGAGGCTCGTGTTGCTTACCTCCGAAAACAGTTGGAGAGTGAGCATATGAATGAAGGTGATCCTATGGACAACTTCCTAACGAAGATCAAAGATTTGAAGGAACAGTTGATTTCTGTCGATGAGGTTATACTAGATAGCTCACTTGTGTAGACCATTCTGAATGGTCTTCCTCATTCATATCAGAGTTTTGATTCTACTCTTCGGTTGATGATGAAAGGCAATCCGAATGCCTTATCATTTGAGGAGTTAGTCTCTGTTCTGTTGCAAGAAGATCAGTCGAGGCAGAACAGGTCCATTATGTGTGTTGTAGATCAAGCTTTCCTGGCTAGTCAAAAGGGCAAAGGAAAATGGAGCTCTTCTACTAGTAAGCAGAAATCTGCAAATGCTGCACATTCGAAGAACCAGGATAAAGATGAGAAGAAATCAGAAAAGCAGAAATTGTTTTGCAAGTACTGTAAAGGGAATGATCATATCATAAAGAACTGTCTAAAATTGGTTGCAAAAGAGGCAAAGAAAAAGGAGGCTAGAATGGTTGTTGCAGAAGCCTCTACACCAAAAACAGAGTCTGCTAATCTTGTGCAGGAAGAAGAATGGGCATTTACTAGTGTGTGTAGTTTTGACCCATCTTTTCATGAGCAGTGCATGTCTGTAGTGGACTCAAATGTTTGGTACTTTGACAGTGGGGCGACCAAACATATTACCTTGCAGCGTAGTTTCTTCTCTTCACTCGAGCCTGCCCCTATAGGGAATACTGTCACATGCGCCAACAACTCCTCTTATCCTATTATGGAGTTGGTAAGATCATTCTAACTATTTCTGATGGTAGTTCTTTCACCTTGTCAGATGCTTTATTTGTGCCAGGGATCAAGAAGAATCTGTTATCAGTTTCTGCATTAGCCAAGATTGGCTTGGTTGTGAAATTTGTTGATGACAATTGTACAGTTCATGATCTATCAAATGGCGATGTGATTATTGCTTCTGGCATTTTATGTCGTGGGTTGTATAAGCTCATAGACTATGAAAGATCTGTGAATGATTCGGCATGTGCAGTTCATGATTCTCAGGCTATGTCAGATGCAAAGCTTTGGCATGCACACTTTGGTCATCTGAATTTTGCTAGTTTGCTATGCCTGCAGAAATCTGATATGGTGTCTTCTTTGCCAAAGCTTGAGGCACCTGGAAAACATGTATGTGAAGGCTGTATTTTGTGCAAAATGCAGCATTCCTCCTTTCCAAAAGATGGTTCAAGTCGGGCTACACAGAAATTGCAGCTTGTACATAGTGATGCCTTTGGTCCTATGCAGACACCCTCTTTTGGGAATTACCTTTACTTCGTGACTTTCATTGATGATTTTTCCAGGCATGCATGGATATATCCACTCAAAGCAAAGTCCGAAGTGTTCATGTGCTTTAAAACAGTTTTTGGTTTTGGCTGAAAGTTTGTCAGCATGTAAAATGGGCACCCTCCGTTCTGATCGAGGGGGGGAATATATGTCTTCTGATTTTAATGCAGTTTTGGCTGAACGTGGGATAAAACACCAGTGTACAGTGCCGTATACACCTCAACACAATGGAGTTGCTGAACGAAAGAACATGTCACTCATGGAGATGACGAGGTGCATGGTCAAGAGTCAGGCTTTACCACATAGTTTCTAGCTTGAGGCTATCATGTGTGCAGCATATGTATTGAACAGGTGTCCCACTAAAGCGCTGCAGTCTATCACTCCATATGAGTCTTGGCATGACCGCAAGCCATCTGTTGCTCATCTGCGTGTTTTTGGTTGTTTGGCATATGCATTAGTGCCTGAACAATATCGTAGAAAATTAGATGATAAGGGAGTAAAATGTATTTTTGTTGGGTACAGTTTTGAAAGTAAAGGCTATCGTCTGTATCATCCACAGACTAAACGCATTCTGGTTAGCTGTGATGTTGTCTTTAGGGAAGATGCTATTCAGCCATTGCTTTCATGTACTAAGGAGACATTTGTTAGCTCCAAAGACATGTATGATACTTTGATGCCTCTTTTTACAGGTGGACAGTCTAGTGCTGGTCTTAATGAGGCAACTTCTCAACCTTTGCAGGTTTCATATGATGATAATGATCATTCTATTTGTGATGCAGATTTACATGATGCACTTGTTGATGAGAGAGCTGATATTGAGCAAGCAAAAACTATGCCAAAATGGTTGGTGCAAAATTTGTGTGACAGCAAATTAGATGCACCTTTGTCATATCGTACTCGTTCAGGATCTCATAGTTCCTCCTTTGCATCAGATTGCTATGCTATGGCTTCATCTAGTCTCTGTGACGAGAATGAGCCTATTTCTTTTGATGAAGCATATAATTGAGAAAATTGGATGGCTGCTATGCAATCTGAATATGATGCTATAACGAAGAATGGTACATGGTCTTTATGTGACTTGCCTCCTGGCAAGAAGGCCATTGGCACTAAGTGGGTATACAAGCTGAAGCGTAAACCTGATGGTACAGTTGACAGGTATAAGGCTAGGCTTGTTGCAAAGGGTTATGCACAGGAAAGAGGCATTGATTTTGATGAGACCTTTGCACCTACATGCCGTATGACTACTGTTAGGAGCTTTTGTGCACTTGCAACCCATCATGGTTGGAATGTACATCAGTTGGACATTAAAACAGCATTTTTGAATGGTGACTTGCATGAAGAAGTGTATGTTTTTCAGCCCCGTGGCTTTGTGCAGAAAGGGCATGAAAACTAGGTGTGTAGGTTAAAGAAGGCATTATATGTTTTAAAGCAAGCACCACGTGCTTTGTATGAGAACATACATGCCTATTTGGTTGCACATGGTTTTGAGAACAGTCCAACTGAAAGCACCTTATATGTTAAGCGTGCTAATGATGTGCTTCTGATCATTGTTGTCTATGTTGATGAAATGTTGCTCATTGGTCCTATTGAGAAGCATATTGCTGATTTCAAGGCTGATTTGCATGCCTCATTTGAGATCTCTGATTTGGGGCATTTGCATCACTATTTGGGCATTCAGTTTATGCAAGTTGATGGTGGAATGGCTTTGTGTCAAACGAAATATATTGACACATTATTGCAGCGTTTTGGCCTTGAAGACTGTAAGCCTATTGCCACTCCTATGGAGACAGGTTTACGATTGAGTCTTCATGATGTTGGAGATGCATTTGATGTTGTTCTCTATCAGCAAGCTGTTGGATGCTTGATTTACTTATGCATTACTCGGCCAGATATTCAGTTTGCTGTCTCACAGATGAGCATGTTTATGCATTGCCCAGGAGTCATGCATTGGAAGGCAGTTAAGCGCATCTTTCGCTACTTGAGTGGTACTAAGATACTTGGGTTGTTTTATCCCAAGGGGGGATCACTACAGCCAGATTTGCATGCTTTTTCTGACTCAGATTGGGCTGGTTGTTATGACACTCGTGTGTCCATCAGTGGTTTTTGCTTCATGCTTGGTAGCTCATGTATATGTTAGTTGAGGAAGAAGCAGCCTACTGTGGCCACTTCGAGTTGTGAGGCTGAGTATAGGGTAGCTTTCACAGCGACTGTTGAGTGTGTGTGGCTCAGAGGCCTTATGGCTGACTTGGGTGTTGGCCAGTTTTTTGCCACCACCATCTTCACTGACAGTCAGAGCGCATTGGCAGTTGCGAGGAACCCTGTGTTCCATGCTCGCACTAAGCACATTGAGGTGCATTATCACTATGTCAAGGAGAGGTTCTCTGCTGGGGAGATCAGCTTGGCATATGTGCCCACGCAGGAGAACATACCAGACCTTTTCACGAAGGCTCTGCCTAGGGAGAAGTTTGAAGCTTTCCGCAAAGCTTTGGGCTTACTTCCTTTTGTGGAGTGATTTCCACATAGCTTGGCACTTCCTTATACATGAGTGCCAGCTCCTTTTTCACCGCATCACTCCCAGGGGGGATTTGTTGATGTATTTAGGTAGTGATGTGTGTGAACACACTAGGACCACTGGGGCACTTTTTTCCCTCTTTAGGAGGTTTTTTTCCCTCGGCTTGTATAAATGCCTATTGCCCTAATGGGCTACTTATCTTTGTACATTCTCTAGTAATACATTCAGTATTGTGTGTTTGTGCTCCAAGCTTCTTCTTCTTCCTTGTGCTGTTCGCGTGCTTCTACAGACGTCAACAGGCTGGGCTGGCTGCCCCCCCAAGGGGATTGTGTCGCTCAGCAATGCGGAGTTGCAGACTCGAAGACTGACGACTTGCCGATTCAAAAGATTTGCAGCCTTGCAAAATTCAGACTTGAACAACTGCATGTTTGAAGAGTTGAAGACTCAAAATCGGACTAGTTCAGCAATGTATGCTTCTCCTATCTTAGCTTCGTCAAGAACGACAAAGTCTAGGAGGAGGAGGGTGTTGTTATAAGGGTTGCCCACAATTTCCTCATGCAATGGCACCCTCTAACCCTCATAAAAATACCTTTTTCTTGTATTTAGGAGATGTCCATATGAACACTCTCCTAAGCCCCTTTTTGATATTTCCTTTAGACTATGGTATTGAAGCCTTCTCAATAAAGACCCTTTTTGCACACATCCATATTCCCCACGTAGAATTCCCACACCTATATTTGTCTTGAAGTGGGTGGTTGGAAGGAATATTTGCAAAGATCTAGAGAGATATGAGCAGATGTTCCCTTTTTGTTTTTTCAAAAGGAACACATGGGGAATTGAGCTTAGCCTATAAATATAGGCTCATTTCTTGTAAAAGGGGTGCTTTTGGTCGACGTGCTCTCATGTAAAATCCTTTCAATGGAAGAACTCTCTTTTCTCTTAAGGCTTTGTACATATGTGTATTTAGTCTTAGAGTGTGAGAGAGTGAGGTGTGTGTGCATGCTAGCATTTCCTATGTGTGTAAGTAGAGTGTTGCAACTTTCTTGTATTTTACATATGTGACTAGGATCCTTGACTCCCATCTCTCCATGTTTTCAAGCATGTGGCATAGCTGCGGGCTAATGGCCAATGGCTTGAACATGTTGGAGGATGGGGTGGATGAAAGGAGATTCCTTCTTGAGCCTTCCTTCTTGCTTCCATGCAAGGTGGTGTGGGTCTTGGCTCCCCAAGGGTATACTACAACACGCACCATATAAGCTCATAATGGGTAATTGGTACCATCCAACTTATCCTCAACAACCAACATACGGAATACATCATTGCTTTCACCCATGGGCACTAACTAAAATACCTTGATGCAAAAAATGAATGTATCTCAAAACATTGAACATAACTATTCTACCAAGTTTTGCTACACCTGTAGCAGACTTTGAGATACTTATATTGGCAAACCGAAACCTGTATATATCTTTGGCACAAAAAGATGAAATTGTTTGGACAGGCACTATGGTAGTGCTTTTGGAGACTGAAACGAGCTCAGATCGCAATTTCGAAACTACAAAGCGAAGATGTTTTGAAATCCTAATTGCCTTGAGTATGCTCGTCAAATTTCATGTGATTTTGAGACCGTGGAGGGGTGTCAACGATGTCCTAGATGAAACAGTGACCTGCTCAGATACTAATTGTTGGAGTTTGAGGTCTATGAAAGTAGGCAAACAAAACAAAGAAGAAGAAGAAGAAGAAGCTTGGAGCACAACACACAATACTGAATGTATTACCAAGAGAATGTACAAAGGTAAGTAGCCCATTAAGGTAATAGGCATATATAAAAGCCTGGGGAAGAAACCTCCTAAAGAGGGAAAAAAGTGCCTATTACAAACATACAATATTCACGTGAAGATGGGTCATAACTCCAAACAATAGTAAATGCCCATTGTTGATTCTGCACAAGATTAGTAGACTCTGCTTTGGGTGTAGAGGCCTTTGCAACAACCATTCCAACCTCTTTCTTCTTTGCCTCTTTTGTAGATAGTTTTGGACAACTCTTTATGATATTATCATGTCCTTTATAATATTTGCAAAACATTTTTTGCTTTTCTATTTTCTTCTCGTCTCAGTCATCCTTCTTTGATTATGCAGAATTAGTAGATTTTTGCTTACTAATAGAAGAGCTCCATTTACCTTTGCCCTTTTGACTAGCGAGGAAAGCTTGATCTACAATATGCATAATGGACTTGTTCTGCCTAGATTGATCTTCTTGCAACAAAATAGGGACTAACTCCTTAAATGTTAAGGTATTTGGATTGACTTTCATCATCAATTGAAGAGTAGAAGCAAAACTTTGATATGAATCTGAGACCATTCAAAAGTCTGTAGAAGTGAACCGTCAAGCAAGACTTCATCAGCATATTTCAAATGCTCCTTCAAATCCTTGATCTTGTCAAAAAGCTATCCATGGAGTCTCCTTATTCATGTGCTCACTCTCCAATTGTTTTTGGAGGTAAGCAATATGAGCCTCATTCCTTGCCTGGTATGAAATGGTAAGTGTATCTTAAGCATCCTTTGCTGCTCTGCAAGAGCAAATGTGAGGAATAATGGCATGTTTCATAGATAAGGCTATCAATGCATGTGCCTGATCATCTCTGCCATCCCAAAGGATTTTATTTACAAAAGTTGTAGCAAGAACCACAATACAAATAGGAACATGAAGAGTATCACCATCTTCAATGCCATCTATATCACATGTAGTAATTGTATTTGCAGGTATAATAGGATGTTTTTCAACACCCTTCATAATATTCCACAATCCTTTTGCAACCAATACATGATGCACCATATAAGCCCATAATGGGTAATTGGTACCATCCAACTTATCTTCAATAGCCAACATACAAAAAACATCATTGCTTTCAACCATGGGTACTGACTAAAATACCCTGATGCAGAAAAATTATTGTATCTCAGAACATTGAATAGAAGTACCCTGTCAAGTTCTGCTAAATCTATAGAAGACTTTGAGTCGCTTATATTGGCAAACCGAAACCTATATATATCTTTGGCACCAAAAGATAAAATTGCTTGCACAAGCACTATGATAGTGATTTTGGAGATTGAACGGAGCTCAGATTGCGATTTCGATACCACAAAGCAAAGATGTTTTGAAATCCTAATTACCTTGAGTATTCTCATCAAATTTCATGTGATTCTGAGACTATGACCAGAGGGGTGTCAACGATGCCCTAGATGAAACAAGGACGTGCTCTGATACCAATTGTTGGAGTTGAGGTCTACGGAAGCAGGCAAATAACATAAGGAAGAAGAAGAAGCTTGGAGCATAAGACATAATATTGAATGTATTACCAAGAGAAGGTACAAAGATAAGTAGCCCATTAGGGTAATAGGCATATATAAAAGCTTTGGGAAAAAACCTCCAAAAGAGGGAAAAAAGTGCCCTGGCAGTCCTAGTGTGTTCACACACATCACTACCTAAATATATCAGCAGTTTGGAAGGGTGTCCATGATGCCCTAAAGAAAGTGGTAACTGGCCTTGATATTGGAGTTTGAGGATTAGGGAAGCACATATACAACTCATGGAAGAAGAAGAAGCTTGGAGCACAACATTGGGTGTATTATTATTCAATGAATATACAAAAAATAAGTAGCTCATTAGGGTTATAGGCATATATATAAGTTGGGGAAAGAGGAAGACATGTACCCCAATGGTCCTCAATGTGCTTATACACATCATTATCAAATTATATTAACAATTGTACTAGTCCCATTAGAGAACACAACTGTAGGAAACATGTTTTCTCTGTATGGAAGGGCTTCTTGCATGATGGTTGGCATATTTCCAATGATTTTCTATGATCTGTGCCTAACTTATTCTTGGCTTGAAAATAGATATTGATGACTCATAAAGAAAGATTTGGGCAAGAACTTGTTAAATTCACACGTAACAAATAGGTGAAGCTATCTATCTTCAATAGAACATTTATCCAAAAATCATAAAGGCCCTACCAACAAGCTTTTCACAAACGCAATGATAGATGGAAGACTAAATGGCATAAAGTCACTACCAACAAGTTTGTTTTTAAATGAAATAATGGATGGAAGGCTCAACGGAGCTGCAAGAAATGGAGATAAAGATTTTAAAGATTATTGGCTTTTCATGTCAACATTAACACTCCTTCCTCAAATGGAGCATATTTCACAATGGGATTTGGACTCGCAACAAGGGTAGAAGAATTGGCATGAACTTTGTGCCTTTTTGTGCTATTGAGGAAGATCTGTCTCATCTTTTTATTTCTTGTAAGAATGCAAGAAGGTTCCGGAATACCTTAAATAATTATTGTAGACTTATCAGCTCTCTCCAGCTCGGTTACTAGGAAATCTTACTTGGCTATTGTAGTAGGCTCAACCTTGTATTATTGCATTTGGGGAGAGTAGAAATGTTATGGGCTATCCGAAATACAAGAAACTCCTATGCCTTCAACAAAGGTGCCCGGGATTTGTTTTCACAAGTGTAACCAGCTCTCAAGAGGATTGCAATGATTAGCATTAAATCTATCAAATATGGCCTCCCTTGAAGGGGAATGTGTGTACTTTGTAATCAAGAGGAATCGCCCAAGTAGATGGAGAGAGTCTTTCCTTGCCTTTTGTATTCACCTTTTGTATTCAGTATATAGATTCCTTATGGTTTTATCTCTACCATAGATCTCTTGAATTTTAGTTGGCTTCAAATAAAAAGACAATGTGTTGTTCAAGCTTGCATGGCTTAGTGGTTGATGCTTTGAATTGGTTGATGCTTTGAATCTCTCGGAAGAGACTTGACTTCAAATCTTAGTTGGACATATTTATGAGTTCTCAAAGATAGTGTCCATGAGTTCCCAAAATGAATGCCTCTACCTTACTAGGTCGGGTGTGTGTCCTATTCACTCATTGTACGTTCTCTCATTAAAAAAAAGGACAATATGTCACAAGGACTTGGAAGAGAGCCCAAACAGCGAAGAAGGTGGGAACAGACATACAACTCTGCAGCGCTTAAAGGTGCGCAATCCATGATATCGTCGAATATAGCGGTTTGGTGAGGGAGCACAATCTGAAGCGGTAGTCCCTCCGTCATTGCGGTTTGCGCCTTCACACAGACTTAACCCGTCAATCAGTGAGATGAAGTCCATCAGCGGTTGCGTTATTTCGTTCTGAGTTGCGACTCGCAACATGAATTGGGCATGGCAAATCTGTAATTCTGTAGCTCTCTCCGTCGGTTCTGATATAGACAAGCGGAGCAGCTTCAGTTCAGCCTCACCTCTTGTTCTTTGTTTTCTGAAGTCCATCAGCGGTCGCGTTATTTCGTTCTGAGTTGCGACTCGTAAGATGAATTGGGCATGACAAATCTGGAATTCTGTAGCTCTTTCCGTCGGTTCTGATATGGACAAGCGGAGCAGCTTCAGTTCAGCCTCAACTCTTGTTCTTTGTTTTTTGAGAAAAACAGGATAATTGAGTCGACAAAGCAGAGCGTGTAAGGGACGTACATCGTGTTCTTGTTCGTTCTTTTCTTGTGTTGGGCTGCAGTTGGAAGGACGTACATCGTGTTCTTTTCCTCACTTGATGACAAAACAATAACAGCGACAATAACAAGAGGACCCACGACAACAACAATGACAAGAGGCCCGAGGGAGAGCTCAATGATGGGACGGCGTCACGTTGCAAATGCAATTCAGTGCAGACGAGATCTAATTGCGGCCCACAAGCAGTTTGGAGTTGCCATGCCCAATTATTGACCAATCTCCACAGAAAAAAGCTTACAAGAAAAGGAAAAGCTTCCGAGCTGCAGTTTGCGGCAGTACGTGTACATGATTTCTTTCTACGTGTGGCTCTCGTTCTTCACACAGTACTGGTACTATAGCTAACAGATTGCGGATTTAGTATACATTTAGCCAGCGTTCATTTTTGAAGTTTTTTATTTTTTTAAAGCAAACAGAAAAGAAAAAATGTATTAATGAAGTCCAAGCCCGTATAGCTTAGTGGCTGATGCTTTGAATCTCAAGGAGGAAGTCCTGAGTTCAAATCCTAGCTCGACATATTCATGAGTTTCCAAAGATGGGTGTACATGAGTTCCCCAAGATGGGTGCCTCTACTTTACGAGGTCAGGTGTGTGTCTCTTTCCAATTCATTTTATTCTAAAAAAAAGTATTAATGATGATATGTGCTAATGTACAAAGGGCAGGATCCCACAAAGAGGACATCTACAATCAAGCATACGACATGAGGAAACAGACACAATAATAGACCTCAAGTCATCATATACAACTAAATATCATGTCAAATCCGTTACTAGAGTACACTGAAAGAACATAGATACAATAATAGAGCTCAAGTCATCATATACAATTAAATATCATGTCAAATCTATTAGTAGAGTACAATGAAAGAACATAATTCCTCCATTGACTGGGAGGAGTGCTTTTGAAGATGCTAAAGAGTTAAAAATCTTCAGTGGGAGTCGTCTTGACAGCCATCAAACACTTGTTGGCAATATCTTTAAGTCCTAGATAGAAGGAAAATAAGAAAGACTCGTTATTGTTGTTGAGAGCAAGTTGATTTCCGCTTTTCCATATATACCAAAGAATGTGGGACCTCCAAAGATTCCATAAGGTAATATCCATTTTCGGGCAGAACCCAACACATAATATTGAATGTATTACCAATAGAATGTACAAAGATAAGTAGCCTCCATAGGAGTGGCAATAGGGTTACAGTCTTCAAGGCCAAAATGTTGCAATAAAGTGTCAATATATTTCGTTTGACACAAAGCCATTCCACCATCAACATGCATAAACTGAATGCCCAAATAATGACGCAAATGCCCCAAATCAGACATCTCAAATGAGGCAGGACTCGAGAAGGAATTCCTTGTAGTTCAGGGAACAACCCTTCTAAGCACATTTTTCCCTTCACAAGAAGTGGAAAATTGTATCAAGCCTTTTCTTGAAGGATCATTAAAAATTCTAACCCTTCTTTGAGAAGAGTGGTTTTTTGGCACCCTTTCTTAGAAGGGTATAAAATTATTTTTGGAAGGGTAGGATATATATATATATATATATATATATATATATATATATATATATATATATATATATATATATATATATATATATATATATATATATATATATATATATATATATATATATATATATATATATGGATTGTACCCAATCACTTGTGTCCCCAAATTGGCTAATTGACAAATTGCAATGCCAATGTGTACAATATAACGAGCGCGTAGTGCCAAGTGGGCAGTGGGCACATGACGGGCCACGGCCTTTGGAAATTCCAATTTTGGATTCTGGAGTAATGTGTGCGATTTGCGAGTCGTAACTGCCTTGTAACTACCTTACTTCTAAGTTGTGGCCGATTTTAAGGGTTTAAGCCTGAGGCTTATGCTGAATCGTGAATGGTGCACAATGCACAATGCGCTGTATAAATAAGGCATGCAGGCAGTGGCATGCTGCATACTACATAACCGTGATTGCACACTCCACAGTGCCACTAGTAGCTACTGTTAGATACACTCAATACTCCATCTGCAAGTGATCGCAAATGATCCATGATACTCTAAGTTGTACGGTCCCCTTTATGAGGAGAAGCTAGTATGAGAGTCCGGATATTTGTGATGAGGTTTACATGAGACCAACAACAATTCTAGATGATCTATGTGAGTCTGGTCAGAAGGCTAGCTAGGGGATATACTTCAATCACACTAAAATTTTGGTGTGGTCCAGAATTACGTTGAATGGATCAACTTGACCAAAATTACGATAACGAGTTCGATAGTGCGGTCGAGTAGAAGATCAGTCGAGTGGAAGTTCGGTTTGGTGGAAGTTCGGTGGAAGTTCATTACGGTGAGTGTTTAGTCTATAGGTTTATTCAAATTGTTGATTACGTAATTTGGGTTGTTCCAGCTGATCCTGATGGTTATGCCTAACACAAATTCATAACTTGGAGAATCAACTAGCAGTAGAGGGTTTGTTGAAGGGGAGATTGCTAAAGTATTTGTCACTCGCATAAAGAATCTATGGGATCAAATGACGGGAGCAGGTGTACCAAAGTCAAGTGAGGAGCTAGCTCGGAGTTGTTCTCGAATTTGTCCACCAAGGTTTGATGGTCTGGTAACTACCCTTAATACCCAGATCAAAGTGCAACTGCTAACCTTTGAAGAATTCAATGCCTTAATCATGGAGGAGGAGCAGGGGCTCAAGGCAAGGAATGACAACAATAAAGGAGAAGCTGCATTCATGATAAATGCCAAAGGTACTAAAACCAATTCTTCAAAAGATGGGGACAAAAAGAAGAAGGACAAGAAGAAGTTCAAGGGAGATTGCTTTCACTACAAGAAGAAAGGCCACAGAATCCAGACTCTCACATTAAAAAGGCAAAGGAGAAGAGTGCCTCTTCAAAAAGTGGTAAGGGCAAGGATGTTGATAACACTACCGAAACTGAGCTTGAGTTGTTCATTATGGTAGAGGAAATGTGTTCCTCGGCTGTAGATTGAGCCATGGATGACTCATGGGTTTTGAATAGTGGTGCGTCTCATCATATCACAAGTAGAAAAGACCTTTACATTTCCTTACAACCTCTAGAGGAACCCATCATGATAAAGGTAGGCAATAATGCAAGGTGTCCCGCAAAGGGCAAAGGTACAGTGTCTTTCATTAACATTAAAGGGGATATTAAAAAGCTTACGGATGTGTTGTATGTTCCACGAATCAAACAAAATTTAATTTTGGTAGATTCTATAACTGATCAAGGGCATCAAGTGTGTCTTTTAGTAAGATAGAAGTGAAGATTCTGGACCGGAACAACAATGTTGTTGGAACCGGAATAAGGAGGAACAACCTGTATGAGTTGTTTGCTCTTACAACCACAATTGGTGTGGGAAAAAGTAAGCTTTGGCATGAAAGATTTGGCCACATTGGGCACCCTATACTAAAAGAGATGAACCAGAAAGGTGTCGTTGCTCACCTCCCTCCGATTGCAAAAATGAAAGAACCATGTGAAGCTTGTATGATGGGCAAACAGCAGAGGAAGGCATTTCCACAAGCAAGCAAGAATAGAGCAAGCATGAACACCGAAATCGAACCATTATGAAAATGGCAATGTGTATGTTGAAGGGAAAAGGACTGCCAAATCATTTTTGGGCACATACCTTAAATACAACTATTTACATCACTACAACATCTGAGGGGCATACTGACGCTGTCTATACCGATGGTCACCGCTCGACGTCAGTATGAACATTGGAAAAATCTAATTAAGCATACCAACGGTCACTTGACTGTCAGTATGACCGTTTAAAACAGATCATTGGGATGCTTTGCGATCACCGATGTAGGCATCAGTATAAGCGCCGGTATAAGCATTGGTAATTTCTAGTGATTTACCCACACTCATACCGATGCTTATACCGGCGTCTATACCGGCACCGTGTTTTAAACAATATTGGGAATCAAGAGTAAAACTCAACATTTTGCACGTCTTTTACATTGAATACTGCTTGCTTGTGTCAAACTTGCGCATGCGAACCGAATTGTGGCCTACATTGTCTTGTGCACATACATACAAAGATCTCTCTCTCTCTCCCTACACACACACACACTCGCTTTCTCTAGATCTCGCATCTTGGTAAGTGGTGCACGTACTCTTACCCTTTGTCTTTCTCTATGCTTTATCTTTTATAATTTCTCTTCTCTTTGATTTTGCATGAGTTTTTTGGCATCGATTCTTTGGAATTCGATGAGAGACGACATACATTAGGCTTTGACGACAGCTATCCAAAAGAGGGACAAACTTGTAAGTGATTTTTTTATTCTCTATTGTGAGAGAGAGAGAGAGATGAAAGAAAGGAAGATAGAGAGAGAGATGAAAGAGAAAGATAGGGAGAAATATAAAGAGAGATGAAAGAGATAGATAGAGAGAGATAAAGAGAGAGAGGTAGAAATACATACACACACACATACACACATGCATACATACACACATGTATACACACATGTCTGCATACATACACACACATACATATACACACATACATATATACACATACATACATACACATATACATACACATATACACACATGCATACATACACATACACATATACGCACATGCATACACACACATACATATACACACACATATACACACACATACACATACATATGCATACATACACACACACATATACACACATGCATGCATACATACACACACATGTACACACATGCATACATACACATACACATATACACACATGCATACATACATACACACATGCATGCATACATACACACACACATGTACAGACATGCATACATACACACATACAGACACACACACATTTAGACACATACACATATAGTACACACATGCATACATATACACATGCATACATACACATACACATATAGTACACACATGCATACATATACATATGCATACATACATACACACATATACACACATGCATGCATACATACACACACACATGTAGACATATGCATACATACACACACACATGCATACATACACACACATGCATACATACACACACATATACACATGCATACATACATACACACATATACACATGCATACACATACATATGCATACATACATACACACATACACAGATGCATGCATACATACACACATGCATACATACACATACACATGCATACATACACACATGTACACACATGCATACATACACACACACACACATACACACATGCATACATACACACACATACACACACATATATACACACACACATACATACACACACATATACACACATGCATACATACACACACACATGCATACATACACACACACATACACACATGCATACATACACACACGTATATACACACATATACACACATGCATATAGATACATATGCATACATACACACACATATATATAATCAAATATATGAAATATAGGGATTTACGGTTTTTTAATTAAATAAAACATATATAACAAAAAAAGATAAAAAATTAGAATCTATAATTAAATATATATAAAAAATATGATTTTAGTATAGGTAAATAAATATGAAAATAGCTAGTGTTTTAATTAAATATATAAAAATAGGATTTTAGGGTTTTTTATCCAATTAAATATATAAAAATAGGATTAGGGTTTTTAGGCTATTTACACATGCATAAACATATACACATACACACATATATACACATATACACATACACATATATATACACATGCATACACACATATACATGTTTTAGGCCTAGGTCTTTACAATTAGGGTTTTAGGGCTTTTACACATGCATAACATATATACACATATACACATATAATACTTATACATATATAGATATATATACACATGCATACACACATATACATATTCTAGGTCTAGGTCCTTAGGATTTAGGGTTTTAGGATTTTTACATACATATAATTCAATTAAATTTATATAAGGAAAAAATAAAGAAAAAATTAAGAAAAAAATTAGAATATATAAATAAATATATATGAAAAATAGGATAATTTTATAGATAAATAAATATAAAAAGAGCTAGTGTTTTAAATAAATAAATTAAAAATATATAATTAAATATATAAAAATAGGATTTTAGGGTTTTTTATCAAATCAAATATATATAATTAATTATATAGAAAATAGATTTTTAGATTAATATTAACATATATAAACATATATTTGAGTTGTGCGAGCCTATATGGGTGCCTTTTGCACAACATTCATTTTGTTGGAGTTAGAAGTCTGCAGAAGCACGCGAACAACACAAGGAAGAAGAAGAAGAAGCTTGGAGCACAACACAGAATATTGAATGTATTAAAACTAGAATGTACAAAGATAAGTAGCCCATTAGGGAAATAGGCATTATACAAGCACGGGGAAAAAAACCTCCTAAAGAGGGAAAAAAGTGCCTCGGTGGTCCTAGAGTGTTCACACACATCACTACCTAAATTTATCAACAAATCCCCCTTGGGAGTGATGCAGTGAACAAGTAGCTGACACTCATGTATAAGGAAGTGTCAAGCTATGTGGAAATCACTCCACAAAAGGAAGTAAGCCGAAAGCTTTGCGGAAAGCTTCAAACTTCTCCCTAGGCAGAGCCTTCGTGAAAAGGTCTGCAATGTTCTCCTACGTGGGCACATATGCCAAGCTGATCTCCCCAACATGGAACCTCTCCTTGACATAATGATAATGCGCCTCAATGTGCTTAGTGTGAGCATGGAACACAGGGTTTCTCGCAACTGCCAATGCACTCTGACTGTCCAACACCCAAATCAGCCCTAAGGCGTCTGAGCCACACACTCAAGAGTTGTTGTGAAAGCTGCCCTATACTCAGCCTCACAACTGGAAGTGGCCACAACAGGCTACTTCTTGCTCAACCAAGATATACATGAGCTACCAAGCATGAAGCAAAAGCCACTAGTGGACACACGAGTGTCATAGCAACCAGCCGAGTCTGAGTCAAAAAAAGCATGCAAATTTGGTGGTAGTGATCCCCCCTTGGGATAAAACAACCCAAGTAGTCGAGTACCACTCAAGTAGCGAAAGATGCGCTTAACTGCCTGCCAATGCTTGACACCTTGGCAACGCATAAACCTGCTCATCTGTGAGACAACAAACTGAATATCCGGCCGCGTAATGCATAAGTAAATCAGGCATCCAATAGCCTGCTGATAGAGGACAACATCAAATGCATCTCCAGCATCATGAAGACTCAATCGTAAAACTATCTCCACAGAAGTGGAAATAGGCTTACAGTCTTCAAGGCCAAAACGCTGCAATAATGTGTTGATATATTTTCTTTGAAACAAAGCCATTCCACTCTATCAACTTGCATAAATTGAATGCCCAAATAGTAATGCAAATGCACCGAATTAGACATCTCAAATGAGGCATGCAAATCAGCCTTAAAATCAGCAGTATGCTTCTCAATAGGACCAGTGAGTAGCATGTCATCAACATAGACAACAATGATCAGAAGCACATCATGAGCACGCTTAATATATAAGGTGCTTTCAGTTGGACTGATCTCAAAACCATGTGCAATCAGATAGGCATGTATCTTCTCATACCAAGCATGTGGTGCTTTCTTTAAACCATATAATGCCTTCTTTAACCTGCACACCTGGTTTTCATGCCCTTTCTGCATAAAGCCACAGGGCTGGAAACATACACTTCTTCATGCAAGTCACCATTCAGAAATCCAGTTTTAATGTCCAACAGATGTACATTCCAACCATGATGGGCTGCAAGTGCATAGATGCTCCGAACAATAATCATATGGCATGTAGGTGCAGAGGTCTCATCAAAATCAATGCCTCTTTCCTGTGCATAACCCTTTGCAACAAGCCTAGCCTTATACCTATCAACTGTTCCATCAGGCTCACGCTTTAGCTTGTAAACCCACTTAGTGCCAATGGCCTTCTTGCCAGGAGGCAAGACAAATAAAGACCAAGTACCGTTCTTCATTATAGCGTCATATTCAAATTGCATAAGAGCCATCCAATTTTCTAAATTTTGTGCTTCGTCAAATGAAACAGGCTCATTCTCATCAGAGAGACTAGATGCAGCCACAACATAGCAATCTGATGCAAAAGAGGTACTATGAGAGCCTAATCAAGTATGGTATGATAGAGGTGCATCTAATTTGCTATCACGCAAAGTCTCCACCAGCCATTTTGGCATAGCTTTTGCCTTCTCAATATCAGTTCTCTCATCAACAAGTGAATCATGTAAATCTCCATAAAAAATGGGATGATCTGCATCGTCACATGAAAACTGCAAAGACAGAGAAGTTGCCTCATTAGGACCAGCACTGTCCACCTGTAAAAAGAGGCAGCAAAGTATCATACATGTCTTTGGAGCTAACAGATGTCTCCTTAGTACATGAAAGTAATGGCTGAATAGTAGCTTCCACAAAAACAACATCATGGCTAACTAGAATGCATTTAGTCTGTGGATGATTCAGATGATAGCCTTTACTTTCAGAACTGTACCCAACAAAATTACATTTTATTGATTTATCATCCAATGTTCTGCGATGTTGTTCAGGCACTTAGGCATATGCCAAACAACCAAAAACACGCAGATGAGCAACAGATGGCTTGCGATCATGCCAAGCCTCATATGGAGTGATAGACTGTAGCGCTTTAGTGGGATACCTGTTAAGTACATATGCTACACACATGACAACCTCAAGCCAAAAACATGAGTGACTTGTTCTTTCGTTCAGCAGCTCCATTATGTTGAGGTGTACATGGCAATATACACTCGTGTTTTATCCCACGTTCAGCTAAAAATGCATTAAAATCAAAAGACATATATTCCCCCCCACTCGATCAAAACGGAGAGTGCCCATTTTACATGTTGACAGATTTTTAGCCAAAACCAAAGATTGTCTGAAGCACATGAACACTTCGGACTTTGCCTTCAATGGATATACCCATGCATGCCTGGAAAAATCATCGATGAAAGTCATGAAGTAAAGATAATTTCCAAAAGAAGGTGTCTGCATAGGACCACAAACATCATAATGTACAAGCTTCAATTTTTGAGTAGCCCGAACTGAACCATCTTTTAGAAAGGAGGAATGCTACATTTTGCCCAAAATACAGCCTTCACAATCATGTTTTCCGGGTGCCTCAAGTTTAGGCAAAGAGGACACCATTTCAGATTTTTGCAGGTGTAGAAAACTAGCAAAATTCAGATGACCAAAGCATGCATGCCAAAGCTTTGCATCAGACATAGCTTGAGAATCATGTACTGCACATGCCGAATCATTTACAGATCTTTCATAGTCTACGAGCTTATACAACCCACGACATAAAATGCCAAAAGCAATAATCACGTTGCCATTTGACAGATCATGAACTGTACATCTGTCATCAACAAATTTCACAACCAAGACAATCTTGGCTAATACAGAAACTGATAACAGAACTTTCTTGATCCCTGGCACAAACAAAGCATCTAACAAAGTGAAAGAACTACCATCAACAATAGTCAAAATGATCTTACCAACTCCCATAATAGGATAAGACGAGTTGTTGGTGCATGTAATAGTATTCCCTATGTTGGGTGTGTCTAGAAGTGCGAGAGACACACAAGAAGCACACACAAGGAGCACAAACGCAGCAAGACACACGGAGAAGACGATGGCTAGAATAGCTCTCTCTATTGATCAATGTATTGAACTGAAGTAAGAGCTGAATGATATCCCTAAGTACAAAGTACCACCACATATGAGAGTATCAAGTATGTGGTAACATGGGGAAAAAACCTCTAGCCAACAATAGAGTAAAAAGTGCCCATGTATAGGGAAAAGGTTCACATCAAAGCTACTCGAGGAACACATAAGTGTAACAAACCCCCTTGGAGCGAATGATGTGAACACATACAGGGAGTGACAGATCAGCCCCCTGTTGGTGCAGATCAATCACCAATTGAATGTTTGAAGACTAAAGAATGAAGGATGAGATCAATTCTTGAAGCTTGGAAGAAGGATACATTCAGAGTATATGAGGAATGTACACATATGTACATTAGTATAGTTATAGTTCACTTAGATATCTGATTAGTCATAGACTTGTACAAATTTCTCTATAAATACCTTGAAAATGTCGAGGCGTGATATGAGAGCATATGTAAGAATAGATCGAAGTCAAGAAAGTGTAAGTGAGATGTCATGAGACATGTGAAATGTTAGTTGAGTTTTCCTCTCATCACTCAACTGTATTTTTCTGAGTAATTGAAGAAATATTGCGCCCGATCTTTTCGTGTCTGCTCCGTCTGTGTTTGATCATTTGTGAAATCCTTTTGAGGATATCTAAGTTGATAGTTAATGAGTCTTTGACCTAAATTTCAGAGTCTAATTGTAAACAGGCTAGGAGAATTGTGTGTAGGAACATTCATATGTGATGAATGTTCACAGTTCTCTGAAACAGGCGCAGATTTCGAGTCCAAAGAAATAAGTAGTGCTCAGTGCACAGTGTAAAGTTTTACACATATGATAGCTCAAAATATAATTTGAGAGATAAGCTATCTACAGCCAAAAGGATTTGGTAAAACGGGTTCGACATTGTGAGAACCAAAGTTAAGAAGTTAGGGGTGTCAAATCGACTTCTCAGAAGTGCAGATTTGGACATAGGTAACTTGTGAAGTTGATTTCTCAAGTTATACTAAACCTTTTGAAGAACTTTAACTTGGAGGAGGTGCGCAACTTCTAGGCGACACTTCATACAAAATTTCATAGAAAACTTTACATGTTTGATAGGTCAATGAGAAGAAATTGTGCAGCAGACTTTCTGTGTTTTATCTTCTTCACAGAATTTTTCAACTTTTGATAATTTGGAGATTGGACTTCTAATTTGGTGAAAGTTTTGACTTACTCTTGATATAGAGGTGTTCTAAATTCAAGAGTAGGTTGTTCTTTTGGAGATTAACACTCTCCATCACCCCCACAAGGTAATAAGCCTAAAGCTTTGCGAAAAGCTTCAAACTTTTCCCGTGGAAGAGCTTTGGTGAATATGTCTGCCACATTATCTTGTGTAGGCACATATACCAAATCAATATCTCCTGCATGAAGGCGCCCTCTCACATAGTGATAATGCACCTCAGTATGTTTGGTCCGTGCATGAAACACTGGGTTTCGTGCAACAGCCAAAGCACTCTGACTATCTGTGAGAATATGCGTAGCAACATCAATCTCCATGCAAAGATCCATCAATAGGCATCTCAGCCATATACACTCCACTATCGCTGTGAAAACTACCCTCTACTCAGCTTCACAACTCGATGTCGTCACTGTAGGTTGCTTCTTACTCAACCAAGATATGCATGAGTCTCCAAGGAAAAAGCAATTACCACTAGTGGACACGCGAGTATCATAACAACCAGCACAATCACTATCTGTAAAAGCATGCAAGCATGGTTGAACATCTCTGCCATAAAAGAGACCTAAGCTCAAAGTGCCTCGGAGATATCTAAACACACGTTTCACCGCTTGTCAATGCTTAGTGCCAGGGCTATGCATGAATCGACTCAACTGGGAAACTGCATACTGTATATCCGGCCTTGTGTTGCATGCATATATAAGACATGCCACAGCTTGCTGATAAAGAGAAGTGTAAAATGCATCACTAGAATCCTCAACTGACTACATAAATTAAATGCTGAAGTAGTTTTTCAACATACTTGGCTTGATGCATAACACTTCCCCCCTCAACGGATACAAACTGGATGCCAAGATAGTAGCTCAAAAAACCAAGATAAGTGACATCAAAAGTATGCTGCAAATCAGCCATAAGAATGTCAAGTTTTGCATCACATGACCCAGTCAAGAGTATGTCATCGACATAAAGAACAAGCACCATAAGATCAGCCCCATTTTTGCGTACATAGAGTGTGCTTTCAATCGGACTACATGTGAAGCCAAGAGCAATCAAGTGCTTATGTATTTTGTCATACCATGCACGTGGAGCTTGCTTGAGACCATACAAGGCTTTATGCAAGTGACAAACCATATGCTCTTTCCCTTTCATAGCAAATCCAAGAGGTTGCTTCACATAGACCTCTTCTTGCAAATCTCCATTCAAGAAGGCTGTTTTTATGTCCAATTGATGCACTTTCCAACTTCGATGGGCAGCCAATGCAACCACGATATGAATGGCAGTCATGCGTGAAGTAGGTGCAAACGTTTCCTCATAGTCAGTGCCATATTGTTGCACATATCCTTTGGAAACCAATCTAGCTTTGTAGCGATCAATGCTACCATAAGATTTTCTCTTAATCTTGTAAACCCACTTTGTACCAATGGCATTCTTTCCTTTTGGAAATTCACATAACTCCCAAGTACCATTTTCCTATGTATGGAATCCATTTCTGATTGCATAGCACTCATCCATTGTGGATGGTCACATGCATCTTCAAAAGAAAGTGGCTCTTCATTACATGCTGTAGCAATAAGAGAATAATCCACAAAATTACTTGATGCATGGTGAGAGCTTGATCTTGTTCTACTAAGTAAAGGTGCACTCAATTTGCTATCCTGCAAAGTTTGTTTCAGCCACTTTGGCATAGATTGTGCACTCTTGATAGACATGCGTTCATTATGTAAAACATCTTCAATATGTACATCATGCGTGGGCTGAATTTCATGCTTACTTTCAACCATATTTTGACGCAAATGTTCAGCCATATGTGGCTGGAAATTTCCAACAATTTTGATAATTTTTGGCTGAATTTTTTCAGCCATGTTTGCCTGGAAATTCTCTACATTTTCAGCTGTATTTGGCTGGAATTTTTCAGCCGTTTGAACCTCAATTGGCTGGTCTACATGGCCATAGTCAAGCGCACCATTTTGGAACAAAGGCATGAGTGTATCGAACACATCTTGTGAGCTAACTGTTGGCAGTTTTTTGCATTCAAGTAGAGGGAAAACTGAATTTTCAGCAAATACCACATCTCGACTCACAATAATTTTGTTCATCAATGGATGGTACAACCGATATCCCTTACTTTCAGCACTATAACCAACAAATATACATTTCTTTGCCTTGTCATCAAGTTTGTGACGTTGTTGTGATGGCACAAGAGCATATGCCAAACAACCAAACACACGCATATGACTAACCGTAGGCTTATGACCATTCCAAGCCTCATAAGGAGTGATGACTCTCAATGCTTTTGTAGGGCAGCGATTCAACACATAATTTGCACACATGACCGCTTCCATCCAAAACTTATGAGGAAGATGCTTTCCTTTAACCATACATCGTGCCATTTCAAGTAGAGTTCTATTTTTACGCTCGGCAACACCATTTTGTTGAGGTGTATATGGCACCATACATTGGTTTGAAATACCTCTTTCACGAAGAAAAGCATTAAACTCATGTGACATGTACTCACCACCATGATCCGTGCATAGAGTCAAAAGCTTTTGTGAAGAAAAATTTTCAGCCATAGCTAAAAATGCTTGGAAGCAAGAAAATACCTCATTCTTTGCTTTCATAGGATACACCCATGTATGGCGAGTAGCATCATCAATGAAGGTAACAAAATATACATGCTTCCCAAAAGATGGAGTCTTGACCGGACCACATACATCACTATGAACAAGTTGCAATTTTCTTGTAGTGTGTGTATGACTATCTTTTGGAAAAGAAGCACGATGCATTTTTCCAAGAATGCAACCTTCACATGCATGCTTTTCAATGGACTCAAGTGTAGGCCAAGCAATAACCATGTCCTTCTTTTGCAAGTAAAGCAAACTATTGAAGTTTAAGTGACCAAAACGAGCATGCCAAAGCTCCATTTCAGCCATGGAAGAAGTATGAGCAACCAAGGCATTCGAGGTAGCCCTCTTGTATGTATCCATGCGATACAAACCATCACATAATGTACCGGACATCACGATAACATTGCCATTGCTAAAATCATGAACCATACACTTATCATCAACAAAGTGTACATGAAGTCCAGCTTTGGTAATCAACGGAACTGAAATTAATTTCTTCTTGATACCGGGCATATACAATGCATTTTTCAAGAGAATCACACCTCCATTTGCAGCCGTAAACTCAATTTCCCCTACTCCAATGATAGGATAAGAGGCATTGTTTGCACACACCACATGTCCTCCTTTAGGTGCATCTTTCAAAGAGGCAAAAAATCTTTTGCATGATGTTATGTGCTTTGAAGCACCACTATCAAAGAACCAATCCGAATCAGCCTCACTCACAACCATACATTTAGAATGTAAAGAAGCATCATAATGACATGTAACAACACATGCCCAAAAAATCTTGAGCCATGTTAGCTTCATCATTCTTTGCATTTGCTGAATTTTTAGTAATTGACATGCCCGATTCCTTCTTCTTTTCATTGCGTTTAGCAAGCTTTCTACACTCATCAATAGTATGACCGGCCTTCCAACAATATTTGCATCTCTTCTTCTTTTGCAAATCACTATCATTAGAGGAATGAGTGGAGGAAGAAGCTTGAGGATTTGGTTTTGATGAACCCAAAGCTGAACCATACTTGCTTTTCCCCTTTTGTGAGATAGCAAGTGCTTGCGTTCCCTCAATCAAACCACTCCTATTCACTCTAGATTGCTCTTCTTGCAAAAGAAGAGACACAACCTCATCAAATGCATACATATTAGGATTTCCTTTTGCAACCAAATGGAGTGTAGTAGCAAAGCTTTGAAAAGATTCCGGTAATCCTTTCAACAATGTAGAAATGAGTGATGCATCCGGAATGATCTAATCTATGTTTGCCAATTGCTCTTTCAAGTCCTTGATGCGTGTGACATACACATCCACTGACTCATTTTCAGCCATACATACATCCTCAAGTTGCTTCCTCAAGTATGCAACACTTGCTTCATTACGCACGGCATACAAAGAAGCAAGAGTGTCCCATGCCTGTCTCGATGTAGAACATGACCGAATGTGTGGAACTATATGACGCTTCACTGAAAGCGCAATCAAAACATGAGCTTGAGCATCTTTTCCATCCCATCTAAGCTGCTCCTATGTAGGCGGAGAAGGAGAAACCACTGTACTCGAAGAAGAAGCTCCATCTGTGACAGTAGACTCTGAAGTAGAAGCACCTGCCGGTCTTCGATCTACATCTGCCACTATGTTCCAAAGTTGTTTTGCAACAAGAACATGCTTCATCGTGTAAGACCACATCCGATAGTTGGTCTCATCAAGCTTATCTTCAGCTTGAAGCATACCAAACAAGTCATTGCTGCCCGCCATTTCACTAAGGAACAAGAATGTGACAAAATCTTCACTTCGACGAAAGCTGAAATGAGTGCTGAAATTTCAGCTCACAAATCCGCACTTTGATGGCGATTCTGACTGCACGAATGGCTTTGAAATGGGGGTAAAACCTCAGCGCACCTGGTGGAAATGTTTCCGGGCTGCTGAAATTCACACTTCTATGCTTCGAAGTCAATTTGCATTGTTAAAGTGCGCGCACGCCGCGACGCGAAAAACCGAAACTTGAGAAGAAGCTGAACCTGCTCTGATACCACTGTTGGGTGTGTGTAGAAGTGTGAGAGACACACAAGAAGCACACGCAAGGAGCACAAATGCAGCAAGACACACGGAGAAGATGATGGCTGGAATAGCTCTCTCTATTGATCAATGAACTGAACTGAAGTAAGAGCTTAATGATATCCCTAAGTACAAAGTACCACCACATATGAGAGTATCAAGTATGTGGTAACATGGGGAAAAAACCTCTAGCCAACACTAGAGTAAAAAGTGCCCATGTATAGGGAAAAGGTTCACATCAAAGCTACTCGAGGAACACATAAGTGTAACACCCTGTAGGGGCATGCTCAAGTGAAGAGAAGAAATTGCGTTGTGAGGTAATATGTTTGGTTGCCCCACTGTCAAAGTACCAAACATCTGAGTCTACTGCAGACTTGCATTGCTCATGAGAAGATGGGTAAAAACTGCAAACAATAATAAATGCCCATTCTTCTTCCTGCACAAGATTAGCAGACTCTGTTTTTGGTGTAGAGGCCTCTGCAACAATCATTCCGGCCTCTTTCTTCTTTGCCTCTTTAGCAGCAAGTTTTGGACAGTTCTTTATGATATGATCATTTCCCTTACAGTACTTGCAAAACAATTTCTACTTTTCTGATTTCTTTTCATCTTTGTCTTCCCTCTTTGATTGTGTAGAATTAGCAGATTTCTGCTTACTAGTTGAAGAGCTCCATTTTCCTTTGCCCTTGTGACTAGCCAAGAAATCTTGATCTGCAACACGCATAATGGACGTGTTTAACCTGGACTAATCTTCCTGCAACAGAACAGAGACTAACTCCTCAAATTTCAAGGCAGTTGGATTGCCTTTCATCATCAACCGAAGAGTAGAAGTAAAACTATGATATGAATCAGGAAGATCATTCAGAACGGTCTGCACAAGTGAGCTATTTAGTATAACCTCATTAGCAAAAATCAATTGTTCCTTCAAGTCTTTGATCTTTGTCAGAAAACTGTCCATAGAATCACCTTCATTCATGTGCTCACTCTCCAGTTGTTTTCGGAGGTAAGCAACACGAGCCTCATTTCTTTTCAATGAAGCATGTGAATCTATATGGCAAAATAACAATCAACTTCAATAAGAATCAAACACATGATCAAAAGCATCTCTTTTGTATGAGCAATATATGTTTAGAACAACATTCATTTTTAATCTTTGTGCTCAAGGAGATTGATCCAAGTTCGTATGCTCAAACATTCATAACAACTATTTGAGAGTCATAAGTGTGAAGAGAGATGGTGGATGCAATCCAAAGATGAGTAGGTGCCGCTACAACCAGCTTCACACCAGCCAACTGAGACTTCAGAGTTGATTAGTAGACCCTTTTAGCTTCCTAAATCCACCAAAATATCAGCCAAGTACTTTGGAACATGTATCCCAAAAGTTTAAGTCAAGACAGGCTAGTTGCGAAATGACTAGCTCCCAAAACTTGCTATTTTTGGACATACACCTGCTGGAAAAAATGAACAGTGCTCTCAACCTGGAAGGAATTAGAAAAATTCCTTTTGGGCATAGCAAATAGACTTAGCAAGCTTCCTATTCCAAGTTAAAACACTTCAAATGATGGATTGAGCACTGAGAACAAGTTTCATCAAGTTCTGGAACATTCCCACAATTCTCGGGGCTCTGCAGAGATAGACCAGTAAGCAGTAAAATGCAGATATCTCCAAAAGTATAAATCCAATGACCTTGAAAATTTATAGGTAGAAACTAGACAGTGAGAGCTATCTAACGCACTTTAAAACACTGAAAACTGTTCAGTAAAACTCGAGATATGACCTTCTGAAGTTACTGCTCTGAGTGAGTATAGCAGAGAACAAAACAGAGAGGTAGATGATAATAAATGTATAGATTCACATATGATTACAACCACATTGGCAATGAATCTTTGCACAATGGGAGTAGAATGATAGAGCTATGGAGTAAGCTCTTCAATCTCTACAAAATGACATGAAGTGGTCACGTACAAGGCTTGCTAATCGCCTCTTCCTTCTTGCTCCTTTTATAGCTATTCTTGGAGGGAGTTTTGAATTCGAATTCGAATGGCTCCACCTAAAAGTGATCCCCAAAGTTAGGAGAGATTCCCTCAGCTCAAAAATTCGTGATTTTGGTAGTTGGAGCCACGAATTTGCTTTTACATCATGGATGAGGTAAGCCATCCTTTTACTTTTTTCTTTTTCCATTTACAAGAGATAAAATGTACTCTTTTACAAGAGGTGTTCACATGACTACTCATGTGACTTACAAATGAGGATAATATCAAACATATCAAGCATGTAGGCTTGGGCAAAATGCACCAACAGCTCCCCCTCAAGCCTAACATGCTTGGCCTCCAAATAAGTCTTCAATTGTCCTTGATTTCCTGCAAACCAATCATCAACTTGAATCTACTTAATTTCGTACCATCAAGAGCTTTCGTCAACATGTCTGCACATTGCATATCTGTAGAGACGTAGGATAGTTGAATATCCTTGTTCATTAGCTTCTCCCTTACATAATGGTAGTGGACTTCAATATGCTTGGTTCTAGCATGGTATACCGGATTAGCTGCTAGATGTAGTGAGCTTGTGTTGTCACCAAAAATGTGAGGTGTTGAAGAATGAAGTCCAAGATCTGTGTACAAAGATTTTAACCACATGATTTCTTGAGTTGCATTAGCCAAACCTCTATATTCAGCTTCAGTAGAAGATAATGCCACGGTTGGTTGCTTCTTCGATGACCAAGAAATGATTTTTGAACCTGCAAATGATATATACCCTGATGTGCTTCTTCTATCATCTTTAGATCCGGCCCAATCTGCATCTGAGTAGACCTTTAGCTCAATATCTGAAGTATATGAATAGAACAAACCTTCATTCATGGTCCCCTTTAGGTACTTGAGGACTCGCTTGGCCGCTTCCATATGTGGTCTTCTCGGCTTATGCATAAACTGACTCAATATGCTAACACTATAGCATATATCCACCCTTGTGAGTGTTGCATAGTTCAAACTTCCAACCAAGCTTTGATAGCTTGTGATGTCTTCAATTGGCTCTCCTTCATAAGCACTAAGCTTATGATTTTGCTCCATAGGTGTACCTGCACACTTTGTATTTTCCATCTTGAACTTGACGAGCATGTCATGGACATACTTCCTTTGTGTGATGTATATACCTGAATCTGTGTAGATCAACTCCAATCCAAGAAAATAAGTGAGTGGTCCGAGGTCACTTATTTTGAACTCCTCCTTCATTTGACTCTTTACCTGTTTGATTCCTTCAAGATCATTGCCTGTGATAATAATATCATCAACATACACACATAAATAGATCACTTCAGATCCATTCCTCTTTATGAACAAAGAGGTATCCGCCTTGCTAGCTTTGAATCCTTGGTCCTGCAAATAAGTAACCAATCTGAAATTCCAAGCTCTTGGAGCTTGCTTCAATCCATACAAAGCTTTCTTTAGTTTGCATACATAGTTAGGATGATGTGCATCCTCATATCCAGGAGGTTGTGCCATATACACTTCCTCAGAAATCCATCCATTCAAGAAGGCATTCTTTACATCAAGTTGATAAAGATTCCAATTTCTAGATGCAGCAAGACTTATGAGAACCCTAATTGTAGGCATTTTTGCAACAGGAGAGAAAGTCTCCTCATAATCAATACCATGGGTTTGAGCAAACCCTTTAGCAACTAACCTTGCTTTGTGTCTATTTATACTTCCATCTGGATTCCTCTTGATTTTGTATATCCATCGAGATCCGATTATCTTCATAGATGGCTTGTTAGGTACAAGCTCCCAAGTGTCATTCTCCTTCAAGGCTTCCATTTCTTCATCCATTGCATCTCTCCAAGCTTTCTTGCTTTGTGCTTCTTCGAATGTGGTAGGTTCTTCATTGGTTGAATCCTTTGCAATGTAGATTGAGTGCTTGGTGACCAAAGAAGTATCATAACCAAACCTCTCTGGTTTCTTCTTCTCCCTCGAAGACCTTCTAAGTGGTTGATGTGAGCTCTCGGCTCCATATGTAGCATCCTGCATCTTTGCTTTACCTTTGTTCTTCCATAGCTTTAGTCTTTCCAAGTCTTCTAGGTCAATCTCCGAATCACTTTCTTCAATCTGCTTTGGCTCCTTTGGTTGAAGTGATGGAAAATCTTCATCCAAGTCATATGGCAGCTTCACTTTCCTGTCATCATCAAACCATGATTTGTTTTCATCAAAAATTACATCTCTACTCACAGAAAATCCTTTATTGGTTGGATTGTACAATCTATATCCTTTTTGGTTTTGATCATAACCAATGAATACACACTTCTCTGCCTTGGGATCCAATTTCCCTCTTACTTGAGAAGGAATGTGAGCATAGGCTAAGCATCCAAAGATTTTACAATGCTCTAGACTAGGTCTTCTTCCATTCCACACTTCATATGGAGTGGTTCCATCTAGTGACTTAGATGGAAGTCTATTTATGAGATATGTGGCTGTCGACACAGCCTCTGCCCATAGGTAGTTCGGCAATCCCTTTTCGTTGAGCATGGACCTTGCAGCTTCGACGATAGCTCTATTCCTCCTCTCTGCTACACCATTGAGTTCAGGTGTATACCTTGTAGTGACTTCCCTTTTAATGCCTCTTTCATACAAGAAGGCATCAAATTCAGAAGAGAAGTATTCTCCTCCACCATCTGATCTGAGTCTTTTCAAAGTCCTACCTGTTTGATTTTCAACAAGAGCAATATACTTCTTAAAGCAATTAAACACTTCATCCTTGTGCTTCATGAAAAATAGAATAGTCCACCTGCTACAATCATCTATGAAAGACACATAATATCTTGAGCCTGATATAGATGGCTCCTTACTTGGACCCCACACATCCGTGTGCACTAGATCCAAAGGATTTTGATACATATATCCTTTCTTATTGAAAGGTTGTCTATGAGCCTTGCCGAGTTGACAAGCTTCACACTTATAAATCATGTGTTGCCTTGTGATATTAGGCAAACCAAGTACACTTTGGTCCCTGCAAATCTGTTTGAGTGTCCTCTCACCAATGTGAGCAAGCCTTTTGTGCCATATCTCCAACTCTGTTAGAGTTTGAGATCCATAGCTAAACAAAGCTATGTTCTTTGTATCTTCCACTTCAAAAGTGAAAAGCCTTCCTGTCTTTTCTCCTTTGGCAATCCTTCGAAAGCCTTGCCTTGGGTCTTCAACATATGCTCCAAATCGATTGAATCTAACCTGCAATCCTTTTTCAACAATCTGTCCAACACTTATTAATTTTTTGGTAATTGTAGGGACATACAAGACTTTGCTTAAGAGGTTCATATTCCCATCTGATGTCTTCACATTACCTATCTTCTCCACTGAGTGCTTTGTGTCATCTCCTGTCTGCACTTCATGCTTGTTATGAGGATCTTCCAAATCAGAAAGTAAAGCCACATTTCCTGCTACATGGTTCGAGCATCCCGAATCAATGTAAAATATGTGATCATCATCCTTACCCTTCTTCGTTGATAGATTCATAATCAATAATGAATCTTCTTGACTTTGGTCCTCTGCATAGTTATTGTAATCTCTTCTTCCTCTATGGCCACTTTGATAGTTGTTGTTGTTGTTGTAATTGTTGCTGTAGTAGTTGTTGTTGTAGCCTCCATTGTACCTGCCTCTATTTGATCCATAGCCACCTCTATTGAATCCTCTTCCTCTTGAGTTCCTTGGATTCCTGAAACATTCTTCAGTAGTATGGTTAGATAAGCCACATATGTTGCAAGGTTGAGATGATTGGAATCTCCCCCTGCCTTGCTTTCCACTTCTGCCTCTTCCTCTAGCTCGTCCTCTACCTACAAAGTTTGCTTGGAAAGAGCTTCCTTCATCTTCATTCTTTCTATTCTTTGACTTGTCCTTGACCTTAGCTTTATCAGAATATAAGGCAGAAGTTTGATTACCTCTTGAGGACTCACCACCTTTGCTAATCTTTGCTTCATGAGTGAAGAGTTGGCCCATGAGTGTGTTGAGGTCGGGTACATGCATATCCATGTATAAATCCATGGCTGTTGTGAATGACTCCCACTTGTCGTCTGCTTTGATTCCATTCATGATTTGTCTTATGATTTGCTCCTCTTCAATTACCTCTCCAATGCTTCCAAGTTGGTCGGAAATCTCCTTCATCTTTGTGACATAATCAGTCACATTTTGCTTCGGGCTTTTCTTCATTGTTGTGAACTCCATCCACAATTGGTTCTTCCTTGCTCGAGTGTTGGAAGAGAAGAAAGAAGCAAGTGCATTCCAGGTTTCTCTTGATGTCTTGCATCCCTTGACATGAGGTAAAAGAAAATCAGAGATTGAGTTTAGAATATAGGACCTTGCAAGTGCATCCTTCGAACACCAATTCGAAAGTCCTTCCACTTCTTCATGTGATGGTTGCCCTTTGTTCCTCATGGTTGGCATTGCTTCATCTCCGGATATGAATCCATATAGATTCCTCCCTTGAAGGTAAGCCTCCATCCTTAGAGACCATGCCGGATAGTTGTTTCGATCCAATTTGTCAATTGTTGATGGAAATCCATCTCCCATGTTGCTTGACTATGCTCTGATACCACTGTGAAGAGAGATGGTGGATGCAATCCAAAGATGAGTAGGTGCCGCTACAACCAGCTTCACACCAGCCAACTGAGACTTCAGAGTTGATTAGTAGACCCTTTTAGCTTCCTAAATCCACCAAAATATCAGCCAAGTACTTTGGAACATGTATCCCAAAAGTTTAAGTCAAGACAGGCTAGTTGCGAAATGACTAGCTCCCAAAACTTGCTATTTTTGGACATACACCTGCTGGAAAAAATGAACAGTGCTCTCAACCTGGAAGGAATTAGAAAAATTCCTTTTGGGCATAGCAAATAGACTTAGCAAGCTTCCTATTCCAAGTTAAAACACTTCAAATGATGGATTGAGCACTGAGAACAAGTTTCATCAAGTTCTGGAACATTCCCACAATTCTCGGGGCTCTGCAGAGATAGACCAGTAAGCAGTAAAATGCAGATATCTCCAAAAGTATAAATCCAATGACCTTGAAAATTTATAGGTAGAAACTAGACAGTGCGAGCTATCCAACGCACTTTAAAACACTGAAAAATGTTCAGTAAAACTCGAGATATGACCTTCTGAAGTTACTGCTCTGAGTGAGTATAGCAGAGAACAAAACAGAGAGGTAGATGATAATAAATGTATAGATTCACATATGATTACAACCACATTGGCAATGAATCTTTGCACAATGGGAGTAGAATGATAGAGCTATGGAGTAAGCTCTTCAATCTCTACAAAATGACATGAAGTGGTCACGTACAAGGCTTGCTAATCGCCTCTTCCTTCTTGCTCCTTTTATAGCTATTCTTGGAGGGAGTTTTGAATTCGAATTCGAATGGCTCCACCTAAAAGTGATCCCCAAAGTTAGGAGAGATTCCCTCAGCTCAAAAATTCGTGATTTTGGTAGTTGGAGCCACGAATTTGCTTTTACATCATGGATGAGGTAAGCCATCCTTTTACTTTTTTCTTTTTCCATTTACAAGAGATAAAATGTACTCTTTTACAAGAGGTGTTCACATGACTACTCATGTGACTTACAAATGAGGATAATATCAAACATATCAAGCATGTAGGCTTGGGCAAAATGCACCAACAATAAGAATTGAATTCATGACTCCAATCTTCACGGTGAGACATCTATCTAGACTTCAATGACAATTGGCAAGTCCCCTAACCTATCAGGTCGCCATCGGAAAAATCAAAACACCCAATCAAAAGCAAATGCCATCCTCGCGTGAGGTGAGCCGTCTCGAAGTTTAAAATAGATTGAAAAAGCTTTTACTTTTTGAGATGGTATTCGATGAATTTGAACCCGGGTGAATTCTATGGGAGATTTTTTCATAAACCACTTTACCCTCAGCTTATTCATAGTTTCTAAAATGTTATAATAAGTGATCATGACAAAATCAAAGGAGATGAACTCTAAGAGTTTCTATCCATCATGAGTAAATTATTTATCATCTTTGAAGTAATGATCATCACAAGATAATGAAGTTTATCGTTCTCTAATAGAAATTTCGATTCATGTTTCATCAAGATAGGGAGAGAGTATGTCTACAATATTTGCATTGTATTCTGGATACCGTTTTTCCTTTAAGAAAAATAACAACTGAATGGAATAGATTAGTAGAAAAAGCTGAGAGAAAAACATAGACAAAAATAGACACATACTAAGAGATAGAGAACTCAAATTCTCAAATTGCCAAAAGTAATGCAACTACAATGATGGTGTTCTCCACCATTGCACTCCAATATGGAGCTTAGTCGGCAATCTAGATGAAGGGCTTCCTAGTGCACAATAGTATATAAACTGCAACAGAGGCCATGCTTATATATCTTTTACAAGGGGATTCAATATAGATAAACATAGTGAAGAGATACAAAATAATCGACAAAATATACAATCCAACAATATCTCCACGACCACAAGTCCTATTGTCTCCACTTTACGAGTTGGGGGGGGGGGGGGGGGAAGATAGGCCTCTTGGACCCAAAGAAGGGAGCAAAACCCCCTCTACACTCCCCTCATTAGGGGTTCTATGGGGAAATCGTGTGGCACCAATAGTTTTACCTTGAATGACAACCCAATGGCTTGGACATCTAATCCATACCTACCATAATGGATGGGCTCACAAAGATCATCTATTGCTATCAATGGTCACATAGACCTCATCTAACTTGGAATTTAGGGTTCCACGAATGTGCAGGCTCTCATAATGGCTACTGCTCATAATGGGGGCCTTGTAACTTAGAGCACCATGGATCATTTGTGGTCACTTGAGGGTGGAGTATTGAGTATATCTAACACCCCACCTCAATGTCCATCTTGCAGTGAACTACCTCCTTGATCCAATGCCAAGCTTTGGAAAATGTCAATGAAGTTACTCTCTCCCAAGAGCCTTGGTGAAGATGTCTAATCCATTTTATTCAATTGGATAGTAGTTTTTTTCCACGATCCCATTCGGAATCAGCTCATGCACATACTGATACTGAATTTCTATGTGCTTGGTACGTGCATGGAAAACAAAATTCTTGACGATGGCCATCGAAATTTGGTTGTCACACTTCAATGCTATATCCTCTTGTCCTTGTATTCCTATGTGCCATAGGATCCTCCTCAACCATGCTACTTCACATGTTGCTTTGTACTTAGCTTCAGTAGAAGATAAAGCTACAATCAGTTGCTTCTTATTGATCCAAGGAAAAATCCCTAATCTAGAAACTGATTTTCTGGTATCAATATCTCCCACCCAATTAGAGTCACAATATCCAACCAAAGATGATCCTTCCTCATAAAGAATACCATAATTAGTGGTTCCTTTCACATACCTGAGTATCCACATGCTTGCCTTCCAATGACTTTGGCAAGGCTTGTTAGAGAACTTGATTACTACTCCAACAACATAAGAGATATATGGCCTGCTATTGCACAAGTAGATGAGACTTCCAATTAATTTCTTGTATCTTCTAATATCCATTAGAAGTGAAGTAATTTCCATGGATAATTTTATGTTGACCTCCATAGGTGTAGAAATTTCCTTGTAATCCTCCATGTTGAATGCCTTCAATATCCATATTGCATATTTTTGTTGGGATATGAAAATATTCCATGGTTCCTACCAAACTTCAAGACCTAAGCCATAATACATTAAGCCTAAGTCTTTCATTTTGAGTTCTAAACCCAAGGAATCTTTCATTTTTAGAAGAAGAGCATCATCAATTCCTGTAATCACAAGCTCATCTACATAGAGTACAAGCACTATTGTCTTCCCTCCTCTCTTTAGAACAAACAAGTTACGATCAAAAGCACATCTTTTGAAACCTAGATTGAAGAGATACTTATTTATCCATGGGTAATATGTTCTAGGGGCTTGTTTCAACCCTTATAATGCCTTCTTCAACTTACATACCTTGTTCTCTAAACGGGGAGCCTCAAATCCTAGTGTGTGTGACACATATAAATCCTCCTTGAGGTCTCCATTTAGGAATGCTGATTTGACATCCACGAGATAGATTGGCTATGGCTTATGTGCATCCACAACTAGTACTACTCGAATAGTAGTCATCCTTGCAATCGTGAAAATGATTCACAAAAGTCAATGCCTTCACGTTTTGAGTAGCCATGTGCAATAAGTCTTGCTTTGTACTTTTCTAGAGTGCCAGCAGCCTTTTACTTTATCTTCCACATCCACTTGGTTCCAATGACTTTATGCTTGGGGGGATCGATCCACTAGCTCCCAGGCTCCACTCTCCATGACATTTTTGCATTCTACTTACATGGTAGCCCCCCGATTCTGATTGTGGAGTGCATTTTCCACATTGGTTGGTTCCTTTGCTTGTTCTTGAATGAGCTCAATCATCAGGTTTGTGTTTAAAATATGGCTGCTTGTCCGTGTCTATTCCCCTATTCTCTATGATTGCCTTGGTCCATTTGCAAGCTATTCTAGTGACTATGGGATGGGGTTTGTAGAATCATAGAGCTACCTCACCCAACATAGAAATGGCTTTTCCTCTTGGGTAACCACAGTTTGGTGACTTTCACACTCACCATATGAAGATGATGCTTCCTTCTCTTTTGTAGAAGGGATAGCTATTGGACAAGAATCATAGTAGATTGCCCCTAGCTTTGCCTGATGAAAGTGGAAGCTATCTTTTCCTCCTCCACTACATGTGGTTCTCATCCTATGCACCTTATCATCTCCATGAGGTTTCAATTTCGACGTTCTACAATACCATTCTATTGAGGTTTATGTGCCACTGTGGGTTGATGCTTGATTCCTTTACTCTTGTTGAAATCTTCCAACTCTATTGTGATGTGAACTCACCACCACCATCTGTCTTGAATTTCTTCATCTCCCTCTCTGTTTCAATTTCAACAAGCTGAAGCCATTCTTTAAACTTACCAAAATCTTGAGCCTTATCATGAAGGAAGTACACCCACATCTTCCTACTATAGTCGTCAACAAGTAACATAAAGTAGGAAGATATGCCCAAGGCTTGTGTAGGAATTTTTTTGCACAAGTGAACATGCACCCATTCTAGAGGATAGTTTGCTCTATTCTTGCTTTCTAGTTTGCTTTATTCTTGCTTTCTAGTTTTCTCTATTCTTGCTTTCTTGTGGAAACACCTTCCTCTATTGCTTGCCCATCATGCAAGCTTCACATGGTTCCTTCATTTTTGCAATCGATGGTAGGTACACAACCATATGCTTGTGATGCATCTCCTTTACTACATGATATCAGATGTGGACAAAACTCTCATGCCATAGCTTACTTATGTCCACACTTGTAGTGGTTGTAAGGACAAACAAATCATATAGGTTGTTCCTCCTTATGCAAGTTCCAACAATGTTGTTGTTACTATCCATAATCTTTGCTCCTGTGTTACTGAAAGATACTCGATGACCTTGATTAGTTATAGAAGCTATTGAAAGTAGATTTTGTTTTATTTGTGGAACATACAACACATTTGAAAGATTTTTGACATCCCCATTAGAGTTTATGAAAGATTGTACCTTCGCCCTTTACAAGACATCTTGCATTGCTGCTTTCATTTACTAAAATGGGTTCCTTTAGAGGCTATAAGGAATTTTAAAGGTTTTTGTTGCTCGTCGTGTGATGAGAGGCACCACTATCCAGCACCCATTAGTCATTTGTTCTTGAATCTTCAGCCAAGGAGCATAGATCCTCTATCATAACAAATAACTCAAGCTCTTTATCTGTAGTTTTGAAAGACTCCTTGCCCTTTCCACCTTTTGAAGAGCCATTCTTCTCTCCTACCTTCTTGATGGGACAATCTTGGATTCAATGTCCTTTCTTCTTGCAATGGAAACACTGTGCCTTTAACTTCTTTTTTTCATTCTTCTTTTTGTCTTCATTTTTTGAAGAGTCCACTTTTCCTCCTTTGGCATTTGTTATGAATGCAGCATCTCATTTGCTGCTACCACCACTCCTTGCCTTGAGCCAAAGCTCCTTCTCCATGAGTAAGGCATTGCATTCTTCAAATGTTAGTGGTTGAGGATTGATTTGGGTATTAAGAGCAGCTACCAAACCATCAAAATTTGGTGGATATATTCCAACACAACATTGAGCTAGCTCCTTACTTGAATTTTTACACATGCTCATTCCATTTGATCTTGTAGATTCTTTATGCGAGTGATGAACACCTTTGTAGTCTCCTCATTAGCAAACCTTTCTACTGTTAGTTGATTCCCCAAGTTCTGAATGTGTGTCTGATTATAGGTTTCATATTGATTTCCCAATATTTTCCATGCTTCACATGCCTTGGTAGTATGCTGCATGAGAATCAAAACACTATTAGTAGTACTTGTAACTATAGCATAACATGCATATGCATTTCTACGTTTCCAAGCACATAGAAGATCAACATTAAGAGGAATCATTCGACCAGGATTAGCTGAATCAAGTGTTTCTTGGGACTCATGATCAATCCCAAAAATTGTCTCCAGAAGCTCATGTGAATCAAGGATAGAAGTGAGTTTACACTTCTATTGGGTGTAGTTTCTACCATCAGCTTTACCTTCCATGAATGTTGGTGATCATATCTGCAATGTTGGGATGATCAGCATCATTGCTGCTCTTGCTTGTGCTCCACCTATGCATGTTGATGAACCACCTTGATTCCTAGTTATAGATGATGATAGACTGCTCGACATCTTCTTTCTTTTGTCTTTGAAACCTTTGTAACCTTTGCATTTTTGTTTTTGCACCACTCAAAGCCTCCTAGGCTCTCATATCATGTAAAAAAATAACAACACATTGGAATAGAAGAGTAGACATAATTAATAGAAAAACGCAAACTAAGAGATAGAGAACTCAAATTCTCAAATTGCCAAGAGTAATGCAACTACAATGATGGTCCTCTCCACCTATGCACTCCCAATGTGGAGATTAGATTGTGATGTAGATAGAATCTAAATAAAGATCTTACTAGTGCACAATACTATGTAAAGCTCAACATGGGTTGTGCTTATATAGCTTTTACAAGGGGAGTCGGTATAGATAAACGTAGTCAGGAGATACAAAATAATCGGTAAAATATACAATCCAAGAATATCTCCATGACCAAAAGTCCTACCGTCATGGGCCTATGGTCCAATGGATAGGCCCCCAGCACCCCATAGAAGCGGGCAACCCCGCCTCTACACTCCCCCCATGAATGTTCTATGGGGACACTACATAGCACTGCAAGGTCTTTATTTTCACCTTAAATAGCAACCTAGTGGCCCATAAGCTTATGCCCTACCTAACCTAATGGCTAGACTCACAAAGAGCATCTATTACCATCAACAATCACACATAGACCTCATCTAACTTGGAATTTAGGGTTTCATAAATGTTCGGCTCTTAGAATGGCTACTGCTCATAATAGGGACCTCACAACTTAGAGCAACATGGATCATTTATGGTCACTTGAGGGTGAAGTATTGAGTATATCTAACATTTCCTTCTTGATGAATAGTCACATATGATCATTATTTTCCCTTCCCATAATGCTTGTTTTAATGTAGAACTTTATATGTACAAAACAAAAAATGTAAATCCATATCAAATAAGATTTAGAATCCATAGAATGCATATCCTGAAATGTATAAAAACTATTTTGGATTTATATCTTAAAGTTTTAAATCTATTCAACGATGCATCTACATATCTATCTATCTATCTATCTATATTTCTACCTCTCTATATACCTATTTCGTAAATTCATATATCTATTAATCTAGTCACATATACACATGATATTAGGAAGTAATCACAATAGATTGATGTTATACATTAAGCAATCATGATAGTTTTTAAATCAAATTCGTATACACAAACCTACATGTACTATTGTGAAGTTAGAATCAATGATGAGTTAGACGGTTACAATGGTTTTGAATTCCAAACATAAACATACACCTAACTACACTATTGTGATTCACAATCATACACACATATACACACACATATGTCACACATATACACATACTATTATGAATTAAAAATCAATGTTGACTCAAACAATCACGATAGTTTTAAAATTACACACATACACATAGCATTGTGAACTAGGAATCAATGTTGGGTTATAAAATCACAATAGCTTTTAAATCACAAAATACACACATACAATGCATATGCATACTATTGTGAAGTAAGCATCAATGCGAAGTCAAACAATCAAAATAGTTCTGTATTCGAAATGATACACACATACATGCATACATACACACACATGCTATTATGAACTAAGAATCAATGCTAAGTCAGACAATCACAATAGTTTTTAACTTGCAATCATACACACACATGCATGCACATACATATACACATACTATTTTGAAGTAAAAATCAATGCGGAGTTAGAAAATCACAACAGTTTTTAAATCACAATCTTAAACACACACATACATATACACATACACACATATATTTATACACATAGAAATCCACTCACATATACCTAATGCTAAAACATCTCAAAACTATTGTGAATTAAGATTGAATTTATAGTTTACAGAATCACAATGGTATCTAAACTATACAAATCCTAAAATAGTTTAATTCTCAAGTCTAAAATTTTAAATCTGAATTTCAAGTAATATTATAAATTTTAATTTAAATATTTCTAAATATAGCTCAAAATTTTAAATATTTATTATTCTTTTTACGTGTCCTATACTTTTCTACATATTTAACTCTAGAGTCTATAAGTTTTTTAACTTTTTCATTCTAAAAATATTGAATTTTAAAAAATATTTTATACCTTGTTTTTCATATGACACTATTAGTTTGTAGAAAACAATGCAACTCTAGTGATAATACACCACAGACTACTATTTTATTAAATATTGTTTTGATCGAAAGCCTTTTGATCAAGAATCATTTGTATCAAAGTATTCAACCAAAAACTTTCTCCTGTTAAAAAAGTCTAAAGTGATCCAAATAAGCTAACATGGCACTAAATAATTCGATCAAATAATAGGGGTCTATCATAAAATTCCATAATTATTCATGAATAATTGAATTATCAAATAACAAATAATGCAACCTAGATATACAGAAGTGAAGTGTCTTTAGAATTTCATCTATAAAATTCAACTTCTTCCTCGAACTTTTTATCTATGTAAGAAAATGTTCCATAGAATAAACTTTATTTATATGTTTGCACTCCAACCATTTTTTAAGGTAAGAAACAAGAGCCCCATTTCCTGTATGATACATTGTTTAAGAGTATATTAATCATCCATACATGTTTTGTAGGATTGAATATGAGGAATAATGGCATACTTGATACACACAACAATTAAAACATATACATGTGTTGACATGGATGACAATGAGCTAGTAAAGCACATGATTAAATGTTTTTTTCAAGGAGAAAATGGAAAAAATATAAATTCTTCATTGTATATTATTCCACTTTTTGTAAAAATGAGGAATACTCTTCCTCATGCCCATAGCAACCTAGACAACTTTTTATACAATTTTTAGCTCTCTCCAAGCTAATTATTTTTAGAGTATAAGGTTGGATATAACTAATTTAGGTGTGAAAAAGGGCATTCAAAATGTTATAAAAGATAATTTGGACACTTTGTAAAGGATTTTTAATATAATTTCTTAATGTTGAAGCTTGAAGAGCTCTTGAGAAGAAAGCCTTTTCATTTCCTTTTATTGGTGATTTTGGGCATGAATTTGTGAGTACTTCCATGGATTTCCATTGAAGATATTTTTTTCTATATTATGCTTTCATTAGTATGTTCTCAATCTACAGTTTGAAGTTTAGGTTAGAAACTACTTCCTCCTAACTATGTGAAGTTGCAAAAAATTGAGATTCTCTCATCAACGTGTTGCAAACATATAAATGTACAGCTGATGTTTTTATGTGTCTTCCTCATGAAAAATAGCACAATTTAGGAAGTTTAATTATCTTGAAAAAGTTATGGTCAAAATAAGATTTGACAATAATTATGGTATGTTCTTCTAAACATCTTCTTGGATTGTGTGGATTGATAAATGTGGAGGTCTTTGCTTATGATCTCTTGAGATTCATTGATTATAATGTGGCTAGGGTTTTTATATACTTCCTGGATTGACAGTTTTATTTTTGTGGATTGTTGGACTTTTATGGTATAATGATTAGAGGGGACAACTCCAATTGAACAAACATTTTTGGTGCCATTGCCAAGGAGTAATGCCTTTGAATCTTGTTGAATCTCCCTAGTTGATGGTAAAAAATACTTATATGTGGAGTGGAACCTTGATCTTTTTAAGATTTCTTCATTCATCTTATTTATTTCTTTGAAGAAGACATTTCCAATGGCTTTTATTTGATGAATCATGTGAGATATCAACTTCTTGAAAATCTTTTGAGCTTAAAAAGGATTGTGAGGATTCATTATTTGTGAGAAACCATGTATTGAAACAAACATCGTTTGTCATTTTTTTGAAGAAATCATAAAAAAAATAATAGAAAATCATTCAAACATTTCTCTTGCAAGTTTTGCAATGGAAAAATTTTGGATGTATTTTTCATTGCATATACATATTGCAAAAATTGCATACTTGTCATTGTATATAAATTTTCCTCATTTTATTCATAAAATACTAGAAAAATATTAAATGGTGGGATTTGAAGGTTTCAATTGAAAATCATGTAGGCAACTTGGGCATTCTTGCTAAATGCATTGGTTGTGAAAGATTAAGGTGTGGAAAGACTTTGAAATTCAAGGGAACATATTTGATGGTAAAAATGAAAGTATAGCCATTATTAGAGCTTATGGAATATCTTTTGTGGAGCTTTGGTGAATAAGATTAAAAATACTAATTTTCTTGGGAAATTATTGGCACAACATAAGAAAGGAGGACTAAAAAAACCAAAAGTTTTAAAATTGTATAAACTCATAAACAAACGTCAAAGGGACAAAAACACTATTCTCTACAAAAAAAGGAATCTCATCAAAATCTTCAAGTATGTGTTGAGCACTTTGAGAGGTAGGGGTATTATTGTGGCAACGTTTGGTTGAAAGAGAGTCTACAAAGCGCACTAACTTTTTAGGCTCTCATTTTATTGATTAAGTCTTGTTTTTTGTCACCATTATCATTAAGTAGTAAATTTAGAAAATCAAAATTCTAAGTGAAGTGAAAAATATAGGAGAATCATCATCTTTTCTCGATTTCCTTTATTGAATGTCCATAAAATTGTTAGGCCCTGACCTATGGATAAAAATAATTGAACTAAATTAACCTTGAAGTTTGGTGATGCACTGCACATGATCATAGTTTTGTGATAATTGTGAATCACGATTGTTTGAATCGAGATCATGATTCTTTGGAAGTATAAATGTTTGCTTTAATGATTATTTGAAAACATGAGGTGTCCACAATCTATTTGATTGGATTACAAAATTTGACTTCTCGAAACTCACAATTATCTAAAAGAGAGAAGGAGAAGGAAAACAAGATTATCTGAAGATTGTGATGATTTGAAAGTGAAAGAAAAACATGATTTTATAGAATATATGCAATTGTGTAACATCATAGTTATGAGATTTATAAAGGAAAAATACATTTATGATTTTATGATTTCCTAATAAAGCACGATTGTGTGAAACATATGCTTTCCTACTCAGCATCACAAGTTAACAGAGTCAAAGATTTGTCACAAGGCAATGAGAGAGTGATAATTGCAATTTTTTGCTATTTGAAATTCTATCAGAGAACCACAAAATCTTTTAGAAATGAACAACTGGAGAATTTAGTAGAATTTTACTCCAAAGACTTTGAGAAATAGTTCAAATGACCTAATTCACTATATGGAAGATAAGTTGAAAAAGGAAAGGAAAGAATCAAAATGTGATATCTAGATAGTCAAAACCTTAAAACACTTTGTAATCTTCTCAATCTCATTTTGATCACCACTAAGATATTTTAGTGGTCATTAGTTTAAGAAGAGACAAGTTCGAGACCATATTGATAGAAAACAATTAAACAAATTAGGAAACAAGTAAAGTTGAGACAAAACATAAAATACTAAAAAAAAATAAAAGCAAGTGCATCTAATGATATTAAGATCATGATTGGTCAAAGAAAACATATATACACAAGGAAGATCTAGGAAATATTAGAGTTCTCTAAGTGATACCTCCAAAGAAAGTGATATACACATGTCTCACATGAAATGGAATACCAACCCTTAGATTTTCAAACTTTTGATCAAGGTGATTATAGAAATATCCTCAAGTATTTGTAATACAAATTGTTTTGGAGATTATGTGTACTAGAGTGGATCTTGCAAGGAACTCACTAGATAGAGAAACTTAGAAGTGCATTTGAACTTGATGCTATTGGCACCATTCAAGGATGGTAGCTATGAGGATACAAAAGGATGTATATATATCTTTGTTAATAGCCGTAATGATACTAATGACTTGGGTCAATTTGGAACAGGGATCCTAGGATCAAAACCTAGAGAATTCATATCCTAATAACCATATAAGAGGTAACACTTCTCAATGGCAACAAATTCCTAGAGAGCAAAAAAGAAACAAAAAGGCACCAAAAATCACCTAATCATTTTTTCCAAGAAGGAGAAACTATTAAAGAATTTCTCATTTGGAGGAGGTATGATTGGCATAAACAAGGCAGAGGACTTAAACCATCACAAGTGGTCAAGTGTTTGAAGCTGAATCAATATGATGGATCTACTTTTCCATATAGTCAATTTTAAATCATCAGTATCTTTAGCTAATCAATATCGTGATGATTAACCTTCAATGGAACTTTGACTAGATCTACTCTGTCTAGGTTCTTATATCTAAGAAAGGATATGGTCCTAGATATAGAGAAGTTGCTTTTAAGGATTCATTGGTGAATTCTCCAAGAGAGTAATCAAGCATAATATTATTACCTTGATCCATACATCCAAAAGAAAAATCTAATGATAGTGTAAGGATTGCTATTAGGATATCTAAGCAATACTTGGATAGATGTCCAACTGATCAAAAACCATCAATGCCAAGAAAGTGTCAATCTTTATTGAAAGATTGGCCAATGTTTACTTCATGAAAATGGTGTATCATAAAAGACGCAATGATTTGGACTCACGCATTAAGGAAGCAATAGACTTGGAAGATAATAGAGACACTGCTCATATGGTTCATTGTCAAAGTTCCACTTGACATAAAAAATTCCACCACTAGAAAAGCTACAAAAATCAATAGAAAATCTTTTAGGAGTATGAGATAGAACAACTCCAACTGTTGAATCTTGTTCGCTAAATGTTAGATTGCGATTTGTTCACAGCTCCCAACAAGCCATATGTAGGGGATACACACATAGATCCTTGAGCTTCACCTCCTAGCCAATCAAGCTTGTCTCAGGAGCATTACCATGCATGCATCTTTACATGCACTCTCTCCTCTACTAATAAGGAAATATCCCTTATACTTTCCATGTGGAAAACCTTCTCAACTAGTCCTAAAGGATGATTCACACCCATTGACTATTTAATGTGATATTTCCTTCCCTTTGACATCATTTTTTCTCAAAAATGTACATGAAATATCCATACTAGTAGAAGAAAATGCTTGGAATCCCCTGAATCCCATATACCCTATGTACATGGTCATTTGTGTGTATTCTTTTCCTATATCCTTCCCCTTGAGAAGCCTCATATGAGATCATCTCAAAGGTGGGAAACCGTATATGTGGTGCCTACTATCTCCCAAGTACACCTAAATTCAAAATTATCACTCCCATGATGGCCTAAGTTTATATGATATATCCTCTATGAAGTAATAAGATAAAAATCAAGTGTAGAATGTCAACCTCTAAAGGCTGAACATGAGACAATGGAGATAGTAAACCATATAATCTTCTAGAATATAGAACAAACTCCCATAAAATGTGACTCCAAATCCATCTAGAACTAAATGATAGATTTTTCCTCATGCCATTCTCCGTCTTCCTTACCTAGAGTGCACTCACAAGTAATAGTTTGTAGCTAAACTACCTTGTGCCCTATCCCAATCCATCGTTTAGCTCACATATTAGGATTTCTTGCTAATAAAATGAAACCTCTACATTCCACTAACCAAGAAGTCCTTGGTTTTTCATCCATACCCTCTGGACTAAGTAAGAAGAGCATCAATGGCACTGGTGCAAACTCTACTATATCTCTTCCATCTGGTTTGCCATCTGAATGCAAAAAGCATTCCTTCTTGAGATTCAGATAATCCATAAATACCCATCCTCCTTATTGATGCTCAATCATCATCCTCATAATAAAGCACCTAATAAGATTTTAGTAACCGACTTGGTTAGATCTATCTCTATCTCCTAAAAACCCTAAAGAGAGAAGTCATCACTACATCCCTACTCTCTCTAATGCCAACAACTAGAACTCCTCGTCTAGTCAAACGCCACTGGTAGGACTAATAACCACTCTCCTAGAGTCATCAAGGGAGACTCAACTTAACTAGCATGATTAGTTGATCTCTCTCATATCTTTGATAGAATGCCACTCCTATCTAGAAAACCTAAAAATTGTTGAAATATTTAGGTAGTGATGTGTGTGACACTAGGACCGCCGGGGTAATTTTTTCCTCTTTAGGAGGTTTTTTTCCCCCAACTTGTATATATGCCTATTGCCCTAACGGGCTAATTATCTTTGTGCATTCTAGTGGTAATACATTCAGTATTGTGTGTTAAGCTCCAAGCTTCGTCTTCTTCCTTGTGCTGTTTGTGTGCTTCCGCTGACGTCTAACTTCAACAATTGGTATCAGAGTAGGTCGCCGCTTCATCTAGGGCGTCGTCGACACTCCTTTGGTTACAGTCTCAGAATCACATGAATTTTGGTGAGCATACTCAACTTGTTTCCGAGATCATAACAGCTTCGGCCTGTGGTGCCAAAATCACGATCTGAGCTCATTTTGGCCTCCAAATGTGTAGGCTATTTTGTCTTTTTGTGCCAAAGGTATATACCAATTTTCGTTCGCCAATATAAGCATCTCAAAGTTTGCTACAGTTCTAGTAGAATTCGTCTGGGCAGTTCTGTTCAACTTTTTGAGATACAGCCAATTTTTTGCATCAAGGTATTTTAGTCACCGACCATGGCTGAAAGCAGTGATATATTCCGTATGTTGGCTATTGAGGATAAGTTGGATGGTACCAACTACCCGTTATGGGCTTATATGATGCGATATGTATTGGTTCCAAAAAGACTATGGAACATTGTGCAGAGTGTTGAAAAAATTCCTATCCACCTGCAACTATTAAAACTACAGGTATTGAAGCTGATGCAGAAGGTGTCAAAGATGATGATATTCTACATATTCTTGTTCTGCTGCACCTACTGTAGAGCAGATTCGTTGGGATGGCAGAGATGCCAAGCACATGCATTGATAGCTTTGTCTGTCAAACGTGCCATTATTCCTCACATTCCCTCTTGCAGAATAGCTAAGGATGCTTGGCATACACTTACCACATTATACCAAGCTAGGAATGAGGCTCGTGTTGTTTACCTCTGAAAATAGTTAGAGAGTGAGCACATGAATGAAGGTGATCCTATCGATAGTTTTCTAACAAAGATCAAAGACTTGAACGAACAATTGATTTCTGTTGATGAGGTTATACCTGATACCTCACTTGTGTAGACCGTTCTGAATGGTCTTCCTGATTCATATCGGAGTTTTGCTTCTACTCTTTGATTGATGATGAAAGGCAATCCAAACGCCTTGTCTTTTGAGGAGTTAGTCTCTATTTTGTTGTAGGAGGATCAGTCCAGGCAGAACAGGTCCATTATGCGTGTTGCAGATCAAGCTTTCCCAGCTAGTCAGAAGGGCAAAGGAAAATGGAGCTCTTCAAGTAGTAAGCAGAAATCTGCTAATTTTGCACAATCGAAGAGGGAAGAAAAAGACAAAAAGAAATTAAAAAAGCAGAAATTGTTTTGCAAGTATTATAAAGAAAACGATCATATCATAAAGAACTATCCAAAACTAACTGCTAAAGAGGCAAAGAAGAAAGAGGCTGGAATGGTTGTTGTAGAGGCCTCTACACCAAAGATAGAGTCTACTAATCTTGTGCAGGAAGAAGAATGGGCGTTCACTATTGTTTGCAATTTTGACCCATCTTCTCATGAGCAATGCATGTCTACAGTAGACTCAGATGTTTGGTACTTTGACAGTGGGGCGACCAAACATATTACCTCACAGTGTAGATTCTTCTCTTCACTCGAGCATGCCCCTACAGGGAATAATGTTACATGCGCCAACAAATCCTCTTATCCTGTTATGGAAGTTGGTAAGATCATTTTGACTACTACTGATGGTAGTTCTTTTACTTTGTCAGATGCTTTGTTTGTGCCAAGAATCAAGAAAAATCTGTTATCAGTTTCTGCATTAGCCAAGATTGGCTTGGTTGTGAAATTTATTGATGACACATGTATAGTTCATGATCTATCAAATGACGGCATGATCATTGCTTCTACCATTTTATGTCGTGGGTTGTACAAGCTCATAGACTATGAAAAAACTGTAAATGATTTGGCATGTGCAGTACATGATTTTCAGGCTATGTCAGATGCAAAGCTTTGGCATGCACACTTTGGTCATCTGAATTTTGCTAGTTTGCTATGCCTACAGAAATCTGAAATGGTGTCCTCTTTATCCAAAGTTGAGGTACCTGGAAAACATGTTTGTGAAGGCTATATTTTGGGCAAAATGAAGCATTCATCCTTTCCAAAAGATGGTCCAGTTCGGGCTACTCAAAAATTGCAACTTGTACATAGTGATGTCTGTGGTCCTATGCAGACACCTTCTTTTGGAAATTATCTTTACTTCGTGACTTTCATCGATGATTTTTCCACGCATGCATGGATATATCCATTGAAGGCAAAGTCCGAAGTATTCATGTGCTTCAAACAGTTTTTTGTTTTGGCTGAAAATCTATCAGCATGTAAAATGGGCACGCTGTTGGTGCAAGGCAATCAACAATTGATGTTTTAATGAAGAATTGAAGCGAAGGACTGAAGAAAAGGTCAAGTTATGAAGCATGAAGGAAGTGCATATCCAGAAGATGAAGATATATACACATATGTACATTATTTTGAAGTTAGCTCACTTATGCTTTTGATTAGTTATGAGCTTGTAAATATTTACCTATATATATACAAAGAAAATATCAGAGCATGTGTGAGAGATTGTGTAAGAACAAGATTTGAGTAGAATTAGATGTCATTAGACATTTTAGAAGTGAGTAGAATCTCTCTACTCAGATGTAAAATTTCCAGAAATGAAGAAATGTTGCGCCCGATCTTTCTGAGTATTCTCCTTCTGTGTTGAACCTTTTGTGAAATGCTTTCGTACAAGTCTAAGTCTATAATTTATTGACCTCTGTACAAATTTTGAGCTTCTAATTGTGATCATGCTAAGAGAATTGAGTGTAGGAACATTTACATGTGTAAATGGAAAGAAGAGAAGTTATAGAAGGTGCAAAATTTGATGCTAATGTTTTGGTCAGTTCTCCTTCCATAGTGTAACGTTTTGAGCAAGCAAGCACTCATTCTTTAAGTTGGAAGGTAAGCTACCTGTGGCTAAAAGCATTTTCATAAACGGGTTCTAGATTAAGAGAACCAAGTGTTAGAAGTTACAGGTGTCTAAATCGACTTCTCAGAAGAACACATTTAGACATAGGTAACTTGTTAAGATCATTTCTTGAGATCTACTGAGTCTTTTGGAATGATTTAACTTGGAGGAGGTGCGCAAACTAAAGATGACACCTTGTGCAAAGTTTTATAAAAAACTTTACACATTTGATAAGTCAATGAGAGAGATATGTGCAGCAGACTTTCTGTAGAATCATCTTCTTCACAGTTTATCCAAAATCTTTATAATTGATCATTAATCCTCCAAATTGATGAAGGTTTTGAGTTACTCTTGATATTGAGGTGCTCTTATTTCAAGAGTATCTTGTTCTTTTGGAGATTAACACTCTCCATCAGTGGTATCAGAGCAGGAAGTATCAAAATTGAAGAAAGGAGGACCTGACTGCTGCAGCTGTAAAGAAGTCAATACTTGAAGGTTCAAAAGGTGAAAGCTTAAGAGCAAAGCTTGAGAAGGAGGCCATACGACATCAAGGAAGACAAAAGGAGTATCATTCAAAGTAAAGGTATATCTATTACTCATAAAGTTTGAAGAATTCAATACACAGGTGAAGAAAGGATGGGAGATTCTCTTGAGATAGAGAAGTTGGATAGAGAGAACTATCCAGCATGGTCAATGAGGATGGAAGATCATCTTATGAGAAAATACTTGATAAGTTATATCACAGGTGAAGAAGAAAAGCCTCAGTTCAAAGATCCTAGTGTTCCAACTAGGGAGGAATGATCAGATTTGAAGACTTGGATGAAGAGAGATGCTCAAGCTAGGAGCATTATCTACATGGCAGTTAATGACTACTTGCTACCTCACATTAGAGGTCTTGAAAGTGCAAGTGATATTTGGAATGCTTTGGAGGAGCATTTCCAGAACACCACAACGTCAAGGAAGGCATCCTTATGGGCAGAATTTACCACATTCAAGAAGAAGGCCTCTCAATCCATCTCAGATTATGTAACAAGGATGAAGGACATTGCAGACGCATTAGGAGCAGTTGATGAAGATATTGAGGAGGATAAATTGGTAAGGCAAATGCTCACATGTTTGAGAGGTGATGATAAATGGAAGCCATTCATTTTGTCTACTGAATTATCACTTGATCATTTTACTCCTGATTTAAATTAGTTGCTAGGACACATGTTAACCTTTGAGCAGGATGTCAAAGGTGAAGGTGATAAAAGTGCAGGTCAAGCAATGTATTCAAAGGATAAGAAGAAGAATAGCAAAGGGAAGCAACAAGAAAATTAAGATGAAGGTACAACTAGCCAAGCTAACTTCCTAAGAGGAAGAGGAGGTGGCAAAGGTAGAGGAAGAGGCAGGAGTAATAAAGATGGAGTCAAAGCTTGCTGGATTTGTGGTAAGACAAATCACTTAGCTAATGAATGTTGGCATAATACTCAGAGTAATGGTGGATATAATCAGAATTTTAATTCAAGAGGAAGAGGTGGCAGAAATCAAAGAGGTAATTTCAGAGGTAGAGGTAGTAGAGGTTACTTTGGAAGAAATGCAGGTAGAGGATTCCAAAGTCAACAATATAACAATACCTACTACAATTATGCTTCAGATCAGAAGGAGGATTCAACATTGATAATGAATGCAACTTGTGAAAGACAAAGTGAAGACCAAAGAGTCTTCTACATTGACTCAGGGTGTAGCAATCACTTGAGTGGCAACATAGCTATGATGACTGATTTGGAGAATAAGGTAACTAATCATGTAGTTCAAATAGGTGACAATACAAAGCACAATGTGAAGTCAATTGGATCAGTGAAGGCCAAGGATGGAAGTACTCTCTTGAGTAAGGTTTTGTATGTTCCTACAATTCCTAAGAATCTGATAAGTGTAGGACAAATTGTTGAAAAATGTTATGAAGTTAGGTTCACTAATGAAGGAGTGTTTGTGGAAGACCCTAGCAATGGGTATAAACAAATTGTTTCAGGACAACCATTAGGACACTCATAGATATTGCTGCATGTAAAGGTTGGAAGTTGTGTCAACTAGATATGAAGAATGCTTTTCTAAATGGTTATATTCGGATGATGTTTTCATGGAGCAACCACAAGGATTCAAAGATGGAAGGTATCCAGATCATGTGTGCAAGCTCAAGAGAGCTTTGTATGGCTTGAAGCAGGCCCCAAGGGCATGGAATTATAGACTTGTGAAGTTCTTGAAAGAACTTGGTTTTCAAGTATCTAAAGCAGACAGTATCTTGCTTGTCAAAGCAAATGATGATGGGTTCATTTACACGTCCATATATGTTGATGATATAATTCTTATAGGAACAGATGAGAAAGGCATTCAAAGCCTAAAGAAGCAAATGGAGAAAGAGTTCAAAATTAGTGACTTGGGAGACTTGTCATATTTCTTGGGCATGGAGATCTCATACACTCAACATGGAGTGTATGTAACTCAAGAAAGATATTTGAAAAACTTGTTGATCAAGTTTAAGATGAATAATTATAGGGTAGCACCTACTCTAATGGAGGTGAATCACAAATTGAGCAGATATGGAGGAGAAGAGTTCAAGGATATGAAGCTATATCAAAGTTTTTTTGGTAGTCTCATCTATGCTACATTAACTAGGCTTGACTTATCATATGCAGTTGGAGTATTATCTCAATTCATGCATTGTCCTAGGAAAGAACATTGGATTGCAGGACAAAGAGTGTTGAGGTACATTAAGGGTACACTCAAAGAAGGTTTGTATTATGGTTTTATATCAGATAAAAACATCAAGATCTATAGTGATATAGATTGGGCAGGTAATCCTCATGATAGGAGATCAACATATGGATACTTGTGTTATGTAGGAGATAAGTTAATTTCTTGGTGTTCAAAGAAGCAACACACAGTTGCTTTGTCATCTACAGAAGCAGAGTATAAAGGTATGCTGGAAGCTGCAAAGGAAGTGATATGGCTTAAGACTCTAATGAAGAGTTTTGACATCATAAAGAGTACACCCACTATTCATGAAGATAACATGAGTTCATTGTATTTAGCTGCTAATTCTATTTTTCATGCCAGGACTAAATATATTGAGATTCAGTATCACTTTCTAAGAGAGAAGGTGATGGATAAAGATATTGAAGTCATACATACTTCAGCAAAAGATCAGATAGCTGATATGCTAACCAAAAGCTTGGATGGACCAAAGCTACAGAGATTCAAAGACATGGCAGGTATAAAGAAGATAGAGAAAACCTCAATTGATGATTGAGGGGGAGCTGTTGGTGTAGGGCAATCAACAATTGATGTTTTGATGAAGAATTGAAGCCAAGGACTGAAGAAAAGTTCAAGTTATGAAGCATGAAGGAAGTGCATATCCAGAAGATGAAGATGTGTACACATATGTACATTATTTTGAAGTTAGCTCACTTATGCTTTTGATTAGTTATGAGCTTGTAAATATTTACCTATATATATACAAAGAAAATGTCGGGGCATGTGTGAGAGATTGTGTAAGAACAAGATTTGAGTAGAATTAGATGTCATTAGACATTTTAGAAGTGAGTAGAATCTCTCGCATCACTCAAATGTAAAATTTCCAGAAATGAAGAAATATTGCACCCGATCTTTCTGAGCATTCTCCTTCTATGTTGAATCTTTTGTGAAATGCTTTTGTAAAAGTCTAAGTCTATAGTTGGTTGACCTCTGTATAAATTTTCAGCTTCTAATTGTGATCAGGCTGAGAGAATTGAGTGTAGGAACATTTACATGTGTAAACGGAAAGAAGAGAAGTTACAGAAGGCGCAAAATTTTGGTCAGTTCTCCTTCCATAGTGTATTTGAGCAAGCAAGCACTCATTCTTTAAGTTGGAAGGTAAGCTACCTATGGCTAAAAGCATTTTCATAAACAAGTTCTAGATTAAGAGAACCAAGTGTTAGAAGTTACAGGTGTCTAAATCGACTTCTCAGAAGAACAATTTTAGACATAGGTAACTTGTTAAGATCATTTCTTGAGACCTACTGAGTCTTTTGGAATGATTTAACTTGGAGGAGGTGCGCAAACTATAGGGAACACCTTGTGCAAATTTTTATAAAAAAAATTTACATTCGATAAGTCAATGAGAGAGATATGTGCACAGACTTTCTGTAGAATCATCTTCTTCACAGTTTATCCAAAATCTTTATAATTGATCGTTAATCCTCCAAATTGATGAAGGTTTTGAGTTACTCTTGATATAGAGGTGCTCTAATTTCAAGAGTAGCTTGTTCTTTTGGAGATTAACACTCTCCATCACACCCTCCATTCTGATCGAGGGGGGAATATATGTCTTCTAATTTTAATGCATTTCTGGCTCAATGTGGGATAAAACACCAGTGTACAGTGCTGTATACACCTCAACATAATAGAGTTGCTGAATGAAAGAACAGATCACTCATGGAAATGGCGAGGTATATGGTCAAGAGTCGGGCTCTACTACATAGTTTTTGGCTTGAGGCTGTCATGTGTGCAATATATATACTTAACAGGTGTCCTAGTAAAGTGCTGCAGTCTATCACTCCATATGAGGCTTGCCATGACCGCAAGCCATCTGTTGCTCATCTGCATGTTTTTGGTTGTTTGGAATATGCATTAGTGCACGAACAACATCGCAGAAAATTGGATGATAAAGCAGTAAAATGTATTTTTGTGGGGTACAGTTCTGAAAGTAAAGGCTATGGTCTGTATCATCCACAGGCTAAACACATTCTGGTTAGCCCTGATGTTGTTTTGATGCTATTCAACAATTGCTTTCATGTACTAAGAAGACATTTGTTAGCTCCAAAGACATGTAGAATGATACTTTGTTGCCTCTTTTTACAGGTGGACAGTCTAGTGCTGGTCCTAATGAGGCAACTTCTCAACCTTTGTAGGTTTCATGTGATGATGCAGATCATTCGATTTCTCATGAAGATTTACATGATGCACTTATTGATGAGACTCAAGGATCATATATATGTGCTTGGCCTATGATTATTCCTTATGTCTACTCCATCTTCTTCAAGGGAGTTCTTGTAATTTAGATATCTTGTTTCATACATATGATCCCAAGTTATGGGATTTCTTGTATCATGTCTAGTGTAGTTATCCATACCTATCAGTCTTAGGTTGTGGAACTTCTCAAAACATTCCTATATTCTTGCATTATTTCCCTTGCATGGGTCACCTTAAAATAAATGCCATATTTTTGAGGTCTTCTCAAGTCTATTCAGAGTGTGAAATCTAGTGCTCTCCTAAAGTTATGACAATAATAGCTTCTAACCAAGATCAAGCACCATGGACAAAACAATTGAATAGATTGTGGCACTACTTTAGAATCTCTAGCGTCAAGTATAGGACCTAACTCATTGTCACACATAAGTTGATATGGTACATCCCTTGCATATAGGCACAATAATCTAGGACTTGTAAGAACTAATTGGGAATCTTGAAACAAATCAAGGATGCAATCAAGAAAAAGCATATCTTATTTCATCTTTCATGAAGAAACCTAAGATTTTTATGCAAGAAAAATTCAATGGTGATCGTACAAAGTTTTGAGGATTCTTGCAATAAGTGAACTTGCATATATGCATGGAACTTGATAGATACCTAGATGATGCGACCAAGTTCACTTTTACTACAACCTTGCCCTATGATCTCGTCATGGTTTGCCCCAATCTTGGAAAAGTGTTCGATGTGTGTAGAAGTGCGAGAGACACATGAGAAGCACACACAAGGATCACAAACGTAGCAAGACACATTGAGAAGATGGATGGCTGGAATAGCTCTCTCTATTGATGATGAACTAAAAAGTAAGAGCTGAATAATATCCCTAAGTACAAAGTACCACCACATATGAGTGAATCATGTATGTGGTAACATGGGGAAGAAACCTCTAGCCAACACTAGAGTAAAAAGTGCCCATGTATAGGGAAAAGATTCACATCAAAGCTACTCAAGCAACACATAAGTGCAACAACCCCCCCTAGAGCGAATGATGTGAACACATATAGGGAGTGACACATCAGCCCCCACAAGGTAGTAAGCCTAAAGCTTTGTGAAAAGCTCCAAACGTTTCCTGTGGAAGAGCTTTGGTGAATATGTCTGCCACATTATCTTGTGTAGGCACATGTACCAAATCAATATCTCCTACATAAAGGTGCTCTCTCACATAGTGATAATGCACCTCAATATGTTTGGTCCATGCATGAAACACTGGGTCTTGTGTAACAGCCAATTCACTCTGACCATCAATGAGAATATGCATAGCAACATCAATCTCCATGCAAAGATCCTTCAATAGGTGTCTCAGCCATATACACTCCATTGTAGCTATAAAAATTGCCCTATACTTAGCTTCACAACTCGATGTCGCCACTGTAGGTTGCTTCTTAGTCAACCAAGATATGCATGAGTCTCCAAGGAAAAAGAAATTACCACTAGTGGACATGCGAGTATCATAACAATCAACCCAATCACTATCTCTAAAAGCATGCAAGCATGGATGAATATATCTTTCTTAAAAGAGACCTAAGCTCAAAGTGCCTTTGAGATATCTAAAACACACATTTCACCACTTGCCAATGCTTACTGTCAGGGCTATGCATGAATCGACTCAACTAGGAAACTGCATACTGTATATTTGCCCTTGTGTTGCATGCATATATAAGACATCCCACAGCTTGCTGATAAAGAGAAGTGTCAAATGCATCACTCGAATCCTCAACTGAGAACCTGAATTCTATCTTAAGTATTGTGGAAACTGGCTTGTAATCCTCAAAGTCAAAACACTCAAGTAGTTTTTCAACATACTTTGCTTGATGCATGACAATTACCCCCTCAACGGATATAAACTGGATGTCAAGATTGTATCTCAAAAGACCAAGATAAGTGACATCAAAAGTATGCTACAAATAAGCCATAAGAATGTCAAGTTTTGCATCACATGACCCAGTCAAGAGTATGTCATCGACATAAAGAACAAGCATTGTAAGGCCAACCCCATCTCTACATACATAGAGTGTGCTTTCAACTTGACTACATGTGAAGCCAAGAGCAATCAAATGCTTATGGATTTTTTGATACCATGCATGTGGAGCTTGCTTGAGACCGTACAAGGTTTTATGCAAGCGACAAACCATTGGCTCTTTACCTTTCATAGCAAATCTAGGATGTTGCTTCACATAGACCTCTTCTTGAAAATCACCATTCAAGAAAGTTGTTTTTATGCCCAACTAATGCACTTTCCAACCTCGACGGGCAGCCAATGCAACCATGGTATGAATGGTAGTCATGCATGAAGTAGGTGCAAAAGTTTCCTCATAGTCAATGCCATATTGTTGTGCATATCCTTTGGCAACCAATCTAGCTTTGTAGCGATCAATGCTACCATTAGACTTTCTCTTAATTTTGTAAACCCACTTTGTACCAATGGCATTGTTTCCTTTTGGCAATTCACATAACTCCCAAGTACCATTCCTATGTATGGAATCCATTTCCCATTGCATAGCACTCATACATTGTGGATCATCACATGCATCTTCAAAAGAAAGTGGCTCTTCATTACATGTTGCAATAAGAGAATAATCCACAAAATTACTTGATGCATGATGAGAGCTTGATCTTGTTCTACCAAGTAAAGGTGCACTCAATTTGCTATCTTGCAAAGTTTGTTTCAGCTACTTTGGCATAGTGTATGCACTCTTGATAGACATGCATTCATTATGCAATACATCATCAACATGTACATCATGTGTGGGATGAATTTCATGCTCATTTTCAGCCATATTTTGATGCAAATATTCAGCCATATGTGGCTTGAAATTTCTAGCGGTTTTGACATTTTTTGGTTGAAAAATTTCAGCTATGTTTGGCTAGAAATTCTCTACATTTTCAGCTCTATTTTGCTAGAATTTTTTAGCCCTTTGAGCCTCACTTGGTTGAATGGCCATAGTCAAGCACACCATTTTGGAACAAAGGCATGAGTGTATCGAACACATCTTGTGAGCTAACTGTTGGCTATTTTTTGCATTCAAGTAGAGGGAAAACTGAATTTTCAACAAATACCACATCTCAACTCACAATAATCGTGTTCATCAATGGATGATACAAATGATATCCCTTACTTTGAGCACTATAACGAGCAAATATACATTTCTTTGCCTTGTCATCAAGTGTGTGACGTTGTTGCGATGACACAAGAGCATATGCCAAACAACGAAACACGAGCATATGACTAACCATGGGCTTATGTCCATTCCAAGCCTCATAAGGAGTGATGACTCTCAATGCTTTTGTAGGGCAGCAATTCAACACATAGTTTGCACACATGACCACTTCCATCCATAACTTATCAAGAAGGTGCTTTCCTTTAACCATACATCATGTCATTTCAAGTAGAGTTCTATTTTACACTCAGCAACACCATTTTGTTGAGGTGTATATGACACCGTACATTGGTGTGAAATACCTCTTTCGTGAAGAAAAGCATTAAGCTCATGTGACATGTATTCACCACCACGATCCCTCTGTAGAGTCCAAAGCTTTTGTGAAGAAACATTTTCAGCCATAGCTAAAAATCCTTTGAAGCAAGAAAATACCTCATTCTTTGCTTTCATAGGATAGACCCATATATGGTGAATAGCATCATCAATGAAGGTAACAAAATATACATGCTTCCCAAAAGATGGATTCTTGACAGGATGACATGCATCACTATGAACAAGCTGCCATTTTCTTGTAGTGTGTGTATGACTACCTTTTGGAAAAGAAGCACGATACATTTTTCCATGAATGCAACATTCACATGCATGATTTTCAATGGACTCAACTGTAGGCAAACCATAACCATGTCCTTCTTTTGCAAGTAGAGCAAACTATTGAAGTTCAAGTGACCAAAACGAGCATGCCAAATCTCCATTTCAGCCATGGAAGAAGTATGAGCAACTAAGGCATTTGAGGTAGCCCTCTTGTATGTATCCATGCGATACAAACCATTACATAATGTACCAGACATCACGATAACATCCCCATTGCTGAGATCATGAACCATACACTTATCATCAACAAAGTGTACATGAAGTCTAGCTTTGGCAATCAATGGAATTGAAATTAAGTTCTTCTTGATACCGGGCACATACAATGCATTTTTCAAGAGAATCACACCTCCATTTGTAGTCGCAAGCTCAATTTCTCCTACTCCAATGATAGGATAAGAGGCAATGTTTGCACACACCACATATCCTCCTTTGGGTGCATCTTTCAAAGAGGCAAAAAATCTTTTGCATGATGTTATGAGCTTTGAAGCACCACTATCAAAGAACCAATCCGAATCAGCCTCACTCACAACCATACATTTAGAATGCAAAGGTGCATCATAATGACATGTAACAACACATGCCCAAAAATCTTGATCCATGTTAGCTTCAACATTCTTTGGATTGCTGAATTTTCAGCAATAGACATGTTGGATTCCTTCTTCTTTTCATTGTGCTTAGCAAGCTTTCTACATTCATCAATAGTATGACCAACCTTCTGACAATATTTGCATCTCTTCATATTTTGCAAATCACCATCATTAGAGGAATGAGTGGAAGAGGAAGGTTGAGGCTTTGGTTTTGATGAACCCAAAGTTGAACCATACTTGCTTTTCCCTTTTTGTGAGATAGGAAGTGCTTGTGTTCCCTCATTCAAACCACTCCTATTCACTCTAGATTGCTCTTCTTGCAAAAGAAGAGACACAACGTCATCAAATGCATACATTTCCGGATTCCTTTTTGCAACCAAACGGAGTGTAGTAACAAAGATTTGGAAAGATTCTGGTAATCCTTTCAACAATGTAGAAATGAGTGATGCAACCGGAATAATCTCATCTATGTTTGCCAATTGCTCTTTCAAGTCCTTGATGCATGTCACATACACATCCACCGACTCATTTTCAACCATACATACATCCTTAAGTTGCTTCCTCAAGTATGCAACACGTGCTTCATTACGCACGGCATACAAAGAAGCAAGAGTGTCACATGTCTGTCTCAATGTAGAACATGACCGAATGTGTGGAACTATATGATAGCTCATAGAAAGTGGAATCAATGCATGAGCTTGAGAATCTTTTCCATCCCATCTAAGCTGCTCCTGTGTAGGCGGAGAAGGAGAAACCATTGTACTTGAAGAAGAAGCTCCATCGTGATAGTAGACTGTGAAGTAGAAGAACCTGCAGGTCTTCGATCTACATCTACCACTATATTCCAAAGTTGTTTTGCAACAAGAACATGCTTCATCATGTAAGAACACATCAGATAGTTGGTCCCATCAAGCTTATCCTTAGCTTGAAGCATGCCAAACAAGTCATTGTTTCCGGCCATTTTACTAAAGAACAAGAATGTGACAAAACCTTTACTTTGATGAAAGTTGAAATGAGTGGTGAAATTTTAGCTTACAAACCATCACTCTGATGGTGATTCTGACTACGTGAATGGCTTCAAAATGGGGGTAAAACTCTAGGGCACCTAATGGAAATGTTTCTTGGCTATTGAAATTCACTGTTCTATGCTTTGATGTCGATTTGCACTATTAAAAGTGTGCACACACTGCGATACAAAAAACGAAAACATGAGATGGAGCTGAACCTACTCTAATACCACTATTGGGTGTGTGCAAAAGTGCGAGAGGCACACAAGAAGCGCAGACAAGTAGCACAAACACAGCAAGACACACTGAGAAGACAGATGGCTGGAATAGCTCTCTCTATTGATGATGAATTGAACTGAAGTAAGAGCTGAATAATATCCCTAAGTACAAAGTACCACCATATATGAGTGAATCATGTATGTGGTAACATGGGGAAAAAACTCTAGCTAGCACTAGAGTAAAAAGTGCCCATCTATAGGGAAAAGGTTCACATCAAAGCTACTCGAGGAACACATAAGTGTAACAAAAAGAACATGGGGGTTCTTCATTATTATGAGGGGCTTCTTCTAGAGATTAATGCCATGTTTCAACACACAGACACTAGTCAAGTGAAAGAAATGAATTCCAAAAGCTACATCAAGGTACTCACATGCCTCTACCAATGCACCAAAAGTTCGGTAGTTGGTTTTTTATCTTAGTTGGAATGAGGACTATTTCGTAAGACAATTTAGATGGGGTCTGAAGGTTGATATGAAGGACATTTTCTCACAATTCTAGAGGTGAAGACATTTAATGAATGCATCACTCAAGCCATTCAATATAAAAACCATATTTTTGAAAGGAAACAAGCAAAACAAAGAGGGAAGACCTCACCAATGGAAATCCCTCGATCCTACTCCTAAGCAAGAACCTATGCAATAAAGGCTCCAAACCCTAATGCCACAAGAGAACCAAAGGAGAAGAGATAATAGGTTATGCCTCTATTCTGGTAATCTTGTCCATATTGTAGTTAATTGACCCAATAAGAGAACAAACTCTTGAGTTGTAGCCACCTTGTAGAGGATGGAGATAACAAAGTCCGATTGTAAAGGAGACCATAAAATCATACCATGATATAAGAAAGATTCTCATAATTCCAGTAACATCCATGGAAACATGCCTTTCCTTTGTCAAGCTAAGCATGCCTAGGAAGACCCTTTTGCTCAAAGCCTTAGTTGATTTTAGAGCATCCTCATGTTTAAGTATTGGTTAAGAGACACAACATTCCAATAATTCTAAAGAACAAATTAGGAACAATTGAAGTATTATATGGATGACCTTTATATCCTAGGAAAATCATTAAGGCAAGAATTCCATCAACAATAATCCTTGATGACCATGATTCCCATATATCTTTCAATGTCATAGTAAGTCAAACAATCATGTTATCATTGGAATACCCTAGCCTAAAAACATATTCCTAGATTGATCGGCAAAAGAATAAGATAACTCAATGAGACAAGTAGAAGAACCCACCATATGTAAGAGCAAAAGCCTTTATACATGTAGTAAACAAGGAATGAACAATTATCTATGCCATACCCACTCAAAAATCCAAGAGAGATGATCTAATAAAACTACCTAGTCAGTACCAAACTTTTCAATTTGTTTTTGGAAAGAAGAACATAGATATCATATAAGAGCATAGATCTTATGATTGTGCCATAGAACTTCAAGAGGGAGCAAAACCATATTTCATAATAATCTATGGACTCTCCTCATAGTAGTTTAAAAGACTGTGCAAAAAAACATTGATGAAAATCTAGCCAAGGAGTTTATCAGACACTTGAAGTCCCCTACAAAAGCCCCTATTCTATTTGTAAAGGAGAAGGATGGGATCCTCCTAATATGTATAGAATACCATAGACTAAATAAAATCTCCATAAAAAGTAGATATCCTCCATCACCCACATTAGAGATTTTTGAATGTCTTGGAAAGGAAAATGTCTTCACAGAGATTGACCTTCGAGTAGCTTTCAAACTCATCTAGATCAGAGAATGTGACAAATGGAAAACATCATTTTTAACAAGGCATGGGCTTTTTGAATATGTAGTTATGCCATTCGGCCTCACAAATGCTCCAATCATCTTTCAACATATGATGATTGATATCTTTTGAGAATATTTATATGTTTTTATGGTAATATACCTAGATGATATCCTAATATTTTCCAAATGTGTAGAGGATCACAAATGACATGTAAAGATAGTTATAGAGAAATTAAGATAAAAAGGGTTGTATGCAAAATTGGAGAGTTCTCTTTCCTTCATATGAAAGTGGAACTCTTAGGATAAAGTTTCTTAGACTAAAAGGAATCTTCATGGACCCCAAGAAGATCAAGAAAATCCTTGATTGATAACACCTTCATGTGTTCAAGAGATGTACGATGCTTTCTAGGCTTTTCCAAATTTTATAACATATCAATAAAGGATTATTCCATGATAGTGGAACCACTTACCAAGCTTATAGGAAATTTCAAACTCCCTTGGAACGAAAAATCAAAGAAAGCCTTCAAGACATTGAAATTGACATTTACCACTGCTCCGATCCTAGTTCATCCTAATCCTACCAAGCCTTTTTTTGGAGATAGATGCATCAAAGTTTTTCTTGAGAGACATTCTATCTCAATATGGGGATGATGGACACCTTCATTCAATCACATACCATTCAATCAAATTTGCACATCCTAAGTTAAAGTATGAAATCCATGATAAAGAAATTCTCTCATAGTGGATGTTTTTTATGCTTGGCATCATCATCTAGAGGGAGAATCCCATAGAGTTATTTTTTATACTGACCATAAGAATCTGTAGAACTTTATGAACACTCATATCCTCAATAGACAATAATCATGATGGAAAAATATTTTCTCTAGGTTTGACATTGTCATCACATACCACCTATGAGTCTAGCAATGTGAGTCAGATTCCTGCTCAACAAGAGATTACCTTGCACCAAAGAAAGGTGAAGAAGCTTGTAGCTCAATGATGAGTAGCACCTCCTTTAATGTCAATCCGGGAAGATGTGAGGATGGTATGATGACCTCGAGCAAGTGAAGGCACAAGTGCGTGAGTGAGAAGCACACAAGCATGCACACACGTACACACACACGCACACACATAGCAAGAACAAAGAGAAGGACAATCGGGTTCTTTTAGATTACTTTCAGAATGCTCATACAAGTTCAAATAGCAAGGCACACAAAGAAGACAATGGCTGGAATAGCTCTCTCTATTGATGATGAATTGAACTGAAGTGAGAGCTGAATAATATCCCTAAGTACAAAGTACCACCACATATGAGAGTATCATGTATGTGGTAACATGGGGAAAAAACCTCTAGCCAACACTAGAGTAAAAAGTGCCCATGTATAGGGAAAAGGTTCACATCAAAGCTACTCAAGGAACACATAAGTGTAACAATTAGTTAGCTCCAAAGACATGTATGACACTTTGCTACCTCTTTTTACAGGTGGATGGTCTAGTGCCAGTTCTAATGAGGTAACTTCTCAGCCTTTACAGGGTTCACATGATGATGCAGATCATTCCATTTCTGATGCAAATTTACATGATGCACGTATTGATGAGAGAGCTGATATTGAGCAGGCAAAACTATGCCAAAATGGGTGGTGGAGACTTTGCATGACATCAAATTAGATGCACGTCTATCATATCATATTTTTTCAGGCTCTCATAGTCCTTCTTTTGCATCAGATTGCTATGCTATGGCTAACTTGAGTCTTTTTATGAGAATGAGCCAGTTTTGTTTGATGAAGCACAAATTTCTAAAATTTGGATGGATGCTATGCAATCAGAATATGATGCTATCATGAAAAATGGTACCTCATCTTTATGTGACTTGCCTCCTAACATGAAGGCCATTGGAAATAAGTGGGTATACAAGCAAAAGCATAAACCTGATGGAGCAATTGATAGGTATAAGGCTAGGCTTGTTGCAAAGGGTTATGCTCAAGAAAGAAGCATTGATTTTGATGAGACCTTTGCTCCTACATACCGAATGACTCCTCTTCATAGCATATGTGCGCTTTCATCTCATCATGGTTGGAATGTACATCAGTTGAACATTAAAAGTGCATTTCTAAATTGTGACTTGCATGAAGAAGTGTATGTTTTTTAGCCCCATGGGTTTGCGCAAAACGGGCATGAAAACTGTGTGCAGGTTGAAAAATCCGTTATATGGTCTGAAGCAAGCATCTCGTGCTTGGAAAAAATACATGCCTACCTGATTGCACATGGTTTTGAGAATAATCCAACTAAGAGCACCTTATATGTTAAGCATGCAAATGATGTGCTTCTGATCATTGTTGTCTATGTTGGTGCATGCTAATCACTAGTCCTCATGAGAAGCATATTGCTGATTTTAAAGCTGATTTGCATGCCTCATTTGAGATATCAAATTTGGGGCATTTGCATCATTATTTGGGCATTCAATTTATGCAAGTTGATGGTAGAATAGCTCTATGTTTAACCAAATATATTGACACATTATTGTAGTTTTTTGCCCTTGAAGACTCCAAACCTATTGCCACTCCTATGGAGACAGGTTTACGATTGAGTCTTCATGATGTTGGAGATGCATTTGACGTTGTTCTCTATCAATAGGCTATCGGATGGTTGATTTACTTATGCATTACTTGGTCAGAGATTCACCTTGTTATCTCATAGATGAGCAAGTTTATGAATCGCCCAAGTGTCAAGCATTAGCAGGCGGTTAAGCGCATCTTTCGCTACTTGAGTGGTGCCCGGCTACTTGGGTTGTTTTATCCCAAGGGGAGATCACTACCGCTAGATTTACATGCTTTTTTTTACTCTGAATGGGTTGGTTGTTATGACACTCATATGTCCATGAATGGTTTTTGCTTCATGCTTGGTAGCTCATACATATCTTGGTTGAGCAAGAAGCAACCTACTATGGCCACTTCTAGTTGTGAGGCTGAGTATAGGGTAGCTTTCATAGTGACTACTTAGTGTGTGTGGCTCAGATGCCTTATGGCCGATTTGGCTATTGGTCAGTCTTCTACCACCACCATCTTCACTAACAGTTAGAGTGCATTGACAGTTGTGAGGAACCCTGTGTTCCATGCTCCCACTAAGCATATTGAGGTGCACTATCATTATGTTATGAAGAGATTCTTTGTTGGACAGATCAGTTTGGCATATGAGCCCACACATGAGAACATTGCAAACCTTTTCACAAAGGCTTTGTCTAGAGAGAAGTTTGAAGCTTTGTACAAAGCTTTGGGCTTACTTCCTTTTGTGGATTGATTCCACATAGCTTGGCACTTCCTTGTACATGAGTGCCAACTCCTTGTTTGTCGCATCACTCCTAGGGGGGATTTGTTGATATATTTAGGTAGTGATGTGTGTGAACACATAGGACCGCTGGGGTACTTTTTTCCTCTTTAGGAGGTTTTTTAGTCCTCATGATGTTGGAGATGCATTTGATGTTGTTTCTCTATCAACAAGTCACTTATCTTTGTACGTTCTCTTAGTAATACACTCAGTATTGTGTGTTGTGCTTCAAGCTTCTTCTTCTTTCTTGTTTTGTTTGTGTGCTTCCGTAGACCTCAAACTCCAATACTTTCTACAACTAGGTACATTCACTAGTCATAGATGAAAGCAATGTATTTGTATCTTGGCTATTGAGGATAAGTTGGATGGTTCTAAGTAGCCATTATGGGCATACATGTTGCACCATACATGATGCATTTCCTTTAGTACAGGGTATCTGATGTGGTCAAATCTCTCATGCCATAGCTTACTTGTGCCCACACTTGTAGTGGTTGTAAGAGCATACAACTCATACAGGTTCTTCCTCCTTATCCTAGTCCCAACAATGTTCTTGTTACTATCCATAATCTTAGATCCTGTCTTACTGAAAGATACTTGATGACCTTAATCAGTTATAGAAGCTATTGAAAGTAGATGTCATTTTATTTGTGGAACATACAACACATTTGAATGCTTCCTAACATCCCCATTAGAGTTACTAAAAGAAATCGTACCTTCACCATGTGCAAGACACCTTGCATTATTGCCTACATTTACTTTGATGGGTTCCTTTAGAGGTTGTAAGGAACTGTAAAGGTCTTTTCTAATCCTCATGTGAGGATATGCACCATGTCCAACACCCATGATTCATTCATTCCTAAATATTTAGCCGAGTATCATACCTACTCTACTATAACAAATAACTCAAGCTCTATTTTTGCTGTGTTTGAAGACTCCTTGCCCTTGCCACCTTTTGAAGAGCCATTCTTCTCTTCTGCCTTCTTGATGCGATAGTCTTGGATTCTATGTCCTTTCTTCTTGTAGTGGAAACACTCTCCCTCAAACTTCTCTTTTTGGTTCTTATTTTTGTATCCATCTTTTGAAGAGACCACTTTGGATTCTTTGGCATTTGCTATGAATGAAACATCTCCTTTGCTGCCGCCACTCCTTGCCTTAATCAGCAGCTCCTCCTCCATGAGTATGGCACTGAATTCTTCAAAAAAAATTGGTTGAGGTATGATGTGAGTATTAAGAGCAATTATCGAACCATTAAACTTAGGAGGATAGATTTGAAGACAACACCAAGCTAGCTCCTCACTTGACTTTCGTACAGCTACTCCTACCATTTGATCTCATGAATTCTTTATGCGAGGGATAAACACCTCTGCAGTCTCCCCATCAAGAAAACTTTCTTTTGCTAGCTGATTCTCTAAGTTTTGAATTCATGTCTGATTATGATTTTCATATTGATTTCTCAATATGTTCTATGCTTAACATGCCTTGGCAGTATGTTGAATGAGGGTCAAAACACTATCAGTAGTACTTGTAACTAGAGGACAGAGTGCATCTGTGTTTCTAGATTTCCAAGCACATAAAATATTGGCATCAAGAGGAATCATTCGATAGGATTATTCGGATCAGGTGTTTCTTGGGGCTCATGATCATTCCAAAGAGCAATCTCCAAAAGCACATATGAATCAAGGATGGAAGTGATTTTAAACTTCCACAGGGTGTAGTTTGTACCATCAAATTTACCTTCCATGAAGGTTGGTGGTCATATCCAAAATGTTGGGATGATCGGCATCATTACTACTCCTATGTGTGCTCCCCCTACTCTTGCTAAAACACCACCTTGAATTCTAGTTGTAGATAATGACGTACTACTTCTCTCTTTTTTCCTTGAAACCTTTGTGTTTTTGCTTCTGCACCACTCAGAGCCTCTTGAGGTCTAATACCATGTAAGAAAGAACAACATTGCGGAATAGACTAGTAGAAAAATTTGACAGAAAAACTGCAGACAAAGATAGACACAGACTGAGAGATAGAGAACTCAAATTCTTAGATTGCCAAGCATAACAGAGTTACAATGATGGTGTTGTCCACCCGTATGCTCCCAGGCTTAGATGTGATCTAGATAGACTCTAAATGAAGTGCTTACTAGTGCACAATGCTATATAAAGCTCAACATGGTCCATGCTTATATAGCTTTTACAAAGGGATTCGATATAGATAAATGTAGTCAGAGATAAAAAATAGTCGATAAAATATACAATCCTACAATATCTCCATGATCAGAAGTCCTATCGTATTGTCCCTACGAGTCAAGAAGATAGGCCTCCTAGACCCCCCAAAAGGTGGCAAGCCCCCTTCTACACTCCCCCCATTAAGATTCTATGGGGAAATTGTGCAATGCCATAGGGCCTTTATTTTTGCCATAAATGACAACCCAATGGCCTACCAGTTTATGCCCTACCTAACCTAGTGGTTAGACTCAAAAAAGATCATCTATAACCATCAATGGTAACATATAGAGCTCATCTAGCTTAGAAGTTAGGGTTCCACAAATGTCCGGGCTCTCATAATGGCTTCTCCTCATAATGGGGGACTTGACAACTTAGAGCACCATGGATTATTTATGGTCAGTTGAGGGTGAAGTATTGAGCATATCTAACAGATGACAAATGTACAATTCATAATCTATCAAATGGTGATATTATTATTACTTTTGGCATTTTATGTCATGGGTTGTATAGGCTCATAGACAATGCAAAATTTGTCAATTATTCAGCATGTGGAGTTCAAGATTCTGAGGATATCTCATAGGCAAAGCTTTGGCATGCATGCTTTGGCCATCTCAATTTTGCTAGTTTGTTACGCCTTCAAAAACTTGAAATGGTGCCCTCTCTGCCCAAACTTAAGGCACCTAGTAAACATGTCTATGAAGTTTGCATTTTGGGAAAAATGCAGCATTTTCCTTCCCAAAAGATGGTTCAGTTAGAGTTACTAAAAAAATTGTAGCTTGTTTAAAATGATGTATGTGGTCCTATGTAGACACCTTCTTTTGGGACTACCTTTACTTCATGACTTTTATTGATACTTCCAGGCATGCATGGGTGTATCTGTTGAAAGCAAAGTCCAAAGTGTTTATGTGCTTTAAATAGTTTCTGGTTTTGGCTGATAATCTGTTAGCATGTAAATTGGGCATCCTCCATTTTGATCTAGGGGGAGAATATATGTCTTCTGATTTTAATGCATTTCTAGTTGAATATGGGATAAAGAATCAATGTACAATGCCATATAAACCTAACAAAAAATTGGATTTCTTGAAAGAAACAACATGTCTCTCATGGAGATGGTGAGGTGTATGGTCAAAAGTGAGCCTCTACCATGTATTTTCTTGCTTGACGTTGTTATGTGTGTAGCATATGTACTAAAGAGGTGTCCCACCAAAGCTCTAGAATCCATCACTCCATATGAGTCTTGGCATGGTTGCAAGCCATTTGTTGCTCATTTGCATGTCTTTAATTATTTGGCATATGCATTAGTGTCTATATATTGACACATCATTGCAACATTTTGGCCCTGAAGACTACAAACCTATTGATATATTTAGGTAGTGAGGAAGGTCATCGCTTCATCTAGGGCATCATCTACAGCTCTCCGGTTGCAATCTCATAATCGCACGAATTTTGGTGAGCATACTTAGTGTGTTTCCAAGATCAAAACATCTTTGCCATGTGGTGCCCAAATCGCGATCTGAGCTCGTTGTGGTCTCCGAATGCACTATCATAGTTCTTGTGCAGGATATTTTGTCTTTTTTTTCCATAGATATATACTAGTTTTGGTTCGCTAGTATAAGTGTCTCAAAGTCTGGTACAAGTCTAGCAGAATTTGTCTGGGTAGTTATGTTCAACTTTTTGAGATACAATCAATTTTCTGCATCAAGGTATTTTAGTCACCGCCCATGGCTGAAAGCAATGATGTATTTTGTATGTTGGATGTTGAGGATAAATTGGATAGTACCAACTACCCGTTATGGGCTTATATGATGCAACATGTATTAGTTGCAAAAGGACTATGGAACATTGTGGAGGGTGTTGAAAAACGTCCTATCACACCTGCAATTGTTGCAACTGTAGGCATTAAAGCTGATGCAAAAGGTGTCGAAGATGATGATATTCTGCATATTCCTGTTCGTGCTATGGTTTTTGTTGCACCTACTACAGAGCAAATTCATTGGGATGGCAGAGATGCCCAAGCACATGCATTGATAGCTTTGTGTGTCAAACGTGCCAATATTCCTCACATACGCTCTTGCAAAATAGCTAAGGATGCTTGGGATACACTTACCACATTCTACCAAGCTAGGAATGAGGCTCGTGTTGCTTACCTCTAAAAATAGTTGGAGAGTGAGCACATGAATGAAGGTGATTCTATGGACAGTTTACTAACAAAGATCAAAGACTTGAAGGAATAGTTGATTTTTGCTGATGAGGTTATACTAGATAGCTCACTTGTGCAGATTGTTCTGAATGGTCTTCTTGATTCATATAAGAGTTTTCCTTCTACTCTTTGTTTGATTATGAAAGGCAATCAAATGCCTTGTCATTTGAGGAGTTAGTCTCTGTTCTGTTGCAGGAAGATCATTCGAGGTAGAATAGGTCCATTATGCATATTGTAGATCAAGCTTTCCAGGCTAGTTAGTAGCACAAAGGAAAATGAAGCTCTTCAAGAAAGAATCTGCTAATTTTGTACAATCAAAGGGGGAAGACAACGATGAAAAGAAATCAGAAAAGCAAAAATTGTTTTGTAAGTATTGCAAAGGAAATGATCATATCATAAAGAACTATCCAAAACTAGCTGCTAAAGATGCAAAGAAGAAAGAGGCTGGAATGGTTGTTGTAGAGGCCTCTACACCAAAAAGAGAGTCTGCTAGTCTTGTGCAGGAAGAAGAATGGGAGTTTACTACTGTTTGGAGTTTTGACCCATCTTCTCATGAGCAACGCATGTCCGTAGTAGACTCCGATTTTTTGTACTTTGATAGTGGGGCGACCAAACATATCACCTCGCAGCGTAGTTTCTTCACTTCACTCGAGCCTGCCCCTACACAGAATACTATCATATGTGCCAACAACTCCTCTTATCCTATCATGGGAGTTTGTAAGATCATTTTAACTACTGTTGATGGTAGTTCTTTCACTTTGTGAGATGCTTTATTTGTGCCAGGGATCAAGAAGAATCTCTTATCAGTTTCAGCTTTAGCCAAGATTGGCTTGGTTCTGAAATTTGTTGATGACAGGTGTACAGTTCATGATTTGCCAAATGGCAATGTGATTATTTCTTCTAGCATTTTATGTCATGGGATGTATAAGCTTATGACTATGAAAGATCTATGAATGATTTGGCATGTGCACTACATGATTCTTAGGCTATGTTAGATGCAAAGGTTTGGCATGCATGCTTTGGTCATCTGAATTTTGCTAGTTTTCTATGCCTGTAGAAATTTGAAATGGTGTCCTCTTTGCCCAAAATTGAGGCACCTGGAAAACATGTTTGTGAAGGTTGTATTTTGGGCAAAATGCAGCGTTCCTCAGTTCCAAAACATGGTTCAATTCAGGCTACTCAGGAATTGTAGCTTGTACATAGTGATGTCTGTGGTCCTATGCAGACACCTTCTTTTGGAAATTATCTTTACTTCGTGAATTTCATTGATGATTTTTCTAGGCATGCATGGGTATATCCATTGAAAGCAAAGTTTGAAGTGTTCATATGCTTCAAACAGTTTTTTCTTTGGCTCAAAATCTGTCATCATGTAAAATGAGCACCCTCCATTCTGATCGAGGGGGCAAATATATGTCTACTGATTTTAATGCATTTCTAGCTGAACGTGGGATAAAACACCAGTGTATAGTGTCATATACACCTCAACAGAATGGAGTTGCTGAACGGAAGAACAGGTCACTCATGGATATGGTGAGGTCTATGATCAAGAGTCAGGCTTTACCACATAGTTTTTGGCTTGAGGCTATCATGTGTGTAGCATATGTACTTAATAGGTGTCCCACTAACGCACTGCAATCTGTCACTCCATATGAGGCTTGGCATGATCGCAAGCCATCTATTGCTCATCTGTGTGTTTTTGGTTGTGTGGCATATGCATTAGTGCCTGAACAATATCATAAAAAATTGGATGATAAAGTACTAAAATGTATTTTGGTTGGGTACAGTTCTGAAAGTAAAGGCTATCGTCTGTATCATCCACAGAATAAACGCATTCTGGTTAGCCGTGATGTTGTTTTTGCAGAAGATGCTATTGAGCCATTGCTTTCATGTACTAAGGAGACATCTGTTAGCTCCAAAGACATGTATGATACTTTTTTGCCTCTTTTTACAAGTGGATAGTCTAGTGCTGGTCCTAATGAGGCAACTTCTCAGCCTTTGCAGGTTTCATGTGATGATGCAGATCATTCCATTTTGCATACATGATGCACTTGTTGATGAGATAGCTGATATTGAGTAGGCAAAAACTATGCCAAAATGGCTGGTGCAGACTTTGCATGATAGCAAATTAGATGCACCTCTATCTTGATCAGACTCTCATAGTGCCTCTTTTGCATTAGATTTCTATGCTATGGTTGCGTCTAGTCTCTGTGATGAGAATGAGCCCGTTTCATTTGAAGAAGCACAAAATTCAAAAAATTGGATGGTTGTTATGCAATTTGAATATGATGCTATAATGAAGAATGGTACCTGGTCTTTATGTGACTTGCCTCCTGGCAAGAAGGCCACTGGCACAGGAACAGTTGATAGGTATAAAGCTAGGCTTGTTGCAAAGGGTTATGCACAGGAAAGAGGCATGGATTTTGATGAAATCTTTGCTCCTACTTGCCGAATGACTTCTGTTCATAGCATCTCTGCACTTGCAGCTCATCATGGTTGGAATGTACATCAGTTGAACATTAAAACAACATTTCTGAATGGCGACTTGCATGAAGAAGTGTATGTTTTTCAGCCGCGTGGCTTTGTGCAAAAAGCGCATGAAAACCAAGTGTGCAAGTTAAAGAAGGCATTATATGGTTTAAAGCAAGCACCACGTGCTTGGTATGAAAAGATACATGCCTATCTCATTGCACATGGTTTTGAGAATAGTCCAGCTAAAAGCACCTTATATGTTAAGCATGCTAATGATGTGCTTCTAATCATTGTGGTATATGTTGATGACATGCTGCTCACTAGTCCCCATGACATGCATACTATTGATTTTAAGGCTGATTTGCATGTGTCATTTGAGATGTTTAATTTGGGGCATTTGCATCACTATTTGGGCATTCAGTTTATGCAAGTTGATGGTGGAACGGCTTTGTGTCAAACAAAATATATTGACACATTATTGCAGTATTTTGGCCTTGAAAGACTGTAAGCCTATTGCCACTTCTATGGAGAAATGTTTACGATTGAGTCTTCATGATGCTAGAGATGCATTTGATGTTGTTCTCTATCAGCAGGCTATTGGATGCTTGATTTACTTATGCATTACGCAACCAGATATTCAGTTTGTTGTCTCACAGTTGAGTAGGTTTATGCATTGCCCAAGAGTCAAGCATTGGCAGGTGGTTAAGTGCATCTTTTGCTACTTGAGTGGTACTCGGCTGTTTGGGTTGTTGTATCCCAAGGGGGGATCACTACCACCAGATTTGCATGCTTTTTCTGACTCTGACTCGACTAGTTGCTATGACACTTGTGTGTCCACTAGTGGTTTTTACTTCATTCTTGGTAGCTCATGTATATCTTGGTTGAGCAAGAAGCAGCCTACTGTGGCCACTTTCGATTGTGAGGCTCAGTATAGGGCAGGTTTCACAGCTAACTTCAACAAAACCTATTGCCACTCCTATGGAAAAAGATTTACTCTTGAGTGTTCATGATGTTGGAGATGCATTTGACGTTGTTCTCTATTAGCAAGTTGTTGGATGCTTGGTTTACTTGTGCATATAATCGACCTCATATTCAATTTTCTATCTCTCAAATGAGTAGGCTTATGCATTTCCTAAGTGTCAAGCATTGGCAAGCAGTTAAGTGCATCTTTCGTTACATGAGTGGTACCTAACTACTTGGGTTGATTGATCCCAAGAGGGGATCATTGCCGCTAGATTTACATGCTGTTCTTGAATCTAACTAGGTTGGTTGCTATGACACTTGTGTGTCCACAAGTGGTTTTTGCTTCATGCTTGGTAGCTCATGCATATGTTGGTTGAGCAAGAAGTAGCCTACTGTGGCCACTTCTAGTTGTGAGGTTGAGTATGGGGTAGCTTTCACAGTGACTATTGAGTGTGTCTAGCTCATATGCCTTTTGGCTGATTTGGGTGTTGGTCAGTCTTCTGCAACCACCATCTTCATTGACAGTCACAATGCATTGGCGGTTGCAAGGAACCTTGTGTTCCATGCTCGCACAAAGAACATTGAGGTGCATTATCATTATGTTAGGGAGAGGTTCTCTATTGGGGAGATTAGTTTGGTATGTGTGCCCACACAGGATAACATTGTAGATCTTTTCACAAAAGCTCTACCTCATGAGACGTTTGAAGCTTTTTGCAAAGATTCGGGCTTAATTCTTTTTGTGGATTGATCTCTTTCCACATTGGCACTTCCTTATACATGAGTGCAAGCTCCTTGTTCACCACATCACTCCCAAGGGGGATTTGTTCACATATCTTGGTGGTGATGTGTGTGAACATACTTATGACTATCAGGGTAGTTTTTTCCATCTACATGTAGTTCCAAGAATGTCAAACATGTAGATGGAACTACAGGGGAAGATAAGACTCCTTAAAAAGCATTGCATAAGCGGCATCCCAAAAAAAAACCCAAACAAATGAATCGGGGTCGTCACATATGCCATGCTTAGCATCGCTTATACAACACTTATGCCATGCATCGCTATGAGTGTCAAAGCCTAGCAAAACTTATAGAGATGTGGGTAAATTTCTTGTGATGTTTTGGCATCGCATTAGCGACGGTAGAGGAATTGAAAAAAAAAACTTTTTCCCGGCACATTTGTGTCGGGATCAAGCTCTGCAACCAACGAGCGACCCCCAAAGAGCAAAGATCAAAGAGCGAGCAAGTGACCGAGGTACACATGCATATATGCACACATACATACACAAATATGCATACAAACACATGCATACACACATGCACCTACATACACACATATGCATACACACATGTACATACACATATATACACATATACACAGATACATACACATACATACACACATATACATACACACATATACATACACACATATACATACACACATATACATACACACATATACACACACACATACATACACACGTATACACAAACATACACACATATACACACACATACAAACATATATACACACATATACATACACATATATACACACACATACAAGCACATGCATACATACACACATATACATGCACACATACACATATATACACATATACATACACGTATACATATATATACACATATACACACACATATACATACAAACATATACACACACATATACACGCACATACATACACACACACACATATATACACACACATATACATACATATATACATACATATATACACATATACACACATATACACACACACATTCATACACACATACATACACACATATACATACACACATATAAACACATACATACACACATATACACACACATAGATACACACATATACACAAACATACACACACATACACACATATACACACAAATATATACACACATATACATAGACATATATACACACACACATATATATGCACACATACATACACACATATACCTACACATAAATACACATATACACACACACATATATATATATATATATATATATACATATACACACACACCATTTACATATAAACATATGCACACACACATACATACACACATATACACACACATACATACATACATATATACACATATACACACATATATACACATACATACATACACACATATACACATATACACACACATACATACACAAATATACACATATACACACACATACACATACACACATATATGCATACACACACATACACATACACACACATATGCATACACACACATACACATAGACATACAAATACTTGCATATATACATACATACACATAGAAACACACAGATACACTAACATGCATACACACATATGCTTACACACACATACATACACACACATGCATACATACATATGCACATATACACACATAAACACACTATAAAAATGCATGCATACACACACACATACAAACACATGTATACACACGCATGCATACACACACATACATACACACATATGCACACACTAACATACTATACAAATACATGCATACACACACATGCATACATTATAAATACATATGCATACACACACATACACACATATAAATACACACACATATACATACACCCACATATACATACACACACATAGAGACATACACATACACACACAGAGAGAGACACACATACACACATATACACATGCATACACACAAATGTAAATACATATACACATATGAAAACACACATACACACACATTATACATACATATGCATACACACATACACATGTATACATACACATACATACATACATGTATACACACACATACATACATACATGTATACACACACATACACATACTATACATGCATGTGCATACACACACGTATACATATACACACATAGATACATACACCTAAATATACATACACACACATAGAACAACACACATACACATATACACACATAGAGACACACACATGCACATACACACACATATATACATATGCATAAATAATGCACATGCATATGCATACATACATACATACATGCATACACACATATACACACCCACATACACATATACACACATAAATACACTCACATACACACCTACATGTACATACACACACATATACATACATATATACATATACATACACATACACATACATGCACCCATATACACACACATACATATACACACATATATGCATACACACACATACACATACACATATATATACTTGCACATACACACATATACATACATATACATATAGATACACCCACATTACACACACAAAGATACACACATACACATACACACACATAGAGACACACACATACACGTGCATACACACAAACGTACACACATATACATATATAAAACCACACATACACTCACTACATATACATATGCATACACACACATACACATGTATACATACATGTATACACACATACATATATATACACATGTATACATACAAACACACACTATACATACATATGCATACACACACATACACATACACATATAGATATTCGCACATACACACATATACACACACACACATATAGATACACCCACATTACACACATAGAGATGCACACATACACATGCACACACACACATAGAGACACACATACACATGCATACACACAAAGATACACAAATAAAAACACACATACACTCACTACACATACATATGCATACAAACACATACACATGTATACATACATGTATAAAACACATGTACATATGTATACACGTATACATACACACACACACTATACATACATATGCATACACACACATACACATACACATATAGATACTTGCACATACACACGTATACATACACACACATATACATACACCCATATTACACACACATAGAGACACACATATACACATATACACACACATTGAGATGCACATATACACACACATACACATGCATAAACACAAATGTAGACACATATACACATAAAAACACACACATAGATACATACACCAACATATACATACACACACATAGAGACACACATGGATACATACATCCACATATACATGCACACACATAGAGACACACATGTACACATACGCTTTCGGGAAGTTGCGGACATATGGCTGGTGGATTAGTCAGCCTCTAGATCCCTCGACACATGCAGGGTGTTTGAGACATCTTAGGGTTTTTAGGTATATTTTTCTTTAGTCTAAGGTAAAAGAAATTCTAAATTACTGAAAAATCTACGAAATGTCAAGTAGGTAATTGTAGCACTTTAAACTTCTAAGAACCGTAAGGCTGAGCTGCTCTATATCTTTCAACAGCTTCTTGAGGTGTAGGTAATATCAAAGTTTCCTCAGTTATATTTTCTTTTATAATTTCGTCTTCTTGGATTTCTAAATGATTAGGTTGCGAACGTCTAATTAATGGTGGTGGAAATGAATTATCTTGAGGATCACTAGATGCAATAAAAAATAATGCTATAAATCTATTAAGACAATAATCATGGGATATTGAAATTAAAGATTCGTGTGTAGTAATATTCTTAACTACTTCTACTTCCACTTCTAAAGGTGTGTTATTTTCAGATTCAATTGTATTTTCAGATGTCATTGACAATAAAGATAATGAAAATTGAAATTTGAATAAATGCTAATGAAAATAATTGGTGAATACAATGATCAATAATATAATTTATCTAAAAGGTTACTAAAACTAGTGAATCCTATACAAAATCTTAATCTAGATAAGTTCTATGGGTTTAAATCAAATAACTGATCTTTGGATTGTTGAATTCGTCTCTTTTGTTTGTAATGCTCCTCGGTTCTTTTTCATTTGATGTCTGCAAGAAACATTAGCAAATATTAGTAATGTTACAAAAATCATAAAATTAAAGGACATAATTCACTTAACATTTGCATATATATGCATATGTTTATGTAAACACTAAAACATTTAAATACAATTTAATACATACTTATACTAATCCAGTTACTCTTATTCATGTTATCACACTTGATCATACTCACATGCATATACAAATATGCTAACACATTTACTAACCATTTTTATACTAACATACTTTTGGAAAGTCACTAACTCATATATGAATTAATCATGCTCATCCATTCTTATATGTCCCTAACAAGTCTACTCACTCTCATATTTACTCATGTTTGTATTCATTCTTCCAATCATACCCATACATGCTAATCATTCATACACTCATGTATGCTAACATAAGCTAATACAAACATTTATCATACACATATACTTGTTTCATGCATACACTTCTCATACTTATACACCCCAACATATTAATGTATGACATGCACATATTAAGCACATTCATGCACTATAATACGTTCATTTTTATTATATCTATACTTGCTTATATATCCAAACTTATATAGGCTTAAGCTTGGATACACATGCATTTATATTCATATATATATAATACATATCTATGCATACCTATATCATGTGTATATGATCATGCACATATGCAGAGTCATCTCATAGCTTTGTTATACTGCGAAGCCATGACAGACATGCGAGTCTAAAGATTGTGAGCTCCAAATAGACACAACAACAATCAAATCAAAAAGAAAATAAGAACTAAACTGCTCGAGATATCGTTAAATGAGAAGCTGGTCGAAAATTTGGAAGGAATGAAACGAGGTGCTCTACGCTAATCTTTGTGTTTCTCTCTCTAGTGATGCGCAACCAAATGGATGCTTTTCTCTCACACGGAATCTGCCTATCTCTCCCTCTCCACTTTAGCGTGAATAGTTCTCTCCCCTTCATAGTGTCTACCGCCAAAGGAAAACAGAAAGAGTAGGTAGAGGGAATCATCTGGACAAGCTCTCTTCTAGTCTGCAAATCAAGGAAAAGATCGAGCAATGGTGTCCTCATGCACGGAGCAGCGAAAAGAGGGAAAGAAATCCAATTTCTCTCTCTGAAAATCTTCAACACGTGAATCTTTTCCCGTGCAATTTTTCTATCATGCGCATTTCTCTTTATCTCTGCATTCTAAGCATGACCGCACGATCTGCAGCCACTATCCTTTTGTTTAGGTGTGAAAAAGAACCGTGTACATCTCTGATATGGCCATTGTATCCATGAAACATATTGATATGCCAAAGCCTGACCTAGCTTCGATGAAGCTCCAGTTATGGCTAAGATCTTGCCCCGTACATTCTCCTTAAGGACAACTTTAAACAAGCGCTGGCCTGTACTTCGCATGATGAGTGTAGGCCACAGCACAAGGACCACACACAAGCTATCCGGGGGTATAACCAGGTTGAGGAACCTCTGCAATAAATACATGGCCTCCGCGCAATGGCAAGAATGAACCTAGTTCTCTGAGCATCTCCCTTGTCTCTCCCTCTCGATGAAGTACTTATGCTCATAACCTGTGCGCACAATATGCTCTCCTTCACTAACTCTCTCACGATTTAATCCCTACATCAATCTAAAGCGCAATCCTAAAATCTCTCTCTCTCTTCACATCTGTTTCTGTCATCTGCAAATCTTTAGAATAGGAGCCGCATGCACACTCAATCTCTCTCTTCGAAGACAAATAGCAAACTAAAGCTAAGCATAATGAAGACATCAGAAAAAAAGAAGACAAACGAGAATGAGTACCTGCAAGAAACATTAGAAAAAACTGGAACTCATCACACAAATATATATTCACAAAAGTCAAATTCTTACCACTCTTTTTGAACTTGCTTTAATTTCTCATCCTCACTTTTGCCCACACATCTCAACCACACTTTATTTAACTTTCTTCACACAACTTACTTTCTCCTCTCTTTTGATCTACACTAATTCTCACCATTCTTTTCTTTAACCATCTTTATTCCCTTTAAGTGCATATCTATTATGATCCACTCCTTAAATCACTTTAATTCCACATCTTATATAAACCATTCTTTAAATTCATACTTACACACACCACTAGTTAATTATCCATTTAATTTATCATTTTCAATTTAATTATCCTAATTTTTCATAATTAAATAAATCATTTAATTTAAACTTAGTTTAAGGTTTTAATTAATTAATACCTTAGTATTAAAATTCACACACACTACTAAGGTAACTAATTAAATCATATTTTAATTTTTAATACATAAATATTTAATGTATTTAAATAACAATTATTCTAACCCTTTAAATATACTAAAACCCTAGAATACCTACTTGAAATCCTTCAAAAACCCATTGAAACCCTTTGGAAATTAATTAAAAACCTAGTTAAACCCTATCATTGTAAGAAGTCGAGAATGACATGCCTGGGACTCACCTCCCGGCCTATTTATAGCCCTTGCCTAGTCACCATCTAGAGTTCTCTCTAAGGTTCCTCTACTCATCTGGCCATCATGAGTAGGTACCTCGTATGATTTCTCTGGGTTTTGGTCTTGGCTATCCCCCGAGCAAGGAACTTCTCGTTCCTCCAAGCATGTACATCTCTGGAATATAACACTCTCTCCCCCTTCTAAAGATCATTGTCCTCAATGATATAGAAGGAGCTCTAAGCTGGGAATCAAAATCTGTGATTCCAAATAATAAGAGTAGAGTGTGCTAGGTGTCTAAAATACTAGATGCTCAAAAAGTAGAAAACTAGTCTCTGTACTCTATATCTAGCATTTCCATCAACAAATAGTAGTCCTTGCCTTGGGCATACTGTAGGAATCCCTCTGAGGCCCAATGAGTCCATATGTGCGCAGCATAAGTACTCGGAATATCCTCGGACTCCTTATGCCTAGACCTTGACCACTAACTTGTGATGGCTTGTCACCTGTAGAGACCTAGGCAGCTTGCCTTTATCTCCCTGAAATACCCACTGACAACTGGTATATGGTACAATCATGCAAAATCACTTACTCCACTGGAGTAATAAAATACTATGCTCATCTAAACTAATCTGACTATGTCCAACTCTCTGTGGAAGAATACTAAAAAGAAATGGAAATCTTTTCCAAGTAGTATTTAATCTCTAAGCTCAAGTAAATCTGCTTTATTTACTATCTCTATGCTCGAGTAAATCTACTTGATTTACCTACTGTAATGAAAATGAAACTCAAGAAAATCTCATCACGATCCAAACTATGAATCCAACATGACAACATATCAACGATCCAAACTATGGACCAAAATCTCAATCAGTCATATCCAATCTATGGATCCAAATCTCCATCTTTCATATATGATAATCCAAACTATGGATTAAAATCTTTCCCATACAAAGTAAATTCTAATCCACTCTCTGGAATCAAGTCCATCATGCCACGTGAAGACGTGCTAAAAAAAGTCTAGCAACTAGTGGAACTACCACCGCCTTCTCAATAATAACATGCAAGATGTTCCAAGTGGATGAAACTTGCTTTATCCATGAGCACCATCTGATCATCACTATGATCAAATCATTCCTAACTAGGAATAAGGTGTCTCAAGTAAACTATTGTAATAATATGGCACTCCCAGATATAATGAGAACTATAATATGAGTCCACTAGACATACTGAAAAATGGTAAGTAGATGTGTGCACACTCATAGCCCACTAGGCTAAGCATCTAGCTCACCTCATACACACTATGTATGAACCATGGCCTATTCTCAGGCATATCAAATAAAGTAGTACGTACTCTGTGAATTTCTTCTCAATGCAATTGCCTATTCATAGTTCTTATGTGCAAACCTTGCCTTTCCGCTTCTAGGCTACTTACCTACGGACTTGCCTTGTTTGCGATCACATACAGAGTGACTGTCTCAACTGCCCCTCTGTTGTCTAATAATAAGATGATACCATAAGATCATATAAATGGACTCCAAATCATATCAAAATATAATCTCTGAGACTTCTCTCCCATACCATCTGTCCTACACCTAGGTAGAATACAAAGTTTGATGTCCCATACCACCAACTTTATACTCCACATAGATGCGTGTATGAGATTAAAGTCGAACACTTCTCTCAAAAATGATAAGAATAACTCGGTGAGTACTCACAACCTTAAATAATATAATGAAATCATGAAGTGTTCCTGAAGTGTTTCCTTCCCTCGATGGAAAGAACAGAGTCATTCCTATGACTCTCTCACTCATAACTGTTTGTAACATCAACTCATCTTGAGTTAAGAATTGAGAAATTATTTAGTAAATCAACTCAACTAAAATGAACTAAGAGAACCAATCACCTCTAGGTGACATGGTCTGTGTTCATTTCACAAATTCCAGAGCCTGCACTTTCATGTGCAGAGATTATTTGACCTATCAAATGATCTCTAAAAATAATGAAATTTGATATGCACAAAGTGTGTTGGAGCAAGTCTATGACAAGCCTAAGTATTGGCTTGAGTCCCACAAAGTCATAGAAAAAGCCTTAAAATGAAGACTATGTAAAGTTCACTTGTGAACTACCTCTTGTAACTTTTGAAGAGTTTACTTAATGTAAAAGTGAAAGAATCTTAAGTGGTTTAGTCCACTTGATCAAGAATTGAAAGAGGAGCCACGAATTCGTGATTTATGGTAGGTAGAGAATCAAATCAATCATTGATTGATTGGAGAGTGATTGAGGGAAGTTAGCCTCCCAAACTCAACTATAAATAGATGGCAGTTTTAGTCGTGGTTAGAGAGACCTATGTGAAGACCTCCAAGAGCTGAGCTTTATGCCATATCAAGGTGTGATTACAAGGCACACATATGTATCAGTAAGTCATTGTATTGTACAAGAAATATACTTTCATTTTCATGATTATTTGAGTTCATCTTTCCATGTTCTTGTGAAGTGTACTACTCACTGCCATTACTCTCAGTTTTTCTCAGTCAGCTTGCAAAGATGTTTTCTCTGAGCTTGGTGCATCATTTTCAGTTATTTAACTTGGTAACGTTAGCTCTATAAGTCTACTATATGCTCACAAATTTTCATGTCATTTGGATGTTGCAATCTTCAGTTATGGTTAGTTGAAGTCAACAGTGTCTGTGCATTTTCACTTCTCTGTCAGGTACCCGACTTTTTCACTCATCTTGTCAGAGGTGTTTCTCAGTGGTTACTTATCAAAATTCAGTGATTTAAAGCTTGTTGGATTTAGCTTACTGTTTAGTATAACCATACAAATTTTCATAATCATTGGAAGCCTACATTTTGAGTTATGTTGATTTTTCGGCTCACTGGTCTCAAACTGTAGCAGCCCGTGAAAATCGGGATGATGTCATCACTTGTTAAAACTCATTCTCAGTGTGTGGTTTATTATTTTTGATGAAATTACTCTTGAAAGTTAGCTCTTTAAGCTACCTAGACTTCCCCAAGAGGAATTGAGCTAATTGTTGTTGTGCTCAGAGAATTATGTAAAACACTGGACAGGTGTATGAACCAAGAATAGCAAGTTTTCATCTCTGAGCTAACTCCAACTTATCTGTTTTGATCTATCTTTTTGAGAGTCATCTTCCAAGGTACATAGGGTGTCTAATACATCCATTGGCAAGCTAAAAGGGCCCACCATCTACTCCTGGAGTTCATTTGGCTGGTGTAGATCAAGGATTTTGCAACACCTCTTCATCTTCAAACACATACTTATCCATCTCTTCACAGTGGTATCAGAGCAAGGTTGGACAACATGGCAGATGGATTTCCTTCATCAATTGACAAATTGGACAGAGGTAACTACTCAGCTTGGTCATTAAGGATGGAAGCTTATCTCCAAGGTAGAAGTTTATATGGTTATGTGGCTGGAGATGAAGTTATGCCAAGTTTCAGGAACAAAAGTCAACCAACACAAGAAGAGCAAGAAAGATTGAGCACATGGTGCTCCAAGGATGCACTTGCAAGGTCTTACCTCCTCAACTCTATCTCAGATTTTTTTGTTGCCTCACATTAGAAGTTGTAAGACATCTCAAGAAGTGTGGGATGCACTTGAAGCTTTCTTTTCTTCAAGTACTAAAGCTAGGAAGCATCAACTATGGCTTGATTTCACAACTCTCAAGAAGGCTCCCAAACAAAATGTGACTGATTTTGTCACAAAGCTCAAGGACATAGCAGATCAGTTGGGAAGCATTGGAGAGGTAATAGATGAAGAGCAAATTATAAGGCAGGTCATCAATGGCTTGAAGGCAGATGACAAGTGGGAAGCATTCACCACAGCTATGGATTTGTACATGGACATGCATGTACCTGATTTCAACACACTCATTGGACAACTAGGAAGCTCTAAAGGTAATCAATCTTTAGCTTTATACACGGATAAAAGCAAGTCTAAAGATAACAAAGGAAAGGCAAAGAAAGTGGATGATGAAGCAGGTACATATCAAGCTAACTATGCAGGTAGAGGAAGACATGGCAGAGGTAGAGGAAGAGGAGGTAGACAAGGCAGGGGGAGATCCCAAGGCTCCAAATCATGTTCTATTTGTGGATTAACTAATCATACAACTGAAAATTGCTTTAGGAATTCCAGGAATCAAAGAGGTAGAGGATACAATAGAGGAAGTTATGGCTACTCAAGAGGAAGGTTCAACAACTACCATGGCAACTACAACAACTACAATCATTCAAACTATCAAGGAGGCTACAAAGGAAGGAGAGACTACAATAACTACATAGAAGACTCAAACAAAGAGGATTCATTATTGATCATGAACATGGCTATGCCACAAGGTAAATTTGATGAGCATGTTTTCTACATAGATTCAGGTTGTTCAAATCATGTGGCAGGAAATGTGGCACTCCTATCAGATTTAGAAGATCCAAGGAATAAGCATGAGGTACAAACAAGAGATGATACAAAACATCCTGTGGAGAAAATAGGCAATGTCAAAGCACCTGATGGAAACATCAACCTACTCAGTAAGGTACTCTATGTCCCTACCATTACAAAGAATTTGATAAGTGTTGGGCAAATAGTAGAGAAAGGGTTGCAAGTCAGGTTCACAAAAGCAAGAGCATTTGTTGAAGATCCAAGTCAAGGATTCAAAAGAATTGCAAAAGGTGAAAAGACAGGTAGATTGTTCACATTTGAATTACAGGACACTAGAAACATTGCTCTCTTTAATTATGGTAGTCAGACACTCACAGAATTGGAAGTATGGCACAAAAGGTTAGCACATATTGGTGAAAGGTCATTAAAGAAAATTTGCAGGGACCAAAGTGTACTTGGACTCCCTAACTTGTCAAAACAACATATGATTTATAAGTGTAGTGCATGTCAATTTGGAAAGTCTCACAGGTTACCATTCATGAAGAAAGGTTATATGCATGGAGATCTCTTAGAGTTGGTTCATACAGATGTATGGGGACCTAGCAAGGAAGCTTCAATATCTGGATCAAGGTATTATGTTTCCTTTATTGATGATTGCAGCAGATGGACTATCCTATTCTTTATGAAACACAAAGATGAATTTTTTTCATGTTTCAAAAGATATTTGGCTCTTGTGGAGAATCAAACAGGTAAATCACTAAAAAGGCTAAGGTCAGATGGAGGGGGAGAATACTTCTCCCATGAGTTTGATTTTTTTCTTCAAGAAAGAGGAATCAAAAGAGAGGTAACTACTACAAGGTACACTCCTGAGCAAAATGGAGTGGCAGAAAGGAGGAATAGGACAATTGTTGAAGCTGCAAGGTCTATGTTAAGTGAAAAGCATTTACCTAATTACTTATGGGCTGAGGCTGTATCTACAGCCACTTACTTGATTAACAGGTTGCCTTCAAAATCTCTTGATGGGATGACTCCATATGAGGCTTGGAATGGAAGAAGACCAAGCTTAGATCATTGTAAAATTTTTGGATGTATTGCTTTTGCTCATGTTCCTTCACAGGTTAGAGGCAAGATGGATCCAAAGGCAGAAAGGTGTGTATTTATTGGATATGACAACAATCAAAAGGGCTACAGGTTATACAACCCTACCAACAAAGGATTCTTGGTAAGTAGAGATGTAGTTTTTGATGAGAACAATTCATGGTATGAAGATTCATGCAGGAAGGTCAATTTACCATATAATCTTGAAGAAGATTTTCCAAAGCTTGGTAGAGAACAACCAAAGATTGAAGAACAAGACACCTCAGAGGATGATGAAGAATCTTAAATGGAAAAGATCAAAGCATGGAAGTCTAAAGGTAAAGCAAAATTGCAGGAACTTGGACATGAGGCAGAATCATCACATCATGGCCTAAGAAGATCTATGAGGGAAAAGAAAAAACCAGAAAGGTATGGGTTTGACACCTCATTAGTAACTAAACATTCTATCTACATAGCACAGGACATAAACCAAGAGGAGCCATCATCATTTGAAGAGGCCAAAGCAAAAACAGAATGGAAGCATGCAATGAAGGAAGAGATCGAAGCACTTGAGGAAAACAACACTTGGGATTTGGTGCCCAAGACTTCATCCATGAAGGTAATAGGCTCAAGATGGGTCTATAAACTCAAGAAGAATTCTGATGGTTCCATTAACAGGTATAAGGCAAGGCTTGTAGCAAAAGGCTTTGCACAAACTCAGGGAATTGATTATGAGGAGACCTTCTCTCCTGTGGCAAAGATGCCTACTATTAGGGTTTTGCTTAGTATTGCCTCTTCCAAGAATTGGAAGATACTTCAACTAGATGTAAACAATGCATTTTTGAATGGTTGGATAACAGAAGAGGTATATATGGCACAACCACCTGGTTTTGAGAATCAAGTTTATCTTGATTATGTGTGTAAACTTAACAAAGCATTGTATGGTCTCAAGCAAGCTCCAAGAGCTTGGAATTTCAGGCTTGTTTCATTCTTGCAGGACAAAGGCTTTCAACCAAGCAAGGCAGATCCTTCACTCTTTATTAAAAAGAGTAATTCCGAGGTCATCTACCTATGTGTATATGTAGATGATATTATATTGACAGGAAATGATGCAGATGGTATGAAGAAGATCAAAGATCAGATGAGAGAAGAGTTCAAGATAAGTGATTTGGGTTCACTTACCTACTTCCTAGGTTTGGAAGTTGTCTACAAAGATCATGGTTTGTTTCTCACTCAAAGAAAGTACATTAAGGACATGTTGGCAAAATTCAAGATCCAAGATTGTAAGATTGCAGGTACTCCAATGGAGGTCAATCACAAATTGAGCTCACATGAAGGTGAACTCATAGAGGACATCACATCATATCAAAGTCTAGTGGGTAGTCTCAATTATGCCACATTGACAAGAGTAGATATATGTTACAGTGTGAGTGTGCTAAGTCAATTTATGCACACACCAAGGAAACCACATATGGATGCTGCCAAAAGGATTCTCAAGTATCTCAAAGGAACCATAAATGAAGGACTTTATTATCCTTATGTATCTGATTTAGGTTTGAAGCTATTTTCTGATGCAGATTGGGCTGGCTCCAAGGAAGATAGAAGGAGCACTTCACGTTATCTTACCTTTGCAGGTTCAAAGCTTATTTCATGGTCATCCAAGAAGCAACCCACAGTTGCTCTCTCTTCTACTGAAGCTGAATATAGAGGTCTTGCCATAGCTACACAAGAAGCTATGTGGATGAAGACATTATTCAAAGATCTTGGATTGGAGTTTGGAACTCCAACTATTTTTGGTGACAATATGAGTTCTATTCATTTGGCTACTAATCCTATTTTTCATGCAAGGACTAAACATATTGAAGTTCATTATCACTATGTACAAGAGAAGGTTCTAAGCAAAGAGATTCAAATATCATATGTGTCCACTCATCAACAATGTGCAGATATTCTAACCAAAGCATTCGATGGTACAAAGCTTTGCAAATTCAAGGCTATGATTGGTTTGCAGGTAATCTTGGAAGATTGAAGACCTCAAGCATACTTGGCTTGAGGGGGAGCTGTTGGAGCAAGTCTATGACAAGCCTAAGTATTGGCTTGAGTCCCACAAATTCATAGAAAAAGCCTTAAAATGAAGACTATGTAAAGTTCACTTGTGAACTACCTCTTGTAACTTTTGAAGAGTTTACTTAATGTAAAAGTGAAAGAATCTTAAGTGGTTGAGTCCACTTGATCAAGAATGGAAAGAGGAGCCACGAATTCATGATTTGTGGTAGGTAGAGAATCAAATCAATCATTGATTGATTGGAGAGTGATTGAGGGAAGTTAGCCTCCCAAACTCAACTATAAATAGATGGCAGTTTTAGTCGCAGTTAGAGAGACCTATGTGAAGACCTCCAAGAGCTGAGCTTTATGCCATATCAAGGTGTGATTACAAGGCACACATATGTATCAGTAAGTCATTGTATTGTACAAGCAATATACTTTCATTTTCATGATTATTTGAGTTCATCTTTCCATGTTCTTGTGAAGTGTACTACTCACTGCCATTACTCTCAGTTTTTCTCAGTCAGCTTGCAGAGATGTTTTCTCTGAGCTTGGTGCATCCTTTTCCGTTATTTCACTTGGTAAAGTTAGCTCTATAAGTCTACTATATGCTCACAAATTTTCATGTCATTTGGATGTTGCAATCTTCAGTTATCTTCAGTTGAAGTCAATAGTGTCTGTGCATTTTCACTTCTCTATCAGGTACCCGACTTTTTCACTCATCTTGTCAGAGGTGTTTCTCAGTGGTTACTTATCCAAATTTAGTGATTTAATGCTTCTTGGATTCAGCGTACTGTCTAGTATAACCATACAAATTTTCATAATCATTGAATTCCTACATTTTGAGTTATGTTGATTTTTCTGCTCACTAGTCTCAAACTATGGCAGCCTGTGAAAATCGGGATGATGTCATCACTTGTTAAAAATCATTCTCAGTGTGTGGTTTATTATTTTTGATGAAATTACTCTTGAAAGTTAGCTCTTTAAGCTACCTAGACTTCCCCAAGAGGAATTAAGCTAATTGCTGTTGTGCTCAGAGAATTATGTAAAACACTGGACAGGTGTATGAACCAAGAATAGCAAGTTTTCATCTCTGAGCTAACTCCAACTTATCTGTTTTGATCTATCTTTTTGAGAATGATCTTCCAAGGTACATAGGGTGTCTAATACATCCATTGGCAAGCTAAAAGGGCCCACCATCTACTCCTGGAGTTCATTTGGATGGTGTAGATCAAGGATTTTGCAACACCTCTTCATCTTCAAACACATACTTATCCATCTCTTCACAAAGTGCATCTATCAAAATTTCATCTCCAACAAAAATCACTTAAAGAAAATCTTAAGAGCTACTTGCCCTCCAAATTTCAATAAATTTTGGCATTCCCACAAAGAGTAGCATCCAAATCTCTATGAGGCTGCTACCTCACTACTATTTGCTCGATCATTTTTTTCAAATTTAAAAATGACGAGACATGGTAATCCTTATGATTAAACAAACTTATTCATTATCTCGGATGGATTATTTCATGGAGATATATCCATGCATATAATGATCATCTAGATCAATGCAAACCAAATTAACCATCCAAATTGTCTCGTTGAAAAAATAAACTCTTTACATATTATCCACCTTTTAATGAAAGTGAATATCTATGGACGTCATTCTATCCTTGTGCTTCTTGCACAATCATTAATCTCATCACAACTAATCATATACAAGCACTTAATACTTGTATTGATGATCATATCCATAGCACACTTGTGCGGACTTGGGATAAACTTCTATATTAAGTACATAGATTCGCATGAAGAACAATTCATGTGCTCATGCGTTACTAGATGCAAACACATATTAGTTTCTCTTAACATACATACCTTATCTTTCACTTTCTAAAGGCATAATTAGCCTATGCCTGGTACCTCGATCACATACCTCATGCTCACGCTAACCAGTCATGGTGATACATAAAAGTAATCTTCTATAAACAGAAAATGCATCATGCATTTCAACTTTCTAACAATCATATTGTCTATGCATACATGCATTCACTCATGCATTTTATTCTCTACTTCAATAAAATTATATGCTTTTCGCTATGCTGACAGAAGACTTCCTCTCTCACACAACACAAGATCACTCTAGTTCTCACATGGCATATAACGCCATGTGGCTACAAAATTTCCAATAGCATTTTGTCAGGAAAAATGAAGCCTGAAAAAAAAAATAATATTCTTTACAATGATAGGCATCAGCCTAGTGGTTGGCAAACCACTCTCTTTACTCCAGAAACCTGCAAATAAGAAACTTTTGCCAAAATGTGTTGTTGGGCACTACACGCCCTCATAACCATGTCTTTTTTTTTTGTCTTCAATGCCTACAAAAGATTCTAAAACACACAAAAAACAACGTGTGCATGCTTTTATGAATCAACATAAGTTAGTTTAGCTTCATGTGCATAAATGAATTCATGTAAAAGACTAGCTTTCATGCACATTCCAATATTGATTTCATAAAACTAGAAGAGAATACAATGCAAAATTATAAATTTTGATGCAAGGAGTAAGCAAATGAATTTTTTTGAGAGAAAAAATATGATGCAAATGTATGAAAAGCAATTCATTCTTATCCAAAATGGTTCAAAATATGGTTAAAAACTCCTAGTTATCATAATTGAATACTCAATTCACTCAAAAAAATTTTCTCGATAGTCAACAGCCATCTAAAAGCTTGTGCAGAGATGGCTTCCAATGGTCCAAATATGACTTAAAGAAAGTTCTTGAAGTCTAGACTATACCAAGTTAAATTTCTTGATTTGGACATTCTATGAGGAAGTTATGGCCAAAACAATGGAGCTACGTGAGTGGGCAGCATACCTCTTGAAATGATATGCAGAGAATTAAATTCTCTCTACAGGTGGTTTTTGATTGTCCGGTGTAGCTTCCAACCACTCATTGAAAAGCCCTTCAAGTCTAGTTTCTATTCCAAGTGAAATCATCCAATTTGGATATCATATGAGAGAGTTACGGCCATTTAAGTGAAGATAGGTATGCTAATCTTACTTTTTTTTGTCTTACTTTTTATTTCTCTCTCTTTCTTTACTCTTCTCTCTCTCTCTAATCTTCTCATTATCTCTCTATTCTTCACTTTCATCTTCTCTCTTTCACTTTTTTTTTCATCCATATTCTTTTATCTCTTTATCTCTACCTCTCTTTTTCCACCTTTTTCTCCATCTCTCTCTCTCTTGCCATCTCTTTCTTTTTCTTTATCTCTCTTGGCTTCTCTCTTTCTATCTCTCTCTTTTGTCCTTCTCTTCCTCCTCTTTCTTCCTTTCTCTTTCTTTCCTTCTTCCCTTTTTCCTTCTCTCTTTTCTTCTTTTCTTTCTCCTTCTCTTTCTTTCTTTCTCCTTCTTCTCTTTCTCTTTCATTCTCTTTCCCCTTCTCTTTTGTTCTTTCTCTTTCTTTCTATCTCTACTTCTTCTTTTTCTCTCTACTTTTCTCTTTCTTTCTTCTCCTTATTTGTTTCTCTCTCTTTACTTCTTCTCTCTTCTATTTTTCTCTTATCTCTTTTAGCTTCTCTGTTTGTTGACCGTGCGTAGCAGAGTTTTGAGATGGTAATAAAATAGTGTAGTTGTAGTCAACGAAGTTGATGTGGCTTAGTGGTTAGAACATTCACCTCCTTCTTGGAGGTCAGGGGTTCAAATCCTACCTGACGCGCAACCACCTGATCCATCTAGTTGTAAATACTTACCTGAGATGAGGGCGACGCTTTGTGCGCAGGCCAAAAATCCCTTTTTTTGTTTTCCATCTCGCTCCACGAGCTGCATGCGCTTGGAGAAGACGTGCTCATCAAGACCTTCCTTCGAGCTCACCATCCTCGGTTGTCTTTTCTCAGCACGAAGATGATGAAGATGTTCGAAAATAGCATGGAAGCTTTCCCTTCTTCTTCATCTCCATTAAGCTCTTTCTCGCCCAAGGTCTCTCTCTCTCCCTCGAGCTCTGATACCAAATGTAAGAAGTCGAGAATGACATGCCTGGGACTCACCTCCCATCCTATTTATAGCCCTTGCCTAGTCACCATCTAGAGTTCTCTCTAAGGTTCCTCTACTCATCTGGCCATCATGAGTAGGTACCTCGTATGAACTCTCTGGCTTTTGGCCTTGGCTATCCCCCGAGCAAGGAACTTCTCATTCCTCCAAGCATGTACATCTCTAGAATATAACAATCATTAACCAAAAAAATAGTGCACCTAACTTAAATACATATGAATAAATGTAAACCTAGGGTTTTAAACCCATGATTCAATACTTTATTGACCTAAACACACATTATACGAGAAGTTTAGGGTAAACCATAATATGAACTTTTGTTTTCTTCATCCATTTGATCCTGCAAATACTTAACAAGAGTTTAGTTCCAAGCAAAAACATTGTAATAATGAGATTAGAATTGACCAATAAACATTTTTTAATTTTCTTGGTCGTCAACGGGAAGGTTGAAAACTTTCCGACATTCGCCCCCACCAAACCTGCACATCGTCCTCGATGGGCCAGACCTGCAGATCATAGAAGGCAATATCAAATTCTTTTGAAAATTATTCATGACTCAAATGCAAATAGTCTATAAAAAATGCTTCTATCATTAGTACATCTTCTGATAGCAAAGAAAACTTATAAAATTATGTAAGCTTGAATTTCAACCTTTTCGTTCAATGCATGAGTTGGAAAACAGGTTTTAGAAAGAAACTATAGAAGTCATTCAAATAGTGTTGGTACTAACTCTTCTATTAACTCTGTTCATAAGTAAAGCATATGTTATATAAGCCTTCTATCCTCATCTCCTAGCCACTTGCCATTAAGATACAAAAAAACTAATTCCCCTCTAGCATACATCCGCCTTATATAGCCTGCTTTTCAATTCAGAAGGGATTTCAAGACCACAACTGATTCATTGAAATCATTTGATTTTTCTTTCATCTCTTTTTTTATCATAATTTTTCTTTTTGTCATTTTTCCTCTTTTCATATGCAGCAACCATTAATGTACTGCTTTCAATTTTTCTTCGAAACTTTTTTGATGAAGGGGAAAGGCTTAACCCCTAATCAGAGCAAAGGATCTAGAGGTAAGCTAAAGCGGGAACTAGGATCTCTTTAGCTAAATGGGTCAGATTTAAGGAAGTTTACCTATATAAAACAAGCCTACTTCTACTAGGAGTTGCAAGTTAAGGGTTCCCTCATCTATTCATATGACGGCCATAGGTCTCTAATCCCTATCTTCTCTTCAAGCACGTTCCTACTTCAGTGTAAATTCTACTTTTCATAATTTTAAGAAGTTTCTTAACCTATCTGAAAAATGTACATATCTTATCATGAAATGCAAGAAAAAACAAAACTTAAAACATTAATCAGGTTTAGAACTGTTTCACCTGATCGATATAGAATTCTTCTTCAACATTGCCTTTCATCCAAATATCGCTTTGATTGCTTGAATTTTAAACTTCATGTACTATCTTCAATCTCCTGCGTTTCATTTTTATCATAAATCAGTCTTTAATTTATTGGTTCAAAAAGCATCTTCAACTCCTGCTATCAAGCAACAACATATAGACTCACAAGAAAATTAATTTTCATAAATAAATTTTTATTTTCATACATATAAAAGAAAAAAACATATTTAAAAGAAAATTTAAACATTATTTTTATTAAAAAATTCAGTCATCATTTTCTTCATCATATATTAAATCATAAAATTCTTCATTTCTTTGTTTAAATATTTTAACTCTTTTACCTGCAATTAAATTTTTAAGTGGAGTTCCATCTAACTCTCGTAAGGCATACATTCCATTATCATAAATTTTGACCACCACATAAGGTCCAAACCATCGCTTTTTTAATTTCCTATGAGCATCATACTGTGTATCAAATGTGCTATCATATGTCAATACCCAATCATTAATTTGTATTGGCTTTGGCCGTAACCTATGTGATTTATCAAAATATTTTTTATTTTTAAGCCTAGAATCTTTCAATTTAGCTACAGCTTCTTCTAATCTTCCATTCCCTTGCTCTAGATGCTGAATCCTTAGAGCAAATAATTCTTCAGTAGATAGATTATCTTCCCAAGGAAGCATAGTCCAAGTAAGGATTTGGGTATGCACTGGAAAAATTGATTTTTGGCAGTACATGAGCTCTGCCGGCATAAATCCCGTCGTTCTAGTACAGGTCATTCTGTCAGCCCACAAAGCAAATGGAAAAAGTTTCGGCCAATTTTTTAGTTCTCCTTTACAAGCTTTAGAAATCGCTTTAATGATAGGAGAATGCCCTCTTTCAATCTTTCCGTTAGCTTCAGGGTTATATGCAGTTGTAAGAGCTAAACGAATTCCATGTCTAGCAAAGAATTCTCTAGCCTCTTGCGCATCTAATTTGCCCCTATCAACTACTAACTTTTCAATATACCCAAACCTTGAAATCACATCTTCAAGAAGAAATTTACATACATTGAAAGTGGTTTTAGTTCTTAGAGCTCGGCCTTCAACATGGTTAGTAAGATCTTCTCGTGCAAGAACTATGTATCTCATCCTATCGATACCTTTGGGCATGGTAACTAAGTCTACTACCCACTTATAGTGTATACACGGTGGATATGTAGGATGCAGTGGATCCCTATGCTTAACCGATGAGTAAACTTGACATACATCGCAAGAATCCACATAATTATTAACATAAATACCCGGCCACCAGTAACACTCTCTAATTTTTTCATAAGTTGCTACAAAACCTTTATGCCCAGCCCATAGAGTATCATGCATGCTCTTCATGACTTGCATCTGAAGATTCTTAGTACCTAATACCCTTTGTGGCATTTTGATCTTCCCCCTTGCATGTCTCCAAATTAACCCATCTTTCAAGAAAAAGTTAAATGCTCTTTTTCTAATATTTCTAAATCTATTTGAAGACCATGAAGGTGATCTAACTAAAGTACTAAGATACTTCCCAATCTCTAGCCACTCTCCTTCATATTCATCAGAATTAAATTTTTCATACACATATATTTGGGAATCATAATTTATTGTATTAGTATCTACTTTGACTTCATCATTCTCATCGTACCTAGCTCTTGAAAGCATATCAGCAACAGAGTTGTATTTTCCCAAAATATGAATTAAAACTGGATTTATGAATTTAATATAAGAAATCCAGCAAAGCATTGCAATATCCGGAGAAGAACAGTTTGTGATCATTCCAATTAGTGGTAAACAGTCTATTTCCACAATCACATTTGTTCCTATGAAATATTCTTTATCAGACTTTAGAGCTGTGACTACACCCCAAAGTTCTCTTTTAATTTGCGGGTAATGTCTTTGAGTGTTATGCAAAATTTTAGCTCCAAATCTCACAGCATATCTTCTACCCTGTTCATCGTCTTGACTTATGACCCAGCCTATCCCAATAGGGCTAGTGCCAACAGCCAAAATAATAGGCTTATTGTTCGTATAATCTACTCTCTTAAGGATTGGAGCTTCTTGCAATAACTTCTTTAATCTACGCATTGCTTGAGTACGCTTTTCAGTCCATAAAAATTTTCTTTTCTTCCTTAATAAATCATGAAGACAGTCAGCTACATGTGCAAAATGTGGTATTCATATAACATAGAAGATACAAGCTCCTAAAAATCGACAAACTTTACTCACATTTTGACAAATCTCCGAAATCTTACTAAAGTCGTCAATTTTCTGAGGGTATGGCTTCCGTCCATAATGGCCACAAAGATGACCTACAATTAGGACCTCATTAACACCAAAAGTAGATTTTTCTATAGATAATGTTAAGCCAACTTGAATAAATCGCTGAAAGATTTTTTGGCAATCAAGGATATGAGCCTTAACAAATCTACGACAACCATCTTCATCCAGAGTGCTATCTTTCGCTTCTTCCAAGCAACCCTTAATGGGAATGTCATCTATAAAGGGCATAGTAATGTGAAGAATGAAATCGTGCACAACCAAATTCATTGCACTCTGCTACTGAATTGGTCACACCTTGAGGTAACGTACACATCCTAACTAATCCCAAAGGTGTTTTCATAGTAGTAATGTCTCTACTTTCTAGTGCCAATTGAAATTGATCATATCCAAAGTAGAGATCACCCATTGAATATATAGAATTGCCTGAAAACGCTTCCACAAATTCATCCACAATTGGACCTGTACCCACATTTCTAATGGTCACTTTATTAACTGGTTGAAGATCTTGGATAAACCAAAGTTTTCCACTCTTCTTGGGCACAGTAAACCAACGATTTGAATAGGGAGCTGAAGAGGATTCTAAAATATGAATGTGAATTTTTTCTTTAAGTAATCTAATCAGCTCTGGAAGATGAGCTTTAGGTACAGGAATAGGATGCAAATTCCAAGGAATATGAGGAATAGTAAAAAATTATCATCGGTGAAACTATCCTAGGATCTGCACATCCTATCTCTGAAGGCTCTAGAGAAAATGCTCTTCCATGTTGCTCAATAATCTTCAGAAAATATTCTTTTTCTGCTGGAAGAAGGAAACCACTAGCATCTAATTTAATTTGTTTTAAGGATTCTTTAGTAAATACATGGCCAATATTTTTCGGATTTCTAAGGATTGGCTCATGACTTACATTCTTTATAATATCATTACTGAATTTTGGTAGTGGTTGTGCTACAGGTTTAACCTTCTTACTAACAGTTTTATATTTAGTCTCCACTAAGGCATCATACTCATGATCAATACTAGAAGCATATTCTTGAATTAATGCATACACATCAAGTGAAGAGATGAGAATATGAGAATTAGACTTATTTTGATAACAAAGTTCTAATTCTTCTAATGTTGAGAAGCAATGTGTAGTTTCAATCACGTATTCGATACTTTCATCCATTAACAGATCTCCTTTGTTTTTCTAATATTTTTCATATTTTTTTATAAGTTTTCTTGGAATTTGTTTAAAATGAGAAATATTTAAAGTAGCAGCCGGAAAATAAACAGTCATCTTATCTAAGTTTTGTACAAGATTTTGCGAGAATTCGAACCAAAGTCCACTGTCATCTCGCTCAACAGTGGCATTTATTCAAAATCCTGATCTAAGTGTCCTAAAGGAGTTTTTCTTAGAGACCGACGATTTCGAGGATGGTTTATACAAAGCGTCATAAATTGGGCAGATTTAAGGCCATCACGAGAACGAATCCTTGCGAAAGCACTTCCATCGTCCAATACTTTTGTCTCCATTCTTTGTTCACAAATGAACGGCTGTCCCAAAATAATTGGATATGAGCAATCATCATGAACGAAGAAATTATGTTCCTCTTTAACATCTCCAATAGTAATAGGAACATTAGCACAAGCTCCTAGTAAATAGCCAGAAGCATTGTTGGCTGCCTTCATTTTCCACCCATGATCCCTATCAATAGGCCATTTACCTTCGTTATATAACTCCCTCGAGACTACATTGATTTCTGATCTTGAATCTATTAATGTGACTTGTGGTTTATTATTATTACCTATCTTAACCATAGTTTCAGTGGTACCCCTTGCCCAATGTTTCTGAGTATAATGACTATTTGGTTCATCATTTCCTTTTTCCAAATGTCCAATTACGGGTCCCAAATAATTTCTACGATCAGAAGATTCTCAATACTCAGATTCATTAACTTGAACAACACTCACTTTTGGTTCATCCTGTTCTTTCCTTTCTTCCATTTCTATATCTTCCGTTCTATACTCTATAGGTTCTCTTCGTCTTTTAATGATACTCATGAAATCTTCCTTCACATTTGTTCTTGAAAATGTTAACCATTCCTCTAATGTCATGGTTACCTCTGCTTTCATAATTTTTTCATCCATAACCTTTCGAATGTCTATTTGTTTCTCAATTTGTGAGATCAATCAGAAAGTTGGAGGTTTCTTTTTCGGTTTTTCTTCCTTACTAGCTTCTTCACGTATGGGTTGCATTTCATTAGATTTATCCTGACTTCTATCTTCACTTGCTGTTTTCTTTTCTAAATTTTCTACTACTTTCTTTACTTTCCCCTTATTTTGAGGTTTCTTTTCTTGTTCCTGTTGTTTTGGTTCCTGACTAGGCTCCGTCCTAGGTGGTTCATTAATTGTCTTAGTAGTTTCACCCTCTTTTCTAGCCCTAGTTGTTTGTTTAGACTGACCCTCTTCATCACGTTTCCTTTTCTCATCTACATTAATTTCATGAGCATATACTGAGAACATATCTAGTGGTTCATTCCAACAGGTATTTGATCTAATATCTGAGCTTGTAGCATATAAGTTCTCAACTGATAACTTTTCCCGGCTAGCAGTATCATAAACTTGATTCCAGAAGTCACAATTAGATTCATCACTATCAAGTCTACAAGCATAAGTATTTTGGCTCGTGGAGGCTTCAAAGAAGGTTTTCATACCTCCTTTTCCATAGTTTGATGCCAAAGGCCTTTTTGTTACATAGTCATAGATCTTTCGATCAACTTCCGTGACCCAATTCCTATCCTTGGCCTCTTTGAATAAGTTGCATGTCCAGTGTGGATGCTCTAAATCATCACACCAGAGACATCTGCGGGCTTGGTTAAATGGTCTTCTAGCTGGCAACTGATTCCTAGGATTTTGTTCTAATTCTTTTGGTTTCTCCTAATCTCTCAAACTAAGCTCTTGCATACTCTTTATAGTAGCTATGTCAGTTGCCAAAGTCTCCATATGTTTGGCAAGTGATTATACTGATGTTTTTAACATGGTAATTTCAGATTCATCTTTACTAGGGTTATGAGAAGTGGGGTCATTAACTATCTTTCCTAGAGCATCTCTTTCATTTACTCTTGGTGTATGCATCTGATTTTGCTCCTGTCTTTGGGCTAACCTATGGACAGTTGCTCGAACGTTATCCCAATTTCCGGTAAGCCCACTCGTAGTCGCTCCGTCCTCAAGCATTGGTTCTAGCTCACGTCTAAGAGAATGGTCTAACATGTTTAGGAAACTTCGTAAGTTATCCGGTTCAAGAGATGTTCAGTCTGCTTGAGGCATTTGGTTAAATTTCACATCAAACTCAGTCAACCCCAGAGTTATATGTTGATCTAATTTCGTTGTTCCTACCCATCGCATGAATGTGGCCCTATTATTCTTACTGTAATCTTCATGCGAAAATTCAATAAGAAGCCGAGTTTTAAAATTCCCCCAAGTCATGTTTGGTTGAACTACTCTCAATTGGATTCTCTCTCTAGTAAAACCATGAGCAATTCGTATAAATGTGTCTTTTTTATTTTCTTCAGGTAACCCATATTGTTATGTCAATTGTTCATAATATTTAAGATAAGTTGTTGCATTTGTCCCATTAAATTCCCCCCTATCCATTTTAATTGCATCTATGATCTTCCAAATACGTTGCTCTTCAAAATGGTCTGCCATATTAGATAAGTCTAACTTTACTGAAAGATATGAAATATAAGTATGGAGTTCACGTAATAGTACGTCTATTTCTTGATCCTGATGCGACGTCGTGGTAAAAGAATACTTTGCAAACAAAAATAAAGAAAATTTTCCTACTACTTTGCAAAGAAAAATAAAGAAAAGTTTCCTACTGCTTTGCAAACAAAAAGAAAATTTTCCTACAATTTTGCAATAAAGAAACTTTTCCAACTACTTTGTAAATAGAAATAAAGAAAACTGTCCTACTATTTTGCAACAGAAATATAGAAAATATTCCTACTATTCGACAAATAGAAATAAAGAAAATATACCTAATCAACCTTGATGAAGAAGCTCTTTATGAATGTGCTGAGTGCAAAGTCTTTACATTAAGATTGATCAAATTAAGCTAATACATCAATTCTAAGTATGCATGTGCTATCGTTGCTTTCACCAAAAGTTTAGGGATAAAGGTGGCGTGATGAGGATTCTTCTACTTGTAAAACTCCGTGGAGGCACTCAAGTTCCAAGGACCAGCCCTCAACAGCCAGGAGATCACAAGGTTTCAGAATCAGCTTCAGCTACAAAGGATGTCGACACTTCTCCTTCAATCGCCAAATTTCCCATATGCAGATGCAAAACAAAAATTAAAATATACCTTTTTACGTAGGTGTCACGTCAAACTTTCACGTCGGGTCCACCAAATGTCGGGAAGTTGCGGACATACGGCTAGTGGATCAGTCAGCCTCTAAATCCCTCGACACACGCAGGGTGTTTGAGACATCTTAGGGTTTTTAGGTATATTTTTCTTTAGTCTAAGGTAGAAGAAATTCTAAATTACTGAAAAATCTAATCTATGAAATGTCGAGTAGGTAATTGTAACACTTTAAACTTCTAAGAACCGTAAGGCTGAGTTGCTCTATATCTTTCAACAGCTTTTTGAGGTGTAGGTAATATCAAAGTTTCCTCAGTTATATTTTCTTTTATAATTTCGTCTTCTTGGATTTCTAAATGATTAGGTTGCGAACGTCTAATTAATGGTGGTGGAAATGAATCTATGTTATCTTGAGGATCACTAGATGCAATCGAAAATAATGCTATAAATCTATATAAAACAATAATCATGGGATATTGAAATTAAAGATTCGTGTGTAATAATATTCTTAACTA